>JAWNZC010000359.1:220000-820000 GCA_035771165.1 Paragorgia papillata
ATGACAAAGCAACATCTTTTGCACTTTTTTGGTTCCTTGCTTCGTTCTCGAGATATTGCAGTTTGTTTGATATGCAAATGACACATGGTGTAAATTCATACACGAATGACACGCCACAAAACACGTTGTTTTAACTCGTAACTTTAATAAACAAAGGAAAGGTAAACAACGGTTCCGGGTAAGCGAATAATCGTAAGTATTTACATATTGAATCACAATATCTTCGTAAAACAAGATGTCTTCTTCCCTCACTTGAGTTCTTTTTTACCTCGAGGTCCGTCACGTGATTCTTAAAGTCGTGACACACGCGCGTGCGTCACGCGAATAGCAGTTACATGGCTCCCCTAAATTTACTAAATAAAGGTAACATAACAGTATCTTAAATAAAGGTTTCCATAACTTGAAAGGCTCCTCGTCGGGGATTCCCGGTCATTACTCACATGGTACTAACAATACCAGCTTGTGAATTGGACGCTCTAGTGTTGTCAATGGCTTGGTTCGTAATCTTTGGATCTCCAACTATAAGCTTCACTTTACGAACTAAACCATCTTCTTCTTCATCGGCCATTACTACACGAGCTAACGACCAGCGATTTCGAGGTTTATCATCGTCTTTAATCACGACAACGTCATTGACTTCGAAATTTCTTCTTGGTCGGAGCCATTTCTGGCGTTCCTGCAGGGAATGCATAAATTCCTTCCTCCACCGTGTCCTCCACCGTGTCCAAAATTCATTGCTCAGGTGTTGAACTCGTCTCCAGTGCTTACGCAAATACATATCTGCAGTCTGGAACACTCCAGGAGGTGGAAGAACTATTTTACTTTTCATCGTTAGGAGATGATTAGGCGTCAAGGCTTCTGGACAGTCAGGGAACTTCAGTTGTCGACCGTGAGGGGGCGACTGTTGACAATCGCCTCGGCTTCACACATAAATGTATGAAGAGATTCTTCATTTAGTTGATTTCCATTCTTATGAAGGAGTGCGTTTAGAACGTTACGGACACTTCTAACCTGTCTCTCCCAAACTCCTCCCATGTGACTGGCTTTGGGAGTGTTAAACTTGAAGTCGAACCAGTCACAATTCTCCTTTAGCAGCTCAGCTTTAATCCTTTCTTGATTCATTTCTTCAAGGCACTTTCGTAACTCGGCACTTGCACCGACAAAGTTAGTTCCACAATCACATCTGAGTTGGCGAATGGGTCCTCGTCTGCAGATAAGTAGGCATTTAAGAACGAGTCAGTTTCAAGGGTCTCTGAAACTTCCAGATGAATAGCTCAAGAAGACATGCACGTGAAGAGCGCGCCGTATCTTTTCATTTCTTTCCGCCCTTGTTTTATGTACCACGGTCCGAAGTAGTCCACGGCACTATGAGTAAAGGGGGGCGAGGCTTCCAATCTTTCCTTTGGAAGATCAGCCATTTTCTGATCCTTTACGGTAGCACGTAACCTCTGGCATGTCGCACATTTGTTGATGAGCTTTGCTACAACTGACTTTCCACCAATAATCCAATATCCTGATGATCGGACTTCATTCATTGTGATCCCTCGTCCTTGGTGTTCAACTCTTTCGTGAAATTGTCGCACGACAAGCTCTGATATGTGCTCCTTCTTCGGTAGTGCGATCGGGTGCTTCACTTTGTCATCGATGCTCGCACTTCTTATTCTTCCCCCAACTCTTATTAGACCATTCTCATCGATGAAGGGGTCTAGTCGCGACAGGGTACTTGATTTGGACACCATCCGTTAGTAGTGATACCCCCCACTGGGATGCCAAAGGGATGCCACCTCATTAAATATTCAATTTTTAATTATTCATTCTCAGGCTCCTTTAGGACCCTCTAACCCTAATCTCATTACGTCATTATGTCTCAGGCTCCTTTGAGACCTCCAAACCCTAATCTCATTATTTATGCTTACATCATTATTTATCAGGTTCCTTTGGGACTTCCTAACCCTAACTTCCCCCCTAAACCCTAGCTGTTACTCAACCCCATGGTTTTCACTACGTTATATTCGATAGCTCTCCGACTGATTTCCGAAGTTACGTCATTATCAAAAGGCATCCCACTTTCTTCCTTATAAGTATTAGTAATTACCGTTTGATTTATACACATAGCCTAAATGATAGTCGATAGTTGTGGGACACATAGACGTACAGAGCATGCGTACGGTAAACTTTAACAAAATAGACGTTCTTTACAAGGAACTAAAGATAAATTAATAGAGACACTTTATATTTTTTATCTGAAACCTTGTCTGGAGAAATAGAGACAGTTTTGAAGTCTAAATGTCTGAATTGGCAGAGATAACGTATAGACTTAAATTAATAGTATATCATGAATATTATATTAGTTTAGAACCTAAATATTCAAACAGATTAAGTCACAGTCTTTCTGAACCCCCCAGCCCTAGATGTTACTCAACCCCCCCCCCCCCCCCCGTGTAATTAATACGATTTGAATAGTATGGAGACTTTGAATATTATATTAGTTATAACCTAAATGATCAAACATTCTTATACACGTTTGGTGGTAAATAAGTGTTAACAATTTTGGAGAGTGATCACTTACTTAGGCTTAGTTGGTAGAATCAGTTTGGGGAACCATGAGAAAAACGTACGATACAAGCGTTGAAAAGTTTGTGAATATTTTGACACAGAAAACGCTTAGCAACGAACATTTAGAACCTAAATATTGAGACTGGTATTTGCATAAGCCATGTGTAAAATCTCATTAGGAGGTGATTAAAAGGTCATTAACAAATAAAACAATGAGAAACGTTCAGGCAAGCGGACTTGTAACCATAGAGAATGTACAGCGTCGCTTCGTCTCATTCGAACTCTGTTCTCGTACGAGTATCATCGAAAGTTTTTGACGTGTTTTGGAAAGTGATTGGAAAGTTTTATTGGATTTATTCTTGGCTGTGATCAATATGTCTCAAACGGTAAGTTGATCTTTTGAGCATTTATGAAACGTTTGTTCATTGAATAAAATTCTGCTGTATATACTTATGAATTTCGCCTTCGTGTTCTAGATTGATATTGTAGATCTCATCAAGTCTTGTGAGACTGAGAGTGCTCTTGAGTTTTTGGAGCAATCGTTCGTGTTTACTGAGGAGCAAAAACGGGCTGCTTTACAACAGAGGATCGTGTTTTGGACCAACGCCATGGCTGATGATCTTCAACGAGAGATTGAGACACCTTCTGACGTGGTGCTGGATTTAATGGTTAATTGGTCCGATGAAGAACGCCGCCAATTCAATGAGGATTGGGCCAACGATGATTTCTTGGTTCCTGACGACGACACCGAACAACCTGAGATCCCTGAACCGACCGAAAGCCAAGTTGGTGAAGGTAGCAAGCGAAAGCGTGTCGACGACACCGAGTCTACTGCTAAGCGTCTAAAACCTGAGGATTACTTCACGATCAAGTCGATCAAGCAAGTCAACGTCAGGAAGTTCCGAACCACAGGTACCGACTATTCTGTTCAGTTTAACGATTTGAATATACATGGGGTTTCGAATGTTGTGTCAGTTTTAAACCGTGCTTTTAAGCATCTGTTTGACCGTTTAACTGTCGATATGTCCCCACATGATCAAGTCCGCCTCATCCTGAATTCCCACCAGTTAGACCGTCCCATTTCGTTACCTTTCCTTTCCCGAGACCGTTTAACTCCCGAACGTTTCCTGGCCACAGTAGAGAGAGTTGTCCAGTCTAACACGCAGTTTACATTGGACGAGTCGGTTAATGTCAACGTGGTCCACGTGGAAATGCCCCAAGGTGCTGGTCGAAAACGGCGTGATGTAGTCAACCTGCAGAGCTACTTAAAGAAGAAGCAATGCTTCGTTCAAATAAAAAACAAAAGACGAACCTTGTTGTGCACGGGCGATCGTCGTTGCCAAGGCGAAGTTGGACAACTATTCCCAGTATGAATCTATTCGAAAATGTAACAGACCCCTTCAAGGTCGTTTGGCTCACGAACTCCACGAAACCGCCTCTGTCCCCTTGGGTCCCTGTGGGATCCCCGAAGTCAAGAAGTTCCAAGCTGTCCTCCCTGGATACCAACTGAACGTCGTCTCCAAGGAACACTTGAACGCATTAATTTATTCTGGTCCCGAAGCTGATAAATGTTTGTACTTGTACCACCACGACGACCACTACGACATTATCACGAGTATGCCTGCCTTCCTCACTCGAAAGCAGTACTGTCACACTTGTAAAAAAGGGTACGACAAGATCACCGACCATCCTTGTGGCGATCTCTGCAAGCTGTGTCATACACAGAACTGTCCCGTGATCAAGTGGAAGTACTGCCAAGATTGCAATCGTTTCTTTAAGAGCGACGAGTGCTTCGCCCGACATAAAGACGCGACCGGTCCGAGGAAAGCCCTCTGTTCTTCCCTGGTAAAGTGCAAAAAGTGTCAACGTGTAGTGACTCGAGCCAGTATCAACGATCATCACTGTGGCCTAGTGCGATGCTCCGTTTGCCAAAAGTACGTCAAACCCGAAAACCACAAATGTTACATACAACCATTTCGCCAAAAGAAACAGCGACAAGCCAACGAAAGTACCAGTAACGAGTTTCTTGACGACGATGTTACGGTGGATAACGACGTCAACGACAGTACCGAAAGAGAACAAAGCCTAATGTTTTTTGATTTTGAGTGTACGCAAGATAACGGCCAACATGTCCCAAACCTCTGCGTGGTCCAAAACGAAAGCGGCGATGAGATGGTATTTTCTTGGCCCAATACCAAGGACGAGTTCTGCGAGTGGCTCTTCCAGATAGAGAACGCCAATACCACCTTCATCGCCCATAACTTCCAGGCCTATGACGGTTACTTCATTCTCCAGTACCTCTACAAGAACGGTGTCGTCCCTGAAGTGATCACCCGCGGCGCCAAGATCCTTTCTCTCTTCGTTCCAGAATTAAAGATTAAGTTCATCGACTCGCTTTGTTTCATCCCTATGCGTCTTGCTGATTTCCCCAAGACCTTTGGTCTCACCGAGCTCCAGAAAGGTTACTTTCCGCATTTTTTCAACCGTGCTGAAAACCAGAGCTACGTTGGGCCACTTCCAGATGCTAAGTTATATGATCCCGACGGTATGAGCCCCGGTGATCGCGAGAAATTTCATGCCTGGTACAACGACCTCATCGAACGTGACTACGTCTTCGACTTCCAAGCCGAGATCCTGAGTTACTGCCAGTCAGATGTTGACATTTTGCGCCGCTGTTGCCTTGAGTTCCATGAACTGTTTCGTGAAGTAACCGATGTAGACCCCTTCGCCTCTTGCCTCACCATCGCTTCCGCGTGTAACCTTGTTTTCCGCAAGACGTTCCTGCATGAGAACTCCATCGCCGTCATCCCACCTCAAGGATACAGACCAGAGCATAAACAGTCCATCATTGCGCTCAAGATGTTGACCTGGATTGCCCTTCGAGACGACATCGCTATTCGGCACGCCCGCAATCATGGACAACAGCGTATCGGAAAGTATCTCGTCGACGGATACAACGCCGAAACGAACACCGTGTGGGAGATCCATGGTTGTCTGTGGCACGGCTGTGAACGGTGCTACGCCAGAGACACGTTGAATCCTGTCAATCAGCTAACGATGCACGACCTTCGACAACGAACCCTGGAGAAAACACAGTTCTTAAAGGACAATGGGTACAGCGTCGTCGAAATATGGACCTGTGACATTGACCGACAACTCGAAACCGACCCTGACATGAAGACCTTCTTTGACCGTTTTGAAGTCTCCGAGCCCCTAGAACCACGAGAAGGTTTCTTCGGCGGGAAGTCTCTTTTATGAAGCCCAGGCCGACGAGAAAGTCCACTACGTGGTTTTCTGCAGCTTGTACCCGTGGTGCAATAAATACGGTGAATATCCGCTTGGTCACCCCGAAATCATCACAGAGAATTTTCAACCCCTCGACGAGTACTTTGGCATGGTCAAGTGTACTGTTCTTCCTCCTCGTGGCCTCTACCATCCTGTCCTCCCGTACCGCACCCAAGGTAAATTGATGTTTCCGTTGTGTCGTTGCTGTGCTGACAATCTCCAACAAGAACCCTGTGACCACCTCGACGTCGACAGAGCTCTACACGGTACCTGGGTCACTCTCGAGCTGCAGAAAGCGTTGGAGATAGGATATCAAATGCTAAAAATTGACGAAGTTTGGCATTTCCCCGAGCACACCGATGGTCTCTTCAAAGACTACGTGGACACCTTCCTTAAAATCAAACAAGAGGCCAGTGGTTTTCCGGCAGATTGCAACACCGACGAGAAGAAGGCCCAATATATCGCTGATTACGCTGCCAGGGAAGGTATTCGGTTGGATCCGAATTACATTACCAAGAATCCTCGTCTGAGGGCGCTGGCCAAACTAATGTTGAATTCCTTTTGGGGTGAGTAAAATAAAATATATTGGATTAAATGTGAATGGAGAGGTGAGTGGAGAGCCGGGGGAGACGTAATGTATTGTTTACACAGAGGCTAATGTTTTGCTTTTTGCTTTTTGTATTACTATAGGTAAATTTGCACAGCGTCCCAACATGACACAGGTGAAGCTGATCTCGGATCCGGCTGAGTACTTTGACTTGTTGTCGAGCGACAAAGTCAACGTGACCGATGCGAACTTCATCAACGATGAACTGATTGAGGTACACTACGAATTCACAGATGATTTCGTCATGACCAGCGAGAAGACCAACGTCGTCATTGCAGCGTTTACCACCGCTCATGCCCGCCTGAAGCTCTATGGTGTCCTCGAGCATCTCGACCGTCGCGTGCTGTACTTTGACACAGACTCAATCATCTATGTGTCCAAGGAAGGAGAATGGGAACCACCCACCGGTTCGTACTTGGGAGAACTGACCGATGAGTTAGACGGTAACCATATCGTAACCTTTGTGTCTGGTGGCCCTAAAAATTATAGTTATCAGTTGAACACGGGTAAAACTGTGTGCAAAGTTAGGGGCATCACCTTAAATTTTAGGACCCAGCAAAAAATTAATCACAATGTTATGTGTGATATGGTGTACATGGGTGTTATTTGTGATGTAGTAGATCCGGTAAACGTAAATATACCATTTAAGATCGTGCGAGATAGAAAAGAAAAGTACCAGCCCAGAGTATAAAAGGGGCTGTTCAAGGACAATGCGATCATTTGACCATGTCTGCTTGTATAAGAAGGAACTGCGACGTTTTACAAGTACTAGCAAACTGTAAACCAGAACAACGAAACGCAATTATAAAGGCTGCCGACGACGATTTATTAGAAGCCGTTAGACAGTGTCTTTTGAACGTGTGGTGTGAAACAATTAAGATTACTCCGAAAACAGCAAGGAAACTAGCCCCTTATAACGACCATATCAAGTTTGTTGCTGATAAACGTAATCCAATAACAAAAAGAAAGAAAGTTATTCTACAAGAAGGTGAAGGTTTTCTACCGTTTCTCTTAGTTCCTGTACTTGAACAACTGGCAAGTTTTTAACCAAATAATGGAACACGTCAGGAGATTGGTGCTAGTTCCAGAACATATGATAGATCGAAAGAAACCCTTGGTCACTCCTTTAACAGCGCAGGTGAATGAACTAGATTCAGAAATGCAAAATCTTCTTAAACGTCAAGATATAACACAAGACGAGAAAGTGAAAATGTACGATCAGTCGCTGCAACGTTATTTGGGTTATTACGATAAAAGAATGAGTAGCCCAGTACGTGTAAGCGTCATACCGCCTACAACACCCATAGCTGACGAGGACAAACCTGAAGAATCAGTGAATACAGAAGAGGCTGCTGAAACAGCACCCTCCGAGTTGCCTGGAGAGATAGAAACTGACATTTTAGAAAGTGTACCTGTAACAATGAAATCAAGAGCTCGACAGTTGGTTAAGAAACTTAAAGCAAATAAAGACCTCATTGGGTGGACTGACCAAGGACAGATGGTGTTTAAAGGACGACCTATTCCAGGTACAAATGTTATCGACTTGGTCAACGATTCTCTACGCCAACGAAAGAATTTCAACCCTGCTGGATGGCAGCTTTTCGCAAAAGCATTAGGAAACATGAATGTTCCCGAAGGCATTATCAGAAATGAAAATCGTTTGAGTATGTTAAGAGAATATAAGACTAAAGATATTTCAGACAACACCCCCCTGACGTCACAGGTAGCCCCAGCAACATTGAAAAGAACAAAACAGAAACGAAGAGACAAAAACATACATCCATATAAATGGGTTAAATAAATTTATTCCTTGTAAAGCTTTGATATTATAATAAAGAATATTTTTACAATATTAATTGTCTTGTATTTATTACACACAATAATATTTACGCATAAAGTCACGAACTAGCATATCATTCCATTCTTTATTATCAGTAAACATGCCAATAAATGTTGACATGGGTATATTTCTACATCTATGTAAAGCATAAAATAAACAATATTGTCCACACACGCGAGACCCTAATGACTGTAAAGTCTGTTCATTCCAAGTAAAACTGTTAGTATGATCTAGTAAAAACGTTTCAAAGGTCGTGCTATAAAAGCCCGGTCCTTGTCCGTACGAGTCCATGAACTCCCCTTTTCCATCTGTGGTAAGATAAATTGCCACCCAATGCGTACCAGGCCCATTACTAGGATCAGCATTCAGAATAAAACCTCTAGGTCTTTTCGGTATCTGACTTGGTAGACGATCCGATGGTAACACGTCTTTAAATACGGTCTTGGTAAATGGATCACTTTTCAGGACGTTCAGGATTTGTAGAGTGTCCATCTTAACTGCTAAAGTCACATAGAACGTCGCGGTTGGCGTCAATTTCGATAAGACTTTGAAATTCTCCAAGCACCACGATATTTATAGCTGTTGTCAGAGCCGTTCCAAACTGACATTGTATCGATACGTTTCCATTTTTAAGCGGTTGAATATGATCGCTCAGACACAGATCAGCTGTTAGATCAAACACGAATAGAGTGTACCCATTGGCATACTCGTCTCGTGTAATACCATTGCCATCATTTTGAAATAATTTGTTAGTACCAGCATACAAGGTTTGGAAAGCGGACACGTAGTTACTTCCTCACGCAGCAGCAAATTTTTGCAGGGGGTTTCCAGGCAAATGCTCCCCATTTACCGTTAGACCAAGAGAAGTAATGTCGTAGTTTTGGAAATTGAAAGGATTTTTGGTATAGGTACCATTATAAGCATCTGCATCGATCTTGTATTGCTGAGAAGGTACCAAATTCTTTGAGATATTTAACTGTTTTCATTGTTTCTTGGGTTGATACCAGAAAGTCACTTAACTCCTGAAGCTCGGTACCTTTACTGCAGATGGGCCAGGATTTCAGCCGTTCATGATACGCCTCATAGATCTTGAATGGATCACCAAAACGATCTTGAAGTATCTTTCTAGCTCTCTTGTAAGCATCCTCGGTTTGGAGACCTAGCAAACCATCTATCATCTTCTGCGCAGATCCAGAAGTATATTCCCCGAGGTAATACAACTTGTGGCCTGGCTTAACAGCTTCTTCTTCAATTAAACCATCGAATGCAGAGACCCATTTAGGATATTCAAGGATATTTCCACTAAATACTGGTGGTTTGGGAGCAGGAAGTGACATTCTCTTCATCACTTCTATTTGCTGCCTTTGAATCTCTACACTGTCTCTTTGAATCTGTTCCATTAGGCTAGCGGAATGAGGAGTAGGTTGAATTGATTGAGATGTACACAAAGGCGTGGGTTCAAAGGCAGGGGTTCTTGGGTCTAACTGTGTTTCAATACTACCAAGGTTTGTATTTTCTTTAGCATCGGCTTGACTTCTTTGACCAATACTCGCATCTTGGTAACTGGTACTCAGCTGGATAGTACCTGGATTGATTAGTGCTGATTGTTGATTGGTGTTGTGCTGGCTCGGGCTAGGTAGAGCTGTACTTGGTTGATTGTTGCTAGGTAGGGTGTACTCAATTGATTGTTGCTAGGTAGAGGTAACTTTGGGTCTTCTATGAGTGTATAATATATTGCTTCAGCAGCATTAATCTCACCCTGTAGCCTTTCTTGCTCTCCCTTTCGTTCCAACTCTCTTTGAAGATTTTTTAACTCTTCTTGCTTTCTCTCCAGTTCTTGTTGCTTTATCAGGCTGGTCATCTTTTCTTTAAGTCCCGCAGCATTTGCTGCAGCTTGTCTTGATGACACCGAAGAAACTTTGGACAATTTAGAGAGAGAACTTCTTATATCAGATCTGTGTGATCTTTGTGACAGCATTTCAAATCTTTCTTGTGTTAAATCCTTAATTTTAGTCTTTACATCTGCACAACATTCTAAGTAAGTATCACATATATGATCAAAACACTCATGGTCTTCATTAGGAAATTCATTATCTGAATTAAGTAATAATAAATCAGATACTTCGTTGTGATAGCGTTTTAGAACATCCATATCCATGTTCAGACCATCCTTACTGGCAGTTACTTTTACTATGTCAGTACATTGTTCTCTTAATAATTGGTCTAAACGACTGATTCCAGATTTCACAGCCTCACCTGATCGATTTCGTTTCTTTCTGAGGTTCTCTAGGCTCGCTAAGACAGCCTTTCTTGTGCGAGGTCGAGCTTGTTGTCCTTGTGACTCCAAACTTCTTATGCTCCATTGGTCCTCTTGTTTGTCTGCGACAAAGGCATCTTGTTCGGGTAACAGACTTATACTTAACCCGTCTTCTGATTCCAATGGGACTTCGTCCTCTACCAGTTGTGTTTCCAGTTCATCGCCTTGGGTCTTTGAAGCCATAGTCTTATCCTTTGATCGAAATATCACTTTCAGCGTTCAAAACACATTTGAAAGTCCCTTCGTTGTTTACTGTAAATGTCTTGTCGTTTCATACACGAATAACACGCCACAAAACACGTTGTTTTAACTCGTAACTTTAATAAACAAAGGAAAGGTAAACAACGGTTCCGGGTAAGCGAATAATCGTAAGTATTTACATATTGAATCACAATATCTTCGTAAAACAAGATGTCTTCTTCCCTCACTTGAGTTCTTTTTTACCTCGAGGTCCGTCACGTGATTCTTAAAGTCGCGACACACGCGCGTGCGTCACGCGAATAGCAGTTACACATGGTGTGACATACACGAGCATAATGAGTTATCAGAAAAAGCTATAAATCTTTGCACTTATCAAACCAACCTTAACCTGAAGGAAGCGTGTGCCTCACACCATGTGTCATATCAAACAAACTGAAATATCTCAAGAACGAAGCAAGGAACCAAAAAACTGCAAAAGATGTTACTTTGTCATTTTAGGTGTTCTTTCAAATAAGACAAACTAAATTTTCGTGTCATAGGCACTTTAAGAAATTTTAGTTTCTCAATTTCTATTTAGTACATAATCTTATATACTGTATAGTTTAATTTTGTATAATTCGAAACAAACCCCCAAAAGGAGTGTATTATTCATGCCGGTACATGATGTAATCAAAATATATAGAAAAACAAAAGACAAATGATGAGGTGATCACAATATGTTTACTATCAACAGTGCATATGGTGCACAGTTTGTATTGAACCCACCAATTAGCTTTGAATCAACTAGTAACTGCATGTTTTAACCCCTTAATGCTCAAGAGTGCCTTTATTATTTTACTCTGGCTAATGCCAGACGATTTTATTCGTCAATAGGAAACCTCCTGGGTTATAAAGGGTTAATACTCTCGAGTCGAAACAATAACCTTCTCATCACTGGTGTCCTGTTTTTTCCCCTTACATTTTAAGCACCGAATCCATGTTTCTTTTTGGAGTTTGATTTTGAAATTGCTTGTAATGCTATTGCATAATTTATAAATGTACACTGTACAACTTGTGTTTGAGCAAGTGCTACAGTTAGTGCAGCGAAAAATGTTTGCTTATGACACATATTCATTAAGTGTTTTATTACCTTCATCTAGATTTACAAGGGAATAGACTTACTTAGTTTACCTTCCCAGCCAAAACAACCCAAAAAATATGCCTTGAAGGTTTTTGGTGTTATTTTTCGGACGAGGAATTAATAGGTGGCACGGTTGCCCCTGTAAATTCCAAAGGAATTATGAAGGAACTGGGTCCCTAAAGAATTGAAATTTTAAATGAGTTTTTACTGCATGTCTGACACTGAATCTATTAGGTGCATTATATATATATATATATCGCCTGATGATCCCGTTTAGGGTGAAACCTCTGGTAGCGAAGACTTTAAGGTAAAACTATACTTTATACTTTGTATTTTTCTCTATCTATATGGTATTGAGCACTCTCTAACATTTCGTGAACCATAACTCATATATATATATATATATATATATCACCTCAGATTGTTGGATCTGAAAATTCAGGGGCATAAAATTTAAAGACATTACTATATTAATAGCCTAGTATTATTCATATCGATATCTAAATTACAGACTTTCATTTTTTTTCTTGTTTAATGGTGCTTAATTAACACAATCAAAAAAGATGGAATGGTAATATTTAGGTTTTATTCCGTATAGATATAGTGTGATCTATCATATAAATCTTGACCTCTATTTGTCAGGTTTGTCTACCCGTAACGGATCGTACGGATCGACAACATTTTCGTGGGCCACCTTACACAGACTAAATATCCAATGAGCCTTTTTACGGTTCGTAACGACCCGTAAAAGTAACATACGACCCGCTGTAAGGACTCGTATACGGATTCACAACATTGTCGTGGCGTACGTTTTCCGATTAACGAGCCGTACGATTAGTACGAATGGTAGGGGTCGCAGGTGGAGTTAATTTTTAATGCACAGCATGCGCCGTTTTGACGAACTCAAAATTGAGTTACAGGTCGTCAATCAACCTTTACTATGAACCTTTTTTATCAACCTTTGTATGAGTTCGACAGTATTGAACATGTATGGACGAGGTATTTCGCAGTATTACTTCATCGTTCCTGTTAAAAGCAGCTAAAACCCGTTCGAAAACGCTTATACAGAACTCACGAGTGAAACACAGCTGT
This sequence comes from Paragorgia papillata, assembly GCA_035771165.1. NCBI lineage: Eukaryota > Metazoa > Cnidaria > Anthozoa > Scleralcyonacea > Coralliidae > Paragorgia > Paragorgia papillata. The sequence continues at coordinate 233,019 of JAWNZC010000359.1, forward strand.
GAGAAGCCTTCAATGAATAAATTACTCAGTATCTCAGCTGACTCAGCAATCGATGGTTGCCATGGCGCAGATCGGTCAAAAAGCCCAAAATCAACGCGAGAGCCAATCAGGTTTGACAGGTATGTTTAGTAGCACTGGCACTGCTTTTCAAAGACTCAAACGTTTCAAATTCTCGAGTAAATTACACTCCTTATTTATGTATTCGTGTGCCACATCTACAGCTTGATCTATATCTTCCAAGAGTGTTTGCCAATTGTTAAGTTCACTGTCAACACCTTAATCTAGAATTAGTGACATAATTTGCTCTTTCAACTCAAGGCTTGTTATGCGATGCTCTGCTAATCGCTCGATTATGATCTGTAATTTAACTTTATTGCTCGCAGTTTCACTTAGTTCCCAAATGGCATGGACCACAGCGTCGATATCCCTTCTTAATACCTTTTCCTTACGTATAAGTGAGCGTATTTCTTGCACATTTTCTTCATTTTGAGGTATACTGACTTCCGCAGTAACAACACCATCGATATCTTCTGACTTATTAGTTGATTATTTTGACTCATTCTGAGCGCTTACTAACGTTTTGATCAGAACTTTCTTCTTCCTACTGTTAGAAAGTCATTTGTCATGAAGACTGCGTAGTTTGTCGACCGACATTTTGCTTTGGCTTGAAATGTCCATTGTTGATTCAAGCGATTCATAATTTCAGATGTTGACAAAATACAGTTCTGTACATAATCCAATCAATCCGCGGCAATTTGAATTTCTCCAACTTCAAAGAACCATAATGTTAAGACATGATATATAGACGATAGTTCGACACAAACTCTTTTATTACAACTTTAATATAAGCTCTCAAGTCTCGATCGACAACCTTATACAAAAATATCAACAACACGCATGTCACGAGTTACTAAACTGCCAACGGGGGAGGGAAAGTGTGTTAGAGGTCCAGTCTCTTTGTTGGTCGTACTGCCCCACCGCTTCGAGTACGCTGGACTGTAACAACTGACTGCAACAATGTGACTGGTGCTTCCTAGGCATGCTGATGAACTTTGACAGAGCGAAACAGCCAACTTTTTATACCAGAATGTGACCACATATCTCTCTACTGTTTATTGGATTTCCCCACCCATTCCTGGAAAAACTTAGTCTTACACCTCTTACAACTGTCTACTGTTTATTAGATTTCCCCACCCATTCCTGGAAAAATTTAGTCTTACACATTTGCAAACTATCACAAGGGTTCTAAGACAACAAGAAAATATCAAAATCCAATTTGGACAAAATCTTTCTAGTAAGGTTTCCAGTAGGCGATTTGATCTTTTCCATCGTCAATGGACAAATCCTGAAGATGCGAATAGTCTTCTTGCTATAATTATTGATACTACAATTCCAGGGTCCGAAGAAGCGGTAATTAGCCTTTTCATTGTCTTAAAATACACTTCCTCTGTTATTGATAATTGCTCATATCAGAAGAGATCATGGTGTTTCCAGCTCAGTTCGTTTTAACGAATGTTTTATATAAACTACCAGTGTTGTATTTGTTAATCGCATAATGCAGAGTAATAAAACAATTATTTTAATATTCCTAACATTCAGTAACACTTTCACGTAAATCTGTTGTAGGAGGACTTGAAAATGAAATCTCTTCATGGACAGTGGAAGCTTGTGGGTCTCGTGTCTTTGGGAGAAGAGTACCACAGTATGCAAATTATCATGAAAGGTTTATATCTAAATTTTAAATTTCTCTATATTTCTCTGTAATTATTACTCCAAATATTGAGAAGTTGAACCGAGAGGGGCCATCACTAAAAAAAAATATATCTTACACCTCGCAACGCAAAAATGCCATTAAAATCCGACAATCCCAAAAATCTAAAAAAATCCCAAAAATATCCTACGCTTTTTCACGAACGATGTGCCCTTCAAGATGAACAAAAAAGCTTCTGTTCTCGGTATTTAACTCTTACATATCTGGATTTAATAATAATTAGAGCAGATATTTAAAATGGTTTTAAAATTACAAAAAGTGTTTTAAAATTACAAAAATACAACAAAACATAAGACATAGCTAACCCTGGCTCAAATGTGCAGTATGCTGACTTTCCTTTTTTAACCACAGGAAAAGAAACAATTGAGGTTGCAACCCATGTCATACAATTTGTGTTTCTGGGTAATAATGGTTTTCGGTTTCCATTTGCTCACTTTCCGACAACAGAGGCTGACCCTGCTGCATTATACACCAACTTCTGGAAAGCTGTTGGGAGGCTTAGGAGATTTGGTTTTCAACCAAACTAATGCCGTTGCGATGGATCCAGAAAAAGAAAGATTTACAACAGTAACTCCCTACCAGAAAGCCAATGGTTTTTCTTCTTGATCCATCTGTAAGTTTTAGTAAAACTGTATATACAATAGTCAATTATATTGATAAACTAATTAAGTCAGTTAATACTTTGCTATTACAGGTTTCAGTATATAATCGCTTTGAATCTTAAATTTCTAATTCATGTCAATCACTCTATATTTTATAGCATAATATCAAGAAACTAAGAAATAACCTAGAAAAAAGTCGCCCAGGAGGAGTAAGACTGCTTTGTCTTGGTGGTAAAACCATACAATGGAGTCACTTGTATCAAGCTTACAAGTGGGCCAGTCAACCCATTCTCTCAAGAAGTGTTGTCAAGAAAGATGCTGTATCTCTTACAGGTGAAATATGTGAAAACTATAATATACACAAGAAAAATGTGATACAGTAGTCATAATTGCCCATAACTGATTATCTGGTACTGTACGTACTGAATTTGTCTTATTCTTGCTTGCATCCAATAGGCGTATAAAAGAGACATATTGCAGAGACAAGCTTTACTACCATACTTTATGACTATAGCTTTTAGTACCATAGCTTTAACAGTCAAGCTATTAGTGCACTGCTCTCACCACTGAGGACTGGAGTAAAGCCCATTTGGATTGAGTTAGTATTTGAATGGGTGACCATGCACCTGTCCGGGCTTGGACTCATGCCAGATATGAGTAGAGTTGTTAGCACTTAGCCTTCTGTGCCTTGCTGGCTTTACTCTGAGAGTCTGAGTTGATTGAGTTCTTTATCAAAGTTAAAACACAGCATGACCTGTGAGCATACAGTAGACAATTTTTTCAAAAATCTTGTTCAGCTAGATCTGAATACAAGGTTGTTACAAGTAGATACAATTCCATCAATTTTGTCAAGAATCTTGTTCAGCTATGAATACAAGGTTGTTACAAGTACACAGTTGCATCATTGTTTCTACCATAGTAGCTATAGGCATTAAATGCAGTAGATACGTGCACGCCAGGGCGTGCCTATTTTTTCTTGATGACATAATCAGGATATAATTTGTTTTTTTCATATTAACTGAAAGTTTATTTGCATTACAATAATTAAGTACATTTTTTTAATTCAGTGTTCATAAATGTTTCAAGATAATTTGCATCATTGCTAGTACAGAAGATGTTAGCATGTCAGCAAACAATCTGAAAGACAGTTCGTTAGATGAGTTGGGCAAATCATTAAAAAAATTGAAGAAGAAGTAATGGGCCTAGAGTTGATCCTTGAAGGACGTCACATATAATATTTAAAGGATTTGACTCATCATTGCCAATTTTTATATATTGAGTTCGGTTTGTCAGATAACTGCTAAACCAGTCCATCGCTATACCACGTATTCCATATTTATATAATTTTTTTAACAGTATTTCATGATTAACAGTATCAAATGCTTTGGAAAAGTCAAGAAACAAAGTCAAGAAACAGCCCGCAGGTAACAACATAGTTATCTAGTGAAGTTTTAAGGTTATCACTTATTTCTAAGATAGCAAGTTCTGATTCTGTTGAGTGTCCTTTTCTAAATCCAAATTGATATTTAAATAAAATATTATGTTTTTCTAGAAAAAGATTAAGCTGGTCATGTATAATTCGTTCTAAAATTTTACTAAATGGTGATAGTATGGCTGTAGTTTGCAGGATCTGTTGCAATACCGCTTTTAAAGACTGGTGTAACTCTTGACGTTTTCAATATATTTGGAACAATACCTTGTATAATAGAATAGCAATTTTTATTAACTTATTAGGGATATCTAGTGAAACCTTATTTTCATTTAATTCTGAAAATAATCGAGAAAGAGTGTCTTCAAGTAACAGGTGAGAGATAAAAACTATTACAGGGGTATTTTTTATATATTTAGTAGGATCATTATTATCGATGTTTTCAATTTGACTAGCAAGGCTTGGGCCTACATTTACAAAATGGTGTTTAAATTGTTCAGCAATATCAAGTTGTTTGGTATAGGTTTTGTTGTTTCGTATAATTCTAGAAGGATAATTTGATATGCCTTTTGTTTTTCTTTTTATTAATGTGCCAATTAATTTCCATGTTTCCTTAAGATTATTTTTATATTCTTGAAAATGCAGCTTATAATATTCATTTTTTGCCTTAGCTTTCATTCGATTAAGTAAGTTAGAGTACTTCTTTATATTTTTTAAAAGTGTGAACAATACATTTTTTTGTTTTATTTTTATAGAAATTAATAATCCTTTTGTTATCCAGGGCTTAATGAATTGTTTTATTTTTGATAGAGATGCCTTTTTTATAGGCGCATGTTTATTTGTGACTTCTTTAATTTTTTTTTATACAGTTTGTAGTTATTTCATGAAGATCATTTGAGTCATTATAAATAGCAGTCCAATAAATTGAATTCATATCGTTAAGATAGCACTCTGCCCCAAATGTACTGTAATCTCTAAAATAAATTTTAAGTTTATTTTTACAAGTTGAAGCATTAGAAATAGAAAATACAGGCAAATGATCGGATAAGTCAGCTAGAACAATACCAGATGTAATATTATTGAGGTGCATTAGTATAGATGTGGTCAAGTAAGGTAGAAGAATGGTGAGTCTTGTTGGTTTGGTGATTAAAGGTAAAAGGTTATTAGAGTACAATATGTCTAGATACTCCTCTGTTTTGGATTGATCAGTAAATTTTAAAAAGTCAATGTTGATGTTACCCATTATATATATATATATATATATATATGTAGCTTTTTTTAATTTAATAATCTAATTATATTCTCCAACGCTCGAGTAAAACCCGATATATTATCAGTTGGATGCCTATAGATATACGATTATATTAGGGGAGTTATTGTCAGTTATAATTTCAGCCCAACAGGACTCAACCTGAGGAATCTTGAATTTTATGTCGGGTTATGAATAGCATGGAGATTGTTGGATATATACAGCCCTGCCCCACCAGCGGCAGTTTCCGAATCATTATGAAAGAATTGGTATTGCTGTATATAAATATTTGCTACAGAGTATAAGAAATCTTCAAGTAGAGGTAAATTTTTTGGTAAACTTCTAATATTAAAGTGAAATAAAGAAAGGCTTTTCTTTAGGAAACGTCTCTTATATCAGAAACTTAGATTTTATATTTCATTAATGATTATTGGATTTTACGAAGTATGCAAAATTGCCTTTCCACGATTTCCTGGGTCTACCATCTCGCCATTTCGTACAAACAGTGACTTGGTTGAAAACATATTTTGCCAAGACAACGTATGCTCAATATGGACCAACTATGAATGGAATTATCCTTGGGCAAACAACCACTACAAGCTTTAGTAACACTGGAAACCTAAAGCCTAAAAATTCTTAGAAAATTGATGAACTATTAAAATATTTATTATTTCGCATAACCATTAAAAGGAAAGCATGTATTAAAGTAATTAGTAGAATATTTGATTATCAGTATTAATCAGATAATATGCCATTTTACATTTTTACGACAACAGTGTTTCACGTGTAACTTTGTAACTCTAGCAAGGTATTTGTGAAATTTGATCGTCAATATAGTAGTGTATCCTTGAGAAAGGCTGCTGTAAATATTTGTGGGATGTTTAAACGGCCTCAGTGACGGTCATCCTCAGAGTGAAGAGTATAGGAGAACCTTACAGATTTTCTCTTCATTGAATCTGAGGATGAAACATCTGCGGTCACTACCCCCAACATTAACAGTGTTTCTCAAGAATATTATTAACCTAGACGACCACATCGTACAAACATCGTTTACTTTATTCTAGTGAAATTATTGCAAAGCAATGACTCCTTAAATTATGTTTTCTTAGGAATTTAAAATATTTCGATAATGTACGGGAAATACCGTTAATACATGCTTCACCTCATAGCTAAGGACCATAAATTGTAACGTATGTGTATGCATGTTTTTCATGCCAAGTAACTATAGCTTTTAGAGAAGTTCTAAATTGGGTAGCTCTTTCATATGCTCTGGCCATAGATTCATTTGCCTGTTGATCCCTGTGGAGTGTTTCTTCTTCTTCCTTTGAAGGTTTAAACCTTTTCCTACTTGGTTCATGATGAATTTGCAGTCACTCTAGCAGCAACTTCACTTTGATTGGGTGCTTCTGACAAATTAACACAAAATCATAAGAAATACTGTATATAATTTGCAACAAATGTAAAATAATTAAATATGTAAATAGTTATAAATACTATTTCATTTTGAAGATTAATTTTAATAAAGCAAGTGATTTAAATGTATATCACTGAAACAATATACAAACTATAAAGGCATTTAATAAGACCATTAAAGTTTTACTTTAGACAAGCGATGCTTTGTGTGTAAGATGTGACAAACAATAGATTGCAAGGCTGAAATTGCAACAGCAAAAAAAACAAACAAAAAAAAACTACTTTTGACATTCAGATGTAGTGACATGTACCAGTATATGTACATTCTATACCTAACCCTCACTACAGTTACTGTAACTTTTACATAAAATTGGAAGTTCTTTCTTTAATGATGTGATGTAATGTACATGCATCACAAATTATTTGTTGTGCATCATGTCCCCATTACATTTAATTAACATGAAACCGTTACAATCACTCTGATCCCTGTTTTTACATTTTCCTACTGCAAAAACTTTACCTCAATTCTCATCAAATAGATAAACCACATTTGCTGTGACAGATGCAGCAGTTGGAATATATTTCCTATAAAATGGCTTCAGGCTAAGCATCGTTAAGTCTGGACATGCATCTTACTATACATGTATTGTCAATGAATACAGTAAAAATACACAAGGGTCAGATTATACTATATACAGTATATAATTATACTATATATATCTATATATATATAAGTGAGTTATGGTTCACGAAATGTTAGAGAGTGCTCAATACCATATAGATAGAGCAAAATACAAAGTATAAAGTATAGTTTTACCTTAAAGTCTTCGCTACCAGAGGTTTCACCCTAAACGGGATCATCAGGCGACCGATATATATATATATATATATTAGCACTAAAAATTAGAGTTAATGGACGATACTGGCCGCACTAGTCCTAAGGGTATGAGCTACTCGTCATAAAAACCCAGTTCTTTGTCTACACGACAATATAGCCCTAAACGGGACAACTGTCTAGACAAAGAAAGACTCTATCACAGACTTTCATTATTGCTTGCCAAACCCGTGGGCTACTACGCCCAGTATCGTTAATTATTGTTCAGATACTCTGTGACTGTTTGATTTATTCACAAATAACAATGGTACTATAGTAAAATATATTGGCATAAACCCTAGTAAAATTCATATTTCAATATCATTCCTACTTGGATCGCAAGCAGTAAAGACTGAAATCCCACCCACCTCCCCAAAACATAGGCAATAGCCTTTTTCACCAATTGTTGGGCTACTTTTAATGATATTGTGTTATGTGATATTTTAATATGGTTACTGTAATTACTATATATGGTCTCTTAGCTTAATAAATAGGATGTTATACCTATATATTGCACGATTTAAACTATTCTGCAACCTAAAGATATGCATGCAATCACCGGCGACATGGAACATTTGCAATCGTTCACGACCGTGCTTACCAGAACTGCTGCTCCTTGACATTTATAGTTACGAACAATTAGAGATGTGACGAAAGCAAAAACGTTAGACGAAATGTTGTATCAATATATACAAAATGTTAATGAATTAAATTGAATTATGAAATAAAAAGAAGTGTCTGAGGCAATTGCTCTAGTATGAGGTCGCAATTTTACCATAGACCTCACGTTTTCTTTACGGAATTTGGCAATCTGGCCTAGAGCCAATTTTACTTAAAAAATCGCTCTGATTTCTGCATACGAGTATATGTCCTGAGCCAGATGAAGGGTCCAACTCGGAGTATATGTCCTGCAGGGCAGACTGGGATCCAACTCCATTGAGTATATGTTCTAGTCGCCTTTCAGGATCCAGCTCAAATCCGCGCGGTGAAAGTATATGTCTTGAGCAGATTAGGACCCAGCTAAAAATCAGCATTTGTCTTAGTCGCCTTCCTCAAGATCCAGCTTTCAATTACGAGTATCTGCCCTTGGAATCTCTCAGGACCCAGCTCATCGCAGATAAACAAAAATATATAGAGCAGTTGCCCCACACTTCCATAACCCCACAAAAACATTGCCTTATTTACTGTGTCAGTATCAATCTTAGCAGTATTTGGTAGTTGAGGACATTAATATATATATATATATATATATATATATATATTATATATATATTCTCTAATATTATTATGGATTCTCTAATTAAATTAAATTCTCTAATTATATTATGGATTCTCTAATTTGTGGTACTAGTTTATCCGACAGTTTTGCCTTGGAATCGTTCTTTCTGAAAACTACACCATAAACTTTGCACAATGACTGTATTTTACCCTTGGAGTACACGGTGCTTTCAAAGATTGTTTCTTTCTCATTAACCATTGTTTGTAAGCGTACTGTAAGTGATAAACCTTCTTGTTTGTAGAGTTGTCTTCCTTCATCGATTGTAATGTCAGCAGGTACGTAGCTAGACTAAGAAATCCGTGACGAGGTACAAAAGTTGCATAAATTTTGTAAAAGCTAAGTTAATAAATTATTGCACAAGTCATGTGACTCATGCAGAACAACTGAACATCGGGACAACCGTTCAAATCCTCAACATTTATTTCTACAATAACCAAACATTATTTTTCTTTAATCTTATTTACATACGGAAACTCTGCTAACTCGTAGTGAACCAAGGAAAATTAGGAAACGTTATTATTAGAAATATCTATCTATCTATGTGTATATATATATATATATATATATATATATATATATATATATATATATATATAATATATATAGTTCAATCTACAGACACGGTGTTTCGCTGTACAACAGCTCATCAGTGTAGCTTGGAACAATCTGAATGAATTTCATCAATTACTTATACACATGCGATCGTCGGTGACAACCGCATGTGGGACAGCATCGGTGAAGTACATTCAGATAGCGTGAAGTGCGCATGGGCCCAGAGTGCTCAAACTTCCACAAGGGTAGTGAGGTATAATATATATATATATATATATATTTCTGAAAATATATATATATTTCTGAAAATAAAAGTTATGAAACTACAACCTCAGATTATGCAAAGTTATATTCTTTATCAGTTGATTCAGTTCAACTAATTTAGGATTACTATTTTAATCGACAAACTAGAATTGTATTCTACCAAACGTAATGAAGTAGAATTACATTTCATTTTACTACATTTAACAAGAAAACTAGACAAGTCCAGGTAATTTACAGAATAAGGCGGCGGTGCTTCATACACTTAAAGCGTTCAATTATATCACTGTAGCAAAGAGCGTCCGTGATATCTTTTTCAATAAACAGTGCTAGATTATTCAAACCTACAGTGGTCATCTTCGAGCGCAAACGAGTTTTTATTCTCTTTATGGATAGTAACAAGAATCTCATATAGATTGTATATAGTTGGGAAAATAGCTTTGTCAATGACATCTAGTACATCGATCAAAGTATCGATGTATCTTGTCGGGCAATAAAGGAACTGAAAACTTCTATTTCACACTTTTATTTCTAGTGAATACAGTTCTAACAGTGTATTCAGTTCTTGTTTGTCAAGAAAGTTCTGAGAACTTGGTAAGCAACAAACAGCAACTCTCATGATGCCAGACTGATCTGCACCAAAGCGGGCATCCAGTTCTGCCAAGATCTCGCCAACATTTTGGCATAGTAAAATTGAGAGCTCTTCAAAATTAGAAGCGTTTGGGTGTCCAACAGAGCTAGTTAGATAAGAATTTCTTAACCTTTCTGGAATACGCCGTTGTCTGTTTGTGCTTCTTACATCGAACTGTTCGATTGTAAATTTATCTGACAAATCCAAGTCATTTATCAGACAAGTCGAAATTGATCAACCTTTCCTTCAGGTTAGCAAGCAATATCAGGCAAGAAGAAACAGTTGCTGTAGACTTCTGAAAAGCTTTGGTGCAAAAATCAGAGTAATCATACAGTCTACCAAAGAAAACTAAGAGAGTCACAAGCTTCTTATAGTTTGTAAATTACCTAGCAAAGATTTAGCTGCTAGGCTTGTCTCGGCATTCTGATCGTCTTCAAATTAGACTGAACCCAGTCCCTCCTGATGACGGCGCGCGGGAGAGAAATGGAGGGACTGTGGACAAAGTCATTGAAGTTGAATTTCCCGTGCCCTGACAAACGCAAAATTCCCATTGGCTGAAATCGTTGATTGGCAGGTCAAGTCTGTTTTCATAATTAAAATTCAAGAATACAGTAATCAATCGTCTGGACGAATGTACGTTACAGATCTACGATCTATATCGCATTATCGCTCTGTTACTTGTTTTCATTTTAAATAATGAGGTTGGCAATTATTTCTGAAAGGTAAAAGTGTTCTTCGTATAAATTGTATTCTCTCGACAGGTTCGTTAGCTGAAAACAACAGGGCGAGAAGCCAAGAACACGAACGTGGTCCTGTCTGGTTATATATACGGTTGTTTGATACTTGAAATCACCTACTTTGATTTGCTGACCATTTCAACATGTTATGGATATCGCCCGCACGTTTTGTTTTGTAATATACAGCGACTTTTATCTGACATCAGATAATACATTTCTGATTTCGCCAAGGGACAATGAACTTTTGTCTCGACGAACATAAACACCGCGTAAACAAGAAAGCCGCGTTCGAATATCTCTTCATCCGACGGCACGTCTGTAACAAATTACATATCAAAATAAACCGCAAGGTACTGGAAACATTTTTGTTACGAATTTATAACGTTTAATTAAATTTTAAAGTGTCAAAAATTCCAGGACGCATTGAGTAGTAAATTTATTATTTCAGTGGTCGAATATAAATAGGGAATGACAGCGTTCGATCGCTTATACATTTTTTCACATACATCGGATCTTCACATTGTTTGAATCAATATTTTTGTCATATTGAAATATATATAATTTGGTTATATGGGACTGGTTCTACGTCAAGTGAAATTATAAACTCAATCTATCGAATAATATTGAGAAATTCGTTAATTTTAAAATTTAAAAAGATAGCCTGGCGGAGCCTAGGACAAACGCAACTTCAACGACTTTGTCCACAAGTCCCTCCTTTTCTCTCCCGCGCGCCGTCATTAGGAAGGACTGGGTACAGTCTATCTTCAAATATGCTTAAAGTATCAAGAATGCAATCAAACCGACGAACCTCTCTACCTCTAAAGAACGTGACGACCAACGAGTACTACATGAACGTGCGAGTTCAAGAGACTGTGAGTTGGGATAACGCTCATGCTGCATGTCTAAGAAAGCTGCATGGCGCTTTGCTCCGTTCATGAAAGAGTACGCCAAATCTAATGTATCGAAAAAAGATTTGATCAGAGGATGTCGTTCAGCAGTTGCAGCTAACACTAAGTTAAGCCTATGTGAAGCACAGTGAACGTACGTAGCATTGCGATAGCTGGCTTCTTTCATCAGAGCCTAGACACCTCCGTGTATGCCTGACATGACACTAGCTCCATCGTAACCTTGCCCTATACATTTCAAAGGATCAAGCTCAAAAGGCTCAAGGAGCTTTATGAGAGATAGTATTTGCACTCATGTCCTTCAACCCGATAAACCCGATAGCTCATTTTCTAACATCTCTGTCATGGAGATATCGCCAAGAAGCACCTAATAACTCCTTCTTAGACGAATCTTTCACCTCGTCAGCTAGAATAGCATAACAAGACGCCTTTTCAACCTCATGTTTAACATGCTCAAGAAACACCGAATTGGCTAATTTAAGTAAATCGTTTTGAATATCTCGACTTAACATTTTTGCATTGTTTGGAAGACTCTCGATCCTTTTCGTTACGTTAGTATCATATTTTCCTAAAAGTTCTATTATTTCAAGGAAGTTTCCTCTATTAAACGACTGATCCGATTCGTCATCTCCTCGAAGAGGAATTTCCTGTTTGGCCCAAAAAATTAAAACGTCAAGACCTGTCATTAAATGTTTCTGATTATCATTGATGAATTTCTCATTTCGAAAATTGGGATCAAGTTGCTGATCAACTGTGCCTAATTTTTTATGCATGACCCAGAATTTTTGAGTTTCAGCTGCGTGACATGCAGAACATTCGTGTTTTCTACACTTGTCTCCACGTTTCTTCCAGCCACAAAGTCATTTTGTAGAAAATGTAGCTTCTGTTGTTGGTCCTCCAAAAAGCCGACACGGTTGACAGAATACAGCATCTAGTTCTTTGCTGTACTCTATCCAGGAGAAGTATGTATACCAATGAGCACCAAAGTGTCTTCCAGCCGCGTTTTGGGGAAGGTAATAGCAGGCTGTCGCAGTTTCTTACCCTTTTTTGACAAGTCGCTGCAACTCACAGTCACTGCAGGTGGTGTTTTCTCAGGGGGCGTGGTGATATTCGCAGTAGGTGCTGAAACTTGAACGGTTGGAACGACAGCTGGCTCTATCTCGTCATGATCTAACGTAGCTACATGATCTTCGACTTCCGTTCTGTTTCGTTTAAAATATGCCGAAACCTTACTTTGTTGTAGCCTTTTGCTCATTTTAGAAATGCGATTGTGACTTGTGAGGACTAAGGAACGGAAAATCTGAAAAAGATGAAGGATGTCTTGACATTGCTTTAAAACTTAGATCAATATCTTTGAATCCCTGAAAAGCGATTACTCATCCATAAATATCACTATTACGCATATTGTAATGGCAATTAAGCAATCATGGCTTCTATTTTATAGTAAATATAGATGACTTCATTGACTTAACGTCTTAGCGAAACTCTAATTTTATTTCAAAATCGTTACACTTTATATAATTTCATTACTAGGTTTCTATTCGCTAACTAACTGATTACATGGTTTATGCCAAGATTACGATCGAACTACCTGACACAACCATGACTGCGCGTTTACTTACGCAAGAGAAATACGTATTACACAACAACCATGACTAAGGACATTACTGATAAAACAGCGCTATATGTCGTCGATACGCTACATTACCTGATGATTACCACGGTATAATCCCTTCCCTGAGTCTGAAATATTAAATCTGAAATATTACACGAGTATAAAAGCTCTAAGCGACAATATTTACATAAATTACGTGACCCATCTGTCTGTCACGGTTTATGTACGTCATTTATAGACTCTTTTTATATAACAACATCACTAGCTGGTTACGCAAGTATGCAACAGCGTTCACACTTTACAGTTCTGGTTAACCCATAGGATGAATACTCACGCTGTAGATCTGAAGATATTATTGCATGGTTATGCAGTTGAAGTAAAACTAAATATCTTAAGGAAAAAACAGGTCACAAATTTCTTGATGTGTAACCATACTTTGGGGATTCAGCAGATTAACTCTCTTTTGTTCTAATTCAAGAATCCACTCAAATATGTCATCATTTATATGAACAAGAGTGCCTTTGTCATACTTCCGTGAAAAAGTAACGTTTAGAGTCACTTTATACTTCGAGTGTTGTTGAGCAATACAGCTTGTCCAGGTCAGCTCAGCTGAGACAATAGTTCACTCTTTCCATATTCTTCTTTGGCTTTCACGCGGACTTTAGGATCGGATGAATGGATATTAGACTTGAAATAGCTCTGGCATGAATTCCTGACTTTGGCAATTGCCCAAGCACCACAGTATCGAAATTTTCCTTTACCATCATCTGCCATTGCCCCAACATCAATGATCTGACTTGATTCAACATTTAAAGATGGGAAACGTTCTCCCACAATGACCTTCAAAATGTTTCCATTTAGTGCAAGAACTATTTCAGTCATTGCATGAAAGTGGTGCTCAGCAAGTACAGACACAGGAATCCCCATCAATTCAGCAAATTCTCTCTCTACAACGTAAAGATGACCTGGTGCAAACTCCTTACCACAAATGTATTTCCACTGCATCTAGGGTTTTGCCTTGTGACTTATGAACAGTCATAGCCCAAGCCAATTTAAGGGGAATTTGTGTTCTGGTACCAACTACTTTAGAAGGCTCTTTTCTGTCATAAACAGGCCAAGTCACTCTATCCACAAGTGTTTCTGATGTTGTAGTGACAACTGGAAGGTTCTTGAGAAATGACACTACTGTTCCTTGGACACCATTCTTGATTTTTTCATTTATATTATAAATGAACATTACTTGTGCTCCCACCTTTAGTGACAACTTTCCTCTAGTAATCAATCCTTTGTTAACCAACTTCTTATCACCAATTTCATTTGCCAGAAATAAAACTTCCTTTCCAGGCAGATCATCTAGAATACACATATTAGTAGTGGTTATTATATTATAAGGAAAAAAATGTGTTGAGGTCTGGTACCGAGTGATTGACCAATCAGCGACGCGGAATTAATTGCCTGTCCAATGAGAAATTCGGAAAAAGATTTGAATATATTGGTATGGACGGGGGGTGTCAGAAAGTAGGTGTTGGCTCCTTGGTATTAATAAGGATTCTAATAGGTCAGGAGGGGTGGGATGGTTTTTTTAAATGTTGAAATGGCACGGTGGTCGGTTGCTATGCAATTTCCTCCCGCTCAAGATTTTGGTCACGTGAGCAATGGCAGGCTCTGGCTCGAGCGTGACGCATGGGTTATTTCATATGTTTTAGCGCGAGTATTGTAGGCATAATACTTGTCCTATCTCTCATGTTAGATACTCATTTTAAGTAAAATTTAGGTGGGAACATTCCACAATTGTTATATTGGATATCAGTTGCGGTTATGTGGTGTAGTTGGTGTATAAGTAGACCAACATTGTGAGCTAAATTAGTTAAAATGCCCGGTGCTTAGGTTGTCTAAAATTCCCATCTAGGGGTCCCCATAGTAGTAGAATTGTTATTAAGAAATTCTGACTTTTCCATCCCCCCACAGTAGCTCGTACTTTTTGCGCTATAGACCAAAAACGTCGATATTTGGCACGTTTTCAGCAATTTTACTTGATAAAACCCTTTCACAGTAAAAAGTAAAAAACACAAATCAAAGATAAATATATTTTCCAGCCGTCAAGCTGGATAGTAGCTACGAGCAAAGGTAAGAAATATGTTCGTTTCAAGACATCTCATTTGCATATGAATTGCTTCGCCATGGCCGCCATGTTGTATTTATGGATTGGTCGTCTTCATCGACTTATGCTTTAACTGCCTAGGAAATCACCGTGTATCGCAATGCCAATCCAAATTTCGATACAGGGAGTGTCGCAAAAAACACCACTCAAGTCTTTGCCCAGGGGACACGCAAGACACCCACCGCGTAAATTTGCCTGCAGAAACTAACCCGCAAATTTCCACCAGCCTTCAACACGCGGTCCTCGAAAGCGCGGTCGACAAACAACACACCGAAACCGCAAGTGAGAATCCTAACGATACACCTGAAACGACAGTTGCAACTCTACAGACCAGTGAACGTAAAGTCAACCACCCCACCCACACTCTTCTGAAAATAGCCGTAGCAACAGTTTCGTCTCACAGCAAAGATATCACAGCAAATATCCTCTTCGATGAAGGTGCACAACGTTCCTTTATTACGAAAGATTTAGCAAACAAATTAGAACTTGTTCCCCAAAAGACTGAAACTCTCCACCTCTCCGTGTTTGGAGGCTCAACAACCTCGGTGAAACGAGTAGACGTAGTCACAGTGCAATTGAAGGCAGACACTGGCGAAACTATTCCAATTCAAACCATCATAGTACCGACCATATCTGCACCACATCAAAATCACACCACCGCTAGCGTTCGCGACCTACCCTACCTAAAAGGTTTGAAGTTGGCCCACCCGATCGGTGATGATGAACAGTTTGAGATAACCCTCCTCATCGGCGCAGATCACTACTGGGATGTGGTAGAAGATAACATAGTTCGGGGACCAGGACCAACCGCTGCACAGTCCAAAATTGGATACCTATTGTCTGGACCTGTGGCCACAAAAAATCCACCACCTCAGACTCAGCTCAATACAGCTATCCTCACGGTTCTCACTACGGACAGACCCGAGATGCAAGCTCTAGAACGCTTTTGGCACCTAGAATCGATCGGCATTTGCCCCAATGAAGATGAAAACGAAGACAAAAGGTTCCTGGAAAACTATCAAGATTCTTCGATAACTATGAACCATGGAAAATACACCGTAAAACTACCATGGAAATCTGATCACCCACCACTCCCAACCAACGAGCGGATGGTGGAAAGAAGGACCCGTTCCACTGTAAAACGACTGGCATCCACCCCCCATAAACTCGAAACCTATGGTGACATCATCGCTGAGCAGGAAAAACGAGGCTTCATCGAAAAGGTTCCCTCTCCAGAGAAAATTCAAGGAAAGTGTCATTACATACCCCACCATGCCGTCCTCAAGGATTCCTCTACCACTCCACTGCGCATCGTCTACGACTGCAGCTGCAAACCATCCAACACACTACCCAGCCTAAACGACTGTCTTGTGACCGGTCCTCCAATCCTCAACGACCTGACCTCCATTCTAGTTCGTTTCCGATGTCATCAATACGCCATCACAGCAGATATCGAGAAAGCATTCCTGCACATCAACCTTGATCCAGAAGACAGAGATGCTACCCGTTTCTTTTGGTTAAGTGATTCGAACGATCCTGACAGCAACTTTGATGTCTACCGTTTCAAATCTGTGTTATTTGGAGCATCAAGTTCACCATTCATCCTCAATGCGACCCTCAAGAAACACCTTGACCAGTTTGATGACCCCGTCGCAACGCAGATGAATACAGATATCTACGTCGACAATCTGGTATCTGGAGTGGACACCCAGAACGACGCGCTGCAGTACTTCCAACGAGCACGACACCTTATGTCACCCGTCGGTTTCAACCTAAGATCGTGGACATCCAACAGTCCGAACGTCCGTTCACTCACAGCCCAACAAGATCTCCAGGACAAAGACGCCGAAACGAAGGTACTTGGTCTTCACTGGAACCCCAGTACAGATACACTTACCTATCAGCAAAACAAATCAATAACTCCAGAGAACAATCTCACTACCAAGCGAGATATTCTGAGACAGTCCTCCAAGATATATGATCCTCTCGGATTCCTTACTCCCGTAACCATCCGCGCCAAGATATTGCTACAAGACTTATGGCAAAGACAGTTCACCTGGGACGAACCTCTGCCACCAGAAATCCAAACCAAATGGGCCGCACTTTCCACGGAGCTAGAAAAGGCAACGCAAACCAAACTTCAACGTCGATATTTTCCGTTCATTAAAACCTGGCCTCTTGACGTCACTCTCCACACCTTCGTAGACGCAAGCGAAAAGGCCTACGGTGCTACCGCATACGTTTCCCACGACACCAATATCGCACTGGTAATGGCTAAATCCAGAGTGGCTCCCCTCAAAAAACTTACCCTCCCACAACTGGAATTAATGGCAACCGTAGTTGGCGCAAGGTTAGCTTCCTACCTCCAGTCTATCGTGAATGTATCTAAGTCATTCCTCTGGTCTGATAGTCAGATAGTCCTCTACTGGCTTTCGACATCGAAGCCCCTCAAACGCTTTGTAGACAACCGCGTGAAAGAAGTTAAAGAATTGACAAGCAACTCTTCCTGGAACTACTGCCCAACCACCGACAACCCTGCTGACCTCCTCACACGAGGCATGAAAACCGTACAACTTGCGAATTCAACGTTATGGGCTCAAGGTCCCTCATGGTTACCAGATACAACGCGTTGGCCTACGTGGAATCCCACCTCCACCGTTTTACTGTGCACCATCGCAGAAGAAGCTGAAGCAACTTTATCGGCGACAAGTAACACCGCAACAAACACAGATGATGTTATGGAACCCAAGGAACTCAACCTGGCCAAAGTCGTTGATCCTTCTACCTACAGCAGCCTTCAACGACTGATAAGAATAACAGCATGGGTACTAAGATTCGTCAAAAATCTCAAAAAGATAGGCGACAGCCGACGTGGCCCACTATCTGTATCGGAACTCGACTCAGCTCAGCAGCTCTGGATCGTTGACTGTCAAACCGATGTATACTCAAAGGAAATTGCTAACCTACGATCAAAGACAACTAACAGATTGACGTTAGTCCGCTAACTTCGTCTTTTCATTTCACAAGGAGTTATTCGCTGTGGTGGAAGAATACACAATGCTCCTCTGCGAGACTCAACGAAGTTCCCCACCCTTCTCCCACCAAACCACCATATCACACAACTAATCGCGGAAGACGCGCACTGGACTACCCTCCATTCTGGACTCAACTACACACTCACCTACCTTCGTCAAAGATACTGGATACCAGCAGGTCGACAATATGTAAAGAAACTCATCCGTCGCTGTGTGACATGTCAAAAGATCACTGGCAAACCGTACAAGGTCCCAAACCCACCGCCACTTCCAGCAATTCGAACTAGCGATTCACATCCTTTCACTGTTACCGGAGTCGATTTCACTGGTGCAATCTACGTCAAATCGACGCAAGGTCCAGTCAAAGTTTACATCTGCCTGTTTACCTGTGCAAACACCCGTGCCGTCCATCTGGAAGTTGTAAACGACTTGTCCGTCGCATCATTCCTTGAAGCCTTCCGTCGTTTCACTAGCCGCAAGTCCCTACCTAAAGTCATTATCTCCGACAACGCCTCGACATACCAGTCTGCCGCCGAAGAGTTAACACACCTCATGAAATCTCCAAAACTTGAAGAACAACTTAGCAAGCGAGAAGTGCAGTGGAAATTCATCCCGAAGCGTGCTCCATGGTATGGTGGATTCTGGGAACGACTTATCGGCCTGACAAAGCTTTCCTTGAAAAAGGTCTTGGGAAGAGCAAACGTCTCACTATCCGAACTTCAAACGATTGTTTCTGAAATAGAAGCGATACTCAATGACCGACCTCTCACATTTGTTTCCTCAAACATCGAGGATGAACAACCTTTGACACCCTCCCATTTACTATATGGTCGAAGAATAACAGCCTTACCCCACCCATTAATCGATGAAAATGAATGGTCTGATCCCACCTTCAACGAAGATCCCAACCTGGTGCAGCACCTTGCCAAACTCAGAGCTAATCTGATCCACCATTTCTGGAATCGTTGGCGCAAGGAGTACCTAACGTCCTTACGAGAATTCCACAAGACAAGCGGGAAAAACGAGGTTTCAGTTAAAGTCGGCGATGTCGTTCAAGTGCACGACGACACGAAGCGCATCAACTGGAAATTAGCTGTAGTTGAAAGCCTCATCACCGGCAACGATGGAATGGTTCGAGCAGTGAATATTAAGACCAGCACTGGCCGTACTAACCGTCCAATTGCGAAACTATACCCACTCGAGGTTACAGCTACGACACCTACCGAGAACACTAACTATACACCCCACAAACCTAGTCATGTCGAGAAAGACCAACCAGCTGAAGATATCCCTCCACAGAAGAGAGTAAGAAACGCAGCCATAACAGCAAGAGCCAACATCAAAGGTTGGACATCCTCACTGTTGTGCCCCCCGGAGGATGTCGTGGATTAGTAGCTTGATAGTTGATACTCACTTTGTATATTAGCAACTTGAGTAGACCAATTTAACCTTTATTAGATTAGTACGACTTCTTACATTAATCACGTGATAAACTATAATCTTTAAACTCAGTATTGTTAATGTACATAGTCACAAGAGTCCCTGTCGATACGACATCGTACTCGCTTCCTTAATAAAGCAATTAAACCCACTGTGTAGATCGTCCTTCTAACTTGAACCAGGAAAGAACCACATAAAAGTCCGTGCGTCTATAGATAACAACACAACGCAATCCGAATTCAATATTGTAACCCACTCATAGACGACGCATGTGATAATATATATATTCAAACAAACAAAGTGTTGTTCGCGAAATGTTGAAAAGTGCTCGAGATCAATACCGGTAGTAAAGATAGAGCGAATATACTATAAGTGGGCTTACCTCAAATGTTGATGGTCGCTACTGTCAGTTTCACGCTGGGCGATCTTATAGTATATATTATATATATATATATATATATATATATATATATATATATATATATATATATATATATATAATACTTTCTGTTTTGAATAGGATCTGACTTACACAGTACACTCTCTAAAAAAGAGGAAGTGAATGCATGCCTTGCTGACCAAGAAGAAAAGGTTCAGGAGCTAACTAAGCAGTATGACAAACTCAAGGTGCTGTTAGACCAAAAGAGTTACTCCCGCACACGGCGGCAAAACACAGCTACCAGTCTCCAGACAATTTCCTTAAATACATCCAGTGTCCGTTATCGAAGGCGGCAAGAAAGTAAAAATGTTCTTGAGTTCATACATGGTGGAGAGGAAGGAGCATTATTGGGAGCTTGGGATGTCTTATCAGCTGGTGCCAATTCCGACCTTATGAACACTCTGATTGGTAATTATAAGAGGGGGAAGTATATACAAGGTGTGGTAACTCAGGCCTTGAAAGAGTTTGGTCAGTCCGATAAGTCCCTTTCAAGTATCAAAACTTCTTGTCTCAAAGAAAGTTTAACTTCCTGTGTAAAACTCAGTCATCTGCTTTTCATGCTGACCAAGAAGTTTGGGTACCTCATAACATGAAGTGCTTAGGTGCTGATATGGAAATTCCACTTCATCATATATCTGATGAAAGTGTTGAAAAATTTGTCAAATCGCTTGATATTGGTTATATTAATCAGATCCCTAATAACCCTGGGGTAACTAGGACTGTTACTGGGTTGGTATTTATGATCATTGATCTGCATTTGAGACTGCCACACCTTTCTCGCAAGTTGGTGTGGTTCAATGATAATACTAACCATTTTGTATTTCAGTTTTCTGATGATGGTGCTCCAGAAACTAGTCAGCTTACTATGTCTATAGGTAGTATAACTATGTGGAATTTAGATGAAAGAGTGAGAAGCAGAGAATTTCAGTATCTTTTACACTGTGTTAGTCGTGGTGAAAAGCATGAAATTCTTGAATTACTATGGCAACAACACACTGATGAAATGTTGTTGCTTGAATCCAGTGTTTTTACTGTCTGTGGGCAAGATTGCACACTAGAATTTCAGCCGAGCGCTGACATGAGCTGGCAAAGTTGGGCTTGCAATGAGCTAAACCAGGCTGCTACATACCCATCCCCTTATGCTGATGTGCATAAAGGGAATATGTCCACCATGGGTGGCAGTATTGGATTTGATGATAAATCCTGGAAGCCATATACTAATGATGTGCGAGAGAAACATCTAAAGAATGTTAACCAGTTTCTTAGTTCCCTTCCTGCCACCATTAGTGAAAAAGCTCGCCATGATAGATTATTATCATTCATGGCAGATAACGGAATGCGCCAGCTTGGGAAACCTCGAATTGGAGTCTTTGCTGAACGAGTGCGGCCAGATCCTTTACACTGTGATATTAATGCATAGCAGAATATGCTAGATATTATTTATCATGAATCAGTACAAAGGGGTCTGTTTCCCAAATTTGTGAAAACATTGTCAGCAGCGGCAGGCTCAGGAGATCATGAGCAGAGGAGTGAAGGAGAATCTGAGGATAGTGTTTGTGGTCCACAGGTGTTGGGGAGTAACGTTGAAATAAGTTCTGATGATCTTGTTTTAACAGGTGCTTCAGGAGATGATGTTTCAGTTTGTGGAGCTGTTTCAACAGAATGTAATACTGACAAAGAACTTGAAACATCACCAGTGAGAATGCAGTTTTCCCATTTGGGAATAGTGACTACTGCTAATTATAATCTTGTCAATGCACTTAAAAAGTCATCTGTTAATACTGGTTTATCCACAACTGTACATGGGTGTGGGTTGGCCTATCTTGCATCAAAGATAGAAGAACATTATAGTGATGAGAACAAACGATTCAACAAACTGCCCATTCGGCTAATTGGTGATCAAGCAATTACTCTTGCCAGGCATAGTTACCGACTTGTTGACTGCTTGCAAGCAGATGATGAATCTGAGGGGCAGAAACTGAATCGGTTAGCACTATCAAAGGCAGTTGAGTATCTAAGAAATGCTTGTGGGTTGTTTAATAAAATTCACATCAAATGTACTGAGCTTGATGAGTTAGATGAATTCTGTGAACTTTATTTTAATCTTTTGGTTTTATTTTTTCCTGATAGCATAAATGTTACAGTATGGACAGTAGCTTATACCATACCATATCATGCTAGGAAACTGTTTGGAGAATATGGTGTTGGATTTGGGATATTGTCACTTCAGGCTAAAGAGTCTAAACATGCTGGGCTAAAGAGAGAACTCTTATTGACTAATAATTGAAATAATACCTCAATTGGACTACACCGCTGTTAATCCGAGCCCGCGCTTCCGGGAGTAAACTGCATAGCAACCGACCACAGTGTGGTGGAAATAACACCGCGGAAAAACGTCTGCGCATGCGCGTGTACTAGAAAAAATGGCGGGGAATTTAAATCCCATCTTCGTAAACAAAAACATGGCTTTTAATTATTCAAGGTAAGTGAAACAAACAAAAAAATACACTAGACGGGTAGTTTGGACATTAATAAAAAGTTTTCTAACATTTAAAATCTAAAAAGAAACAGAATTTAAATTAAAAATTGTCGTTTTAGACCGGGAGGCGTGCGAACATTTCTTGAAAAATTGTCGAATACCGAACTTAAGACACAAGAGTTAAGCAAACTATCAAAGAGTTAAGCATTTGCACACGCTTAAATTGTAGAGTAAATCATTACCCTTAAATATAGTCAACGCAAAAATTATGCATGCTACGCAAAAAAAGTTAACCAACAAAACACAAGGCAAACGCTTGCATAGTCAAAAAGTTTGTATCAAAACATTTCGTAAAACATAAAAGAACACACACTGGAGCAACTGTTTCGATGGCGGCACCCAAGCAGAATCTGGAAAATCTTCTTGCTTGGATAAAGGCTCGAATAAGCCAGACAATAAATTTGTGTACAGTCACCTTTGTGAAGTATCTTCCTTGAATTGAAAGTGATGAATGATTCTATTAAATTCAAAATGTAAATATATGTAAATATGTAAAGTATAATATTGAAGAAAATCGTTATTAAATATCAATCCTAAAAGGTTTGGAATACAAACCTACCTCTTTAGAATCAATGGAAACCTTTTTTGTCCTCCGATCGCAAAAAGTTGTGCTTTAAACTTTCCCAAATTCACACAGAAACCGAGTAAACTTCCTCAACCGCCATCTTTGAGAACAAATTTGACGCGTGCAATGTGCTCGAATCACGCGCATGCGCAGACGTTTTTCCGCGGTGTTGGTGGAAATGGAAATGTTTGGAAAAAGAAGTGTGTGTGTGTATTTCCATTCATTTCATTTCCATTTCCACCATTTCCACCTTATGTTTTCTTTTGTGGAGTGTGTATGTGTATCACATACCATGCATAGTTTCGAAAGACAATTAGGAGAAAAAAAATATTTAATTTTTCTTGGGAAAATAATTTGCCAAAATCATTTTCAAGGAAAAAAAAAATTTCAAAATCCCACGATTTTTTTTAGCGTTAAAAAAAAGTTTTTTACGCTCGAACTGACGGAGCTCTGCACGCCATGCCACCATCTTGTCGAATGAGGGGATCGTGAGCGGTTTGTGACGTATATGTCCGTGTATATTAGACCACACCCCTTCCTGTTTACGTTCATATTCATGCCCATATATGGTAAGATGTGTGTGTTCCTCGTGTAATAATATTTTTTGGTCTCACTTTTTTTTTGCTCACCCAGCGTTACCCATATTTGGTAAAGATTTTTGTTAGAATTATGTGTTATTTTTGTGTTTTGTCTAACGTAGATCGTATTGACCATGTATACAACTCGCGCTCTTGCTGTCGATATATCTGGATTTAATAACAATGTGAAGAAAGAGGAAGAAGAAGAAACCGACTTGAGTATTGCGGTTAAAACAGCTATTAAGGCTATACGTTCAATCATGCGAAGAAGAAAACAAGAATTAGACAATATTACCGATCAATTTGAAGACGATTATGTAGATTCTCCACAACCAAACTATTTATTTAAAGATGTACAAAATGCGATAACTGATAATACTCTATCAGTAGAACAGATGTTATCTGTATCTGTTTATGAACTATGTGAATAAATGTATCCAATATCAGTTATTAAACGGGTGTTTATCATTGCATGCACAATGCACGTTTCTCGTCTCACATAATACATAAAACGCGAAAGCAGATTTTTGTTGGTTTCACTTTGTTTTGCTTACTCATTACCATATTGGGTAAAGATTTTTATTAGAATTATGTGTTTTTTTATGTTTTGTTGTTATTATATGTGTAACTTTATTCTTTTATTATGAATATTTACCCTCATTTTTTAGCTTTATTTTGAATTTTTACCCTCATTTTTTTAGCTTTATTTTGAATATTTTTTTAGGAGTTATGCCTTACATGAAAAGTTTGAAAAAGTACAATTTTCTCAACAGCTATTCTATACGATTTTTTTTAATTTACATATGTTATACAGAATTTCATGCTCTTTAATCTAGTATAAGTCCTTAACGACGCAGGCAAGCTTTAAACAAATGCGGCGCCGCGTTATTAATACGACTGACGGAGGTTATGTTGTATATTTCTTATTACATCAGATATAAACACAAATTTCTCAGCCGCTATTCTATACGATTTTTTTAAATTTATATATGTTATACAGAATTTCATGCTCTTTAATCTAGTATAAGTCCCCAGAGTGGCATAGACCCATGAACGACGCAGGCAAGCTTTAAACAAATTGCGGGGCGGCGTCATTAATACGACTGACGGCGGTTATGTTGTATATTTCTTATTACATCAGATATAAACACAAATTTCTCAGCCGCTATTCTATACGATTTTTTTTAATTTACATATGTTATACAGAATTTCATGCTCTTTAATTCAGTATAAGTCCCCAGAGTAGCATAGACCCATGAACGACGCAAGCAAGCTTTTAACAAATTGCGGCGCGGCGTTATTAATACGGCTGACGGAGGTTATGTTGTATATTTCAGATTTCCTCAGAAAAAGTACAATTTTCTCAGCCGCTATTCTATACGATTTTTTTTAATTAACATATGTTATACAGAATTTCATGCTCTTTAATCTAGTATAAGTCTCCAGAGTAGCATAGACCCATGAACGACGCAGCCAAGCTTTGAACAAATTGCGGCGCGGCGTTATTAATACGACTGACGGAGGTTATGTTGTATATTTCAGATTTCCTCGGAAAAAGTACAATTTTCTCAGCCGCTATTCTATACGATTTTTTTTTAATTTACATATGTTATACAGAATTTCATGCTCTTTAATCTAGTATAAGTCCTTAACGACGCAGGCAAGCTTTAAACAAATTGCGGCGCGGCGTCATTAATACAACTGACGGTGATTATGTTGTATATTTCTTATTACATCAGATATAAACACAAATTTCTCAGCCGCTATTCTATACGATTTTTTTTAATTTACATATGTTATACAGAATTTCATGCTCTTTATTCTAGTAAAAGTCCCCAGAGTGGCATAGACCCATGAACGACACAGGCAAGCTTTAAACAAATTGCGGCGCGGCGTTATTAATACGACTGACGGCGCTTATGTTGTATATTTCAGATTTCCTCATAAAAAGTACAATTTTCTCAGCCGCTATTCTATACGACTTTTTTTAATTTACGTATGTTATACAGAATTTCATGCTCTTTAATCTAGTATAAGTCCCCATCTGATGTAATAAGAAATATACAACAAACCGCCGTCAGTCGTATTAATGATGCTACGCCGCAATTTGTTTAAAGCTTGCCTGCGTCGTTCATGGGTCTATGCCACTCTGGTGACTTATACTACATTAAAGAGCATGAAATTCTGTATAACATATGTAAATTTAAAAAAATCGTATAGAATAGCGGCTGAGAAATTTGGGTTTATATCTGATGTAATAAGAAATATACAACATAACCGCCGTCAGTCGTATTAATGACGCCGCGCCGCAATTTGTTTAAAGCTTGCCTGTGTCGTTCATGGGTCTATGCCACTCTGGGGACTTCTACTAGATTAAAGAGCTTGAAATTCTGTATAACATATGTAAATTAAAAAAAATCGTATAGAATACCGGCTGAGAAATTTGTGTTTATATCTGATGTAATAAGAAATATAGAACATAACCGCCGTCAGTCGTATTAATGACGCCGCGCCGCAATTTGTTTAAAGCTTCCCTGCGTCGTTCATGGGTCTATGCCACTCTGGGGACTTATACTAGATTAAAGAGCATGAAATTCTGTATAACATATGTAAATTAAAAAAAAATCGTATAGAATAGCGGCTGAGAAAATTGTACTTGTTCTGAGGAAATCTGAAATATACAAGATAACCTCCGTCAGTCGTATTAATAACGCCGCGCCGCAATTTGTTTAAAGGTTGCCTGCGTCGTTCATGGGTCTATGCCACTCTGGTGACTTATACTAGATTAAAGAGCATGAAAATTTGTATAAGAGATGTAAATTTTAAAAAATCATATAGAATAGCGGCTGAGAAAATTGTGTTTATATCTGATCTAATATGATATATACAACATAACATCCGTCAGTCGTATTAATAACGCCGCGCCGCAATTTGGTTAAAGTTTGCCTGCGTCGTTCATGGGTCTATGCCACTCTGGAAACTTATACTACATTAAAGAGCATGAAATTCTGTACAAGATATGTTAATTTGAAGAAATCCTATAGAATAGCGCCTGAGAAAATTGTGTTTTTGTATGATATTCTATATATATAAGTATATACAACATGGCGACCGGTCATGACTCTCAGAGCTCTGATAACAACTCAATATCTGACCTAATTAGTGTCAATTCAACCTGTAGTACTGATACCAACAATTCTACTGAAGGCTGTAACGAAAATGAGCGAAACTTTCAAGTCCAAATTAAAGAGAAGCACGCTGGAAAACTGGAATGTTCTGACGACGGTAAATTACGATGGCTTGGAAGCTACGCTGAACTACAAAACTTTGTCACTCATCTATCAGATGAACCGGACAAATGGAATTCTCCTGGTGGAAGGGCTAAATCCTATCGTAATTCGAAAATATCACTGACATGGTATACTGACAGAAAGACGCTTCTTTTCCAGGGTATTTTGGGAGCTAGTATTAAAGAACATATATGTAAATTGGTCAAAACATATGGAGAGACCAACAGACAAGCTGATGGCGTTGCTGCCTTTCAATTTAGTACAAGATTTACACTGCCTTCGCAAGCAGCGGAAAATGCTACGCAAAACCAACATCCTGATGAAACAAGCTCGGGTTTGCGGACCCTGGATGGGCCGACAAAATGTAAGTGTTTATGCCAGTCTTTAGCGGATGAAATGGACGGAGTTAAATTGGAGATTGAAATTCTTAAATCTAGGGCTGATTCTGTGGAAGCTTTTGTAAACGTCCAGGAGCTGGCCTCCAATAATATTTATTTAGATCAAATTGAACTATTGAAGCAGGCGTTGAGTAAAGAAAAAGCCAAAACTATGAAATTGGAAACCGAATTGTTAGCATCTAAGCAAGCGCTTGTCGATATGAGCAATCTGGAGCAGACATTAATTGAAAAACAAAATTCAATTGATGCATCGGGGATAATTCTGAGCGCAAACGAAGAAGAAAGCAATGGATCTGAATCACTCATTTGCATTCAGTCTATGCAGGGTCAAGGAAACAATGCATATACCTCCCCATTGACTCTTTATTTTGAAAATAGTACAGAGGAAATAGCGAAACACGCATAAATCCCATGAGATTCAACTACAGGAATATTTAGAAAAACATAAACACCTATTTGAACTCAATCGCCCTGCAAACAACACACAATGCCAAAGCTTTAATGAAACACTACAAACTTCACAATTGGGAAAGAAATTCCCTCGCTTCAATCAGCCACATGGAAATATTAAGGTTAAATACCAACAGCAGGAACCCAGGCAAGTGTTTAATAACAAACACAAAAGATTTAGCTTCACCCATAACACTAGAATTCCAAATTACCAGTCACAACCGCTAAGTCATATAGATCGGACCGTGTCCAGATTGGAATTGCCCCAGAGTCGGGAGTTTTTTCGAGCACGATCAAATTACCGAAGCAATGACTGGCTCAGTTATCTGGAATTCGTTCGCCGTTCAATGCGATATTAAAGAAAATATTCCGTTAGAATCACCTGCAGACAACACTACAAACATTTCGGATTTTATAATACTTTTAAAAATCAAGCAGAATGCAAGCCAATAAAAGTCAATGCTAATCCACATAACCTGATTAACGTTAAATTGGAAAAACCATTACAAGCCGTCCCAGTATATAACAACGGTGTAAAATTCTGTGTTCTAAATGCCCAATCGCTGAACAACAAGGCAGCACAATTCACTGACTTTATATGTGAATATAAACCAGACCTTGTTGCACTTACTGAAACATGGTTTACAGACAGAGAATCGGCTTCAAAGACTCAATGTACCCCAACCAGCTACAAGCTTTTGGATTATCCTTGCCTCAACCGCCGTGGTGGTGGTACTGGGTTATTGTTTAGAGACAATATATCGGTTATCAACATTGCTGGTGGCGAACGGCAATCTTTTGAATACTCTGAGTGGAAAGTCATGTGTTCTATACAGAATTCGCTGAATATTTAGAATCAGTTGTCTTAAGTTCCGATCCCTTTTTAATTGTTGGCGACTTTAACATTCACGTTGACTGTAATGACAACACTGATGCTATTAAATTACTTGATTTATTTGAAAGCATTGGACTTGAACACGTTCGAATCCCTACTCATCATAGTGGCCACACCCTTGATCTTATTGTTACTCGACAAACTGACCGGATTATTGCTTCGTCTCCTCGAGCGGACTGTTTGTTTTCTGATCATATGCCTGTATTCTGTCAACTACAATTAGACGGAGTCCCTCTAACTAGGTCAAAAGTTTCGTATCGGAATGTTGCAGTCGTGAATTTCGAAGCCTTGCAAAAGGATCTGTCTAATCCTTTTCTTTGTAAAAACATGGAATCGCTTGGTCTCAACGAGCTTGTAAACTGTTATAACAAAACTTTGAAATCAGTTTTAGACCACCATGCTCCTTTGAAAACAAAAACTGTCACAACTCGACCTACTGTCCCCTGGTTTAACGAGAAGGTTAAGTCTGCCAAGCGGCAACGCAGGAGAGCAGAAAGGAGATGGAGACGGACAAATTTGCATAGTGACTTAAAGGCTTATAAAGCTAAGAAAAATCAGACAATATTTGTGATGAATTGTGCTCGGAAAAAATTCTATACTGATTTTATTTCTGATAATAGTACTGACCAAAGAAAACTATTTAAAGCTGCTAAGATGCTCTTTGCTCAGAGGTCTGATCTGATATTCCCTGAATATATGGATTCTGATGTATTGGCTAATGACATTGGAGAATTCTTTATCCAGAAGATTGAGCGTATCCGCGCTGAGTTTGATTCTCCTACTCTCGACATAAATAATTTATCTACTTCGGAATCCACTGCACCGACTTCTCGTTTTGACTCATTTGATACACTAAACAAAGAAAATGTCAAAGATTTAATTTCTAAATCAAGTAAAAAATCAAGCTCTCTGGATCCAATGCCCACTCCACTTGTTCTACAGTGTCAAGATGTTCTCCTTCCCGTGATTACAAGGATGATAAATTTATCCTTACAATCTGGTGTGTTTGCTGATGGCTGGAAACAAGCTGATGTCCACCCACAACTTAAACAATCGAAAACAGAAACTGCTTTTGAGAATCTTCGTCCTATTACGTCTAAATTAACAGAACGTGCAGTCTTTAATCAAACAAATGACTATTTGAATGCATATAAATGATATCCTCAGGCCCAATCGGCGTACCGTAAATTTCACAGCACAGAAACCGCCTTACTACGTGTTAAGCATGACATCCTAATGAACATGAATCGTCAGCATGTTACCTTACTCATCTTACTAGATTTGAGTGCTGCATTTGACACTGTCGACCACGGTATAATGCTTGATCGATTAAACTCCAGCTTTGGAATCAAAGACCAAGTATTAAAGTGGTTCACCTCCTACCTTTTTAACCGTTCACAATTCATTTCGATAAATGGTGGTACATCTAAGCGTTCTGACCTGCAATACGGTGTACCTCAAGGGTCATGTCTTGGCCCACTTTTGTTTGTTCTGTACGTGTCTAAATTGTTCCAAATTCTGGAAAGTCACTTACCTGATGCTCATGCATATGCTGATGATAGTCAACTTTACATCTCATTCAAACCGGATTTAATTACTGACCAACTAGCTGCGGTTACTGCCATGGAAAATTGTATCGATGATATTAAGAAATGGATGCTGAATGACAAACTTAAACTTAACGATGGCAAGACTGAATTTTTTATTATTGGAACACGACAACAATTAGAAAAAGTTGATTTTAACACTTTGCGTGTTGGAGATGCTCATATCATGCCATCCAATGAAGTTAAAAACTTGGGATCCTGGTTCGATTCCCAAATGAAATTCGATACTAACGTTAGCAAGTGCTGTAAAGCGGCATTTTTTCATCTATTTAACATTAGACGGATTAGAAGGTTTCTTACACACGAAACCACTCAAATACTAATTAACTTATTCGTGACAAGCCGTTTGGACTATTGTAACACAGTCTCTATTATGGTTTGCCTGCTACGCAGCTTAACAAGCTCCAACGTGTACAAAATACAGCAGCGAGACTAATATGTAACATCTCTCGGTTTGAACATATAACACCAACTCTGAGTTATCTACACTGGCTTCCGGTTAAGTTCAGAATAGACTTTAAAGTGCGTTAATAGTCTTTAAAGCACTCCATGGCTTGGCACCTGACTATATTACTGAGCTTATAACTATTAAGCCTCTATCATCTTACAATCTAAGATCAAACTCAAAATTACTATTACAACAAACAAGCCTTAAGACATTAGTTACTCTTGGTGATCGTTCATTTGGATGTGCAGCACCTGATCTTTGGAATGATTTACCGTTAGAAATCCGACAAGATGATTCTGTCATTAGTTTTAAAACACTCTTAAAGACATACTTATTTAGGAAAGCCTATCATAAGATGTAATTATTATTCTATTTTAGATATTTTAGATCATTTCTTATGGAAATAGTTTTAGTTAGTTAGTTTTCTTCTGTATTACTGTTATGCGCATGTGAGCATATTTCAATGAAACTTGCGCATTATAAATTAAAATATTATTATTAAAATATTATTACAATATTCTGTAATAGCGACCACCTGATGAATATGGAGATAACTTCGCAATATGATGCGATAATTGAATCGACGGCTGAATCGAAGGCCGAATCGAAGGCTGAATGTGGTGCATACTTCACAGTGGTATTGTAGAGTCAGTAAGCACGCATAATCTTATTAATCGAACTAGTACTGTTTATTATATATCTGCTCGCTGCGGCGTCTATTACAACTGATATATGATCTAGTCTAGGTGTGTGCTTAATCGATTAGAGTATCGAGTTACTACAGTATTGTATTTTCGAAACCTAAAAAGGACCGATACCAAATATGGTCAAGAAATACAAAATCATAAAATAGTGAATGACTCGACAATATTCCATACCATATATAGTATACATGATGGGAGGGAAAAATAAAATTTTCATACATCTTTAATCTCATACCAAATATGGTGATAAGAGATAAGGGTAGTTCGGGTATAAATAAGCTATCAGTAATTCTCATTTTTTAAACTCAAATCTCATTTTAAACTTTTAAACTCATATTCGAAGAAGAAAGAAGAAGAGTAAGAAAGAAGAATTTAAAAAACATGTCTGCTGAAGTAGCTGCGTATACCGTGATCTGGGTGGGAGAAGACAACATAGAGGAGTGGATTTTTGAGGATGGTTGGGAGGTGAAGATGACGAATGGAGAAGGTTTTGAAGTAACTAAAAATCGCGAAGCAAAACATTTCAAGGAGATTAATTATTTGCGGTAGGAAATTTACGTAGAAAAAAGGCCGGAATACAAAGAAGAAGAAAAAAAAGAAGATTTATGTTGAAGGCGAGGAAGACCATTGTTTTAATTGAAACTTTTATTTATTTTTTTACTTTCAAGAACGATGCTGCTTTTATTTGTGTATTTAATATATATACTATATATATATATACTACATATATATATATATATTTAGTTTTATATACTATATATATATATATATATATATATAATATATATATATATATAATATATATATATAATATATATATATAATATATATATATATATATATAATATATATATATATAATATATATATATATATATATATATATATATAATATATATATATATATATATATATATATATATATATATATATATATATATATATATATATATATATATATATATATATATATATATATATATATATATATATATTATATATAAAAAAAAGTAAAAAACAAGAACAATATATAAGAACAACATATATAAGAATTGATGATTAATTTTGTTTTAAAGTTTATATATACATGTCAAATAATAATACATTTTTTTTTGTATAAAAGGTTAAAAAAAATTGGCTAATTTAGTTCATTAAGATCGGCGGAGAAGTAGAGATGTATGATTGCACGTATAATAAAATTTCAAACCATGATAAATTGTTGGAAAATGAAGAGGAAAATGAAATATTGAAGAATGTTACACATTTTTATGGATTGCGAATGTTTTGTTCTCTCAGGAAAAATATATTATCGTGAAGTTAGTATATTTAATATGGAAAAATTTGAATATGAATCGATTCAGTGCTATGCAGAGAGTCTACCCTCCTATTATCAATTAAATATGTGTAAATCACCAATATAGAATTCATGGATTGAAATTTTATAATTATCGAAAAAACGCTTATTACTACAGTCAAGAAGAATTGATGAAATATCTAAAGAGAAAATTTGCAGAAAACAAAGAGAACATTTTAATCGGGTACAAAGGAGGAAATCTTGAATCCAAATTATGTAAAGAAATTGGTGTTACAGCTCTAAATATGGAACATTTTGGTGTAGAAAAATACGAATTTTTAATCGATCTTTTTAAGCTTGATATAATGAGATGTGGAGAGCACAATCAATTTAATTTACATTGTCATTGTTCGTTGTATGAAGTTGTTCTTTTTTGCAGCAAGAATTTGTGATAAAATTCCCGATTTGAGAAAAAAAAGAAAAATTCTATCTATATATGGCGGGGAAAAAGATTATTTTAAAGAATGAAAGAATTTGGTTTCATTCACAAAAAAAAACAAGTTTTATCCCCAACAAAGATGCAAACTATGGCGTTCCGTTCCGGACAAAATTATATATATTTTAAAATATCTTATCGAAACATCGTGGCAATACGTTGTAACTCTCGAACTAATGACGAACCGCATAAATTAATGTTCAAGCACAAAAAAATTAAATCAAAACCATGAAATAATTATGAAACAACACGGGATAAATATCAAATGCAGACATTGTGTATCGAAACTCACAAGCAATAAACCGAGGCGCACACAAATCCTATGATGACCGCGAAATTTTGTCGAAACCCGCGAAAACAAATCGAAACACTCGAAAATAAACTGAACCGTCGCACAAAATAATAAATCGAAAGGAAACGGAAGTCGAGAGAAATAAATCGAGAGGAAACGGAAGTCTGTAGGAATTTTCCGGAAGAGATATTATACTACGACCACAGAATAAAGAACTGAGCAGAAGGTCCACTCGAGGGTAAAAGTGTCGCCGTTTTTCAGTGCGCATGCGCGAGGTCTGCGAAGCTCGCAGCCAGTAAACCTCAGCCAGTTCAACAAGGAGTGCAATGGCGAAATACGGAGTTGGGTCACTAAAATCGCTATATCTCACAACTAGTCGCTCGATTTTTACGCTACAACCAGTAATAATAGAGGAAAGGTAGATGACAATATATTTTTGCTATTTAGAAGGTATGAAAAACATCTGAAAGTGAAAATTTACGGAATTAAAACCGCCACAGTATTGAGCCACTAAAGCATTCTTGTCGACTTTCAACTTGCCTTTACGGCTAGAAAAAGAGTAGAAACTCTTTGAAAACATTTCAAACATTGAGTACAAAGATGAAATCACACTTTTTGTTATTGTTATTTATTGAATTGGACGAGTAGCTCTGAACAACGAAGCAATTCTGTTAGGTGAATTTGGGGCAATTGGACACTGAAATTTGCTGACCAGTATTCCATATTAAAAGACAACCCGCTTTTCAAAACTAAAGTTATATAGTTCTGCAATGATAACTTTAATATGTTTATATTGAGAAGCGTGGCTGTGATTTTTATGTTTGTTTTATTTTTTATTACAGTTGAATCGTGCATACAGTACTTCTTCTTGAACTTGTTTATATTCATATCATGTCATTGTCATACCCTTGATCTTCTTGAATTTGAAAGTAGTGTACTGAAATATATGCAATTCAGTCCAAGATTGGGGTTGCTAACCTAAGCTGTAATGTTTCATGGTAGAGGAATGATCATATATATTTTAGATCAAAACAAGGACTGCATGGTGTATAATAATAATTTTAGTAGAGTATTTTGTTTATTGGATGGTCACTTGTAAATTATTTCTAAAAAAATCTATAGTTTGATACTGTACTTTGATTTTCACTACAGTGTAAATTATTTTAATATTTTTTGCTATATGAAAATAAATATTTGGGTTGACTGTTTGTGATTGCACAAAAAAGTTTATCATTCGAGGTTGAATTTCTTGTTGAACTGCACCAGTGCAACAGCAAATTTGCACTAACTTTGAATTTTGCATATTATTATGACCAAGCAAAGTCATTCAGAGAAAAACTGTTTTTCCTGTAAAAAGTCATGTTTAATTTTGTGTCTCCAGCACTGGTTGTTTGGATGGATCTAGTAAATACATAAATGGCTCGTACAAAAAAACCCAACAAATTAAATCATACTTGTTTATTGTTAATTCATCAACTGAGAGTTTTGCTAAAACAATTCCCTTGTCCAAATTGTATATGTATGTATGTGTGTGTGTATGTATGTATGTATGTATGTGTGTATGTGTGTATGTATGTGTGTAATGTATGTATGTATGTATGTATGTATATATATATATATATATATATATATATATATGTATGTATGTATGTATGTATGTATGTATGTATGTATATATATATATATATATATATATATATATATATATATATATATATAGTTCAATATATATATATATATATATATATATATATATATATATATATATATATATATATATATATATATATATATATATATAAATCTATTATAATAGAAATTTTGTTTATTCATTCATTGTAAATCCATTGTAATTCAGTTTTTTAACTGCAGAATTGGTTATTAAAACATACATTACACTGATGTCAAACAACATGACAGCAAACTCAAAGGTGGTGACACCAAGCAGTAATTTAAACATGAGTTATGAAAAAAATATATGTTGTTGCATCCTTATGAAATAAAACAACAGCTGGCCTTATTTTCAAGTATTACTTGTAAAACGTCAACTAATAGAATTGCTTCGTTCTTCAAAATTACTCATCCCATTCAAGAAATAACAGGAAATATGTGCAGTTTAATCTTTATATTGAACGTTTAAACTGTTTTCAAAGATAGTCTGCTCTTATTTTTGCTTGCAAATGCAAGTTTAAAGTAGACGATAATGCTCTAAATACCTTCACACAGTGGCGGTTCGGGTTCGTTTTAATCCGTAAATTTTCACTTTCAAATGTTTCCCATACCTTCTAAATGGCAAAAATGTATTGTCATCTACCTTTCCTCTATTATTACTGGTTGTAGCGTAAAAATCGAGCGACTAGTTTGTGAGATATAGCGATTTTAGTGACCCAACTCCGTATTTCGCCATTGCACTCCTTGTTGAACTGGCTGAGGTTTACTGGCTGCGAGATTTTCCGGAAGTGGTTTTCGGTAACCAGCGCGGGGAGCTATCATTACCTTCAAATTATGAAGCTTAACCAACATTAAAACCACCATCTGATTGGACAACCTTTTAAAACGAATCCTCACCCCCATACCACCCCCCGGAAACCCTAAACCTAACCACAACCCTCCGGAAAGATGTGCCGAGTGGACCTTCTGCTCAGTTCTTTATTCTGTGCTACGACATATTCTATACGACATTACGACATAGTTATATGATAGTTATTATTTACTGTGACTGCTAAAATGGCGGAAAACACGACAAACATTACTGACATTGTGAGACGTGTTGTTTCGTCCCTCCGCAACCTTCCTGTAGATGAAAGAAACGATCAAACTCGCGACAGACCTACCAGACCAGATAATAGCTCGGTAGAAGCAGAACTTGGACAGAGATTTATGATTCCTCGTGTGCAAGGCTCTTCTTCTAGACCTCCTCCTCCGAGATAATGATTAATGATAATGATTTAGTATTTCTATTGCGCAAATTAACATGTGGATATGATCAAATGCGCATTACAATGTTATGGGTGGCTTATCAGGCAATTTAGAAATTTTCACCGTGGCCGTGTTGAGGCATATCAAAGGCGCTTTATGCTGCCGCCAACAACACAGTTCAGACCACGGATCTCAACTAAGACCTAGGTGTTGATTTTACGGAGGGAGGAAAACCGGAGAACCCGGCGAAAAACCCTCGAAGCACAGGAGAGATCAACTAAACTCTACTCACATGGTCCAAGCTCGAGAACGAGGTTATTCCCAGACGGTCACCCATCCAAGTACTAACCCCGTCCGACCGGGCTTAACTATTGGTGAGAGGCAGCGCGCTAACAGCACACGCCACCTGTGCTCCCGAGAGGTGGAAGTGGCCGTTTTGTTCCCTATACGACTATGGCCAAGAATAAGAAAGGAAAATCAAAACAAAAATCGCCCACTGAACTGATTATTAAAGACGTTTGTTTGCTTCCTACCCCGGACTGGAATCAAGTTCCTAGAAGACATGTAAAAGAGGACCTGGTGAGACAAAACTTGTTTATAGATGCGTGGACGTTAGACAAAGTGTGGTCAGAGGACAAGCTCAGAACTGAGCTACACGATCTTTTTACTGATTGTCTCTCAGGACCAAACGAGTAAGTGTCTAAAAATTTGTTTTATTATTCTTTATAACATGAAGCAAATATGACAGTCAGACTTTTTTTTTAAATGTTTTTTAAAAACATTTCAAAAAATTATAATTATTTCAACAACAAACACAACAAACATATTTCGAAACTATTAAATAACTGAACAACTGTCTTCATGTATTATAAATAAATACCTTTTGATAAATTTGTTATGATTTTTTTTGTTTATTTTTCACTGACAATATTAATATTTTAAGCATTCTTTCATAATGATATCTTATGTTTTTAGCCATTTATTAAAGCCATGATCACCTGCCATGTTATGACTTTATATGATGTCATATTAAAATCTAAATTCTAAATGGCAGAATAAAAAATGGCTGACTGATGAATGACGATGTTTCTTTTATTAATAATTTACATTTTTTACACAATTAATTCTGATATTTTTTGTGTACCTTTGTGCTTATTAGCTTTGAATTTGTAAAATCTGTTGGAAGCATCATATCGAAGGTAAAACTTCCAGAAGGCCAGGAAGCCAATGCCAGAATTATAAGGCACATCTCTGGAACAGGACCAATCTACATCCGTTCTCTGACAAAATTAGAGTGTGATGAGGTAAATAGTTAATAATTTTTATTTGTAATTTATGGTGTACAGTGCAGACTGCAGTAAGATTTTAAATGTATCTACTGTACTGTATGCAGTTTTTTCATGTTTATGCAGCCTTGTTGCATGACACAAAATGATGCCAAATGGCCATTTTAATACTTTTTATTCTGGCTAATGCATCTCAGTTTTATCGTGGTTTTATTTGTTAAACAGAGATAATGGGCTTTAACCCATTAATGCCTTAGTGCTCTCTTTTAAAACAATTACAATAATCTTGTTTAAGGCCGAGTAAAATTCCAAGAGACAGTTTGTCCCTATTGCAAATATGAAGTTAAGAAGAGTTCTCACCCCACTGCCAGGGAATGCTGCCACCATGCAAATGCACAGTGCTTGACCTTTATTATTTTAAAACCATAACAATTTACATCAAAATATCAATTTGAGTAGAGCACCTTGTAGTGCCTGTATAATACAGTAAATAAAGATACACCCCTACAACTAAACTGGGTTGGTGGGTCTTGCGGAACAGGTCAGACCATGATGGCAACAAACGAAAGTGAATATAATTACATCCGGCGACTAAACCTGTCCCTCAGTCCAGTCTTGTGTGAGAAATACATTTTTGCCTATTTTGTTCCTTAGCCGGCTGAAAATTACACATGTAGTATTTTGGGGATATACTGTAGTGTACTGCAAATTTCATGTCAGAATATTATTTTGAAATTTACGTTAATGTGTAAACAACTTCACATAACCATGTCTAATTTGTTATCTGTCATGGAGGGTCTGGAGACTGGAGATGTACATATCCTATTAGATATATTACACAAACCACTGATTACCACACAGTAATGTATTTGTTAATTTGTCGTTTAAGGATGTTATTCCAGTTGTTGCTTTGGATAATGAAGAACCACCTGCAAGTGATATCAGATCTTATGCTGTCCAAAGTACCATTTCTGAAAGTGTCACTCCTAATATGCCATCTACCAGCACCTCACTTGCCCCTTGTACATCTAATGCAAATGAAGACCAATGGACTCTGTCTGACATTGAAACTCAGCAGCTAAGGGAAATATTTCCAACATGTGCTGAAAATCTCTTGATTCAAGCTTCGGAGAGATGTGTTACGGTAGATGAGGCAGTAGATTATGTTATGAATATTTCGTCTGACCAAACAAGTATGTACCTGAATGTTGTAACAGTATATAGAGCAGCTAATGTAAAATACATGTAATGATACTATATCCATGACAACCGTGGTAATTATTCATAATTTCACCACCAACGCTGCAATGTTCTGTATTACTTTTTTTATTATTTATAATCAACAATGACAAGCAATGACATTCTCTTTTGTTAGATAAGCAGTCTGGAGGAGGTGGAGGCAAAAAGAATTTGAGTCTTAAAGACGTACTGGAGGAATTACGACCACTGACAGGATCACCAACACGCGTGACTGTGAGCAGATTTTCTATTTTTGCTGACAGCATAGCGTGCTTTAAACAGAGAAACTTCGATCTTAAGAAGCCATTGAGAGTCACTTTCGAAGGAGAGCCAGCCATAGATGGCGGAGGGCCAAAACGGGAGTTTTTTACTATTCTCCTGCGTGAATTCTTGTCTCCATCGGCTACTCGTCTTTTCGAAGGAAGGAATAAGCAATTCCTTCCCATGCACAATACAGATGCGCTCCGATCTAACCTATATAAAGTTGCAGGGCGAATTGTGGCTGCGTCAATAACTCATGGTGGGCCTAGTTTCGCAGTTTTTCCCAAAGCAGTGTATGCCTATTTCCAAAATCCGAGACCTAACGATTTAGTGGAGTACCTCAGTCATGAAGATGTTGTGGACGTTGAGTACCTAGATGCCCTGGGTAAGGTATGAATAGCACGCACACTGTAATAACTTATCACCAATCAATATGATAATGTATACCTATGTTCTTCAGCTTTATTATCCTAAAGCAACCTTCAGACACCTATAGGCTATATTTATAATCATTTTAATACTGTAGAATCCGAAGATACACAACTGTACAGAGACACTCAAAGTAATTGTTGGCTGTCAGCACGAGCTAGTAGTTTATATATTTAATTGACTATGCCCACGTCTAGATCTTGTACAGAACACAGAATCGAAGGCACTAGTTTTCACCCAATTGACTTTGTAGTAGTGCTTACAACGAACATTTTTTAAGCAATGGATATTTGATCCATGCCATGCCGGCCATGCACATGTATTCTATATTCCACATGTATTCTAGCACTACATCCCGTGTTCCATTGTGAAGTAAGCACTTCTAATTAGGGTCAACTAAAGTGCTATGTCTACAACAAAATTATATGTTTACCCGTTTTTATTAGTGCAAAGTTTCACTTTGCAGTATTGTGATGAGTGGCGAAAATTCACACGATACAGCGTGTTAACTTTCCGGGGGGTAAACTTACCAAGTTTAAGGACATACATATACTTGTCGTAGTTGAAAAACCAGTGCAAATGTGAAACACTAGTATCAGTCTTTCTTATACAACAAATATTTATGTCGCTTAAAGCTCGTAAGTCCTAAAGAGCAATAACAGACAGGTTTGTATGTTATCTATGGTTATGAGTATTTCTTGAAAGACGTATTAAAAATCCTATATCGAATGAAAGAAGTTTCCCCCCGGAATATATTAGAATAGCACTGCGCACGCGTGGTTTTGTTTGCGACTGGCGAATACAATAATGGCGGAGAAACGCAAAGGAGCGATCAATTTTCTTCTCGAAACAACGACTTTCTAGGCTTAGCTGCATGGCTAATTAAATGTGGTCTGGACGAAAGGATTTATGGTCTGCCTAACGGAAGGTGCGAATAAATATTAAAACCTTTCTATTCAACTTTAATATGGTTTGGCATGTTGACGATGTTGTGAATCGGTTTGTAGAGTGTTGTTGGTTCGTGTCTGTTATATTTTACACGAGTGGCGCTCGAGCAGTTTTGCACGTCAGCTCAATAACACATTCTGTATACTGGAGATTGTAGACTGTCTTCGCATTTTGATTTGGCCTTCAATAAACAACTGTACGGAGAACCCTGGCCATATATTAAACATGAATGTTTAAGTTCTACATGTATCTGTACCCGCGTGAACTTAGCGCGTGATTAGGCAGACGATTCGCAAGTCTACACGATCGTTATTTGTAAAGGCAAACTAAAACTTATGTATCTTTACATTCACTTGGCAGATTTTAGTCAATTTTGATCTGGATCGACTGGACGTCACACGATACGTATTAGTATCGCAATTCTTGTGATGCGCCAAGGATAAAAAATACAATACTTTACAATACTTTACAATACCAAGCTTTTTATGCAAAAATTTCAAGGAGTTCAAAAAGATCTTGATGTTGTTAAACAGACTGGAAAACA
This sequence comes from Paragorgia papillata, assembly GCA_035771165.1. Lineage (NCBI taxonomy): Eukaryota > Metazoa > Cnidaria > Anthozoa > Scleralcyonacea > Coralliidae > Paragorgia > Paragorgia papillata. Next base: position 274,593 of record JAWNZC010000359.1, read on the forward strand.
ATAGCGAAGGGCACAATTTTTTTTGCGTTCTTCACAAGAGAAAATGACTCTTTAAGAATCCCTCGAGATTCTATTTTGGGTTGTTTGTCTGAGTTTTGGCTTGTATTATTTTATTATTGGGCTTTGCTTTAGAAAATGGGCTGGCAGATTGCGGGGGTGGCAGCTCTGCCCTTACACGTGGCAAAAATCGTTATTATCTTTGACTAGAAACTTTGCACTATCCTTGGGATCTAGTTTTGTACGGAATATAGTTGGATAACCTGACAAAAGAAGACGAGACAATAGTAGCGGGTGAATTACAACAGCTACTAATTGAATCTGGCTTTCCTCACGCTCTAACTTTTGAGAATCGTTTTCAAGCTATGATGTCTTTATGCCTCCATGGAGTTATTCTTTCACGTAAAGCGGAGCTTGACCAGTTTCTGATTGGTCTAGGCCCTTTGGTTGAGAGTATTCGACAGTATCCTGACGTAGTGGAGCCGCTGTTTGTGGCAGCTTGTGCAAAACCACCAACTGCTGATGACTTGCTTTCGCTTGTTGAATTTGAATGTGTCGACGATGATCTAAAGCAGTATTTTACTCGTTATGTTCGTGCGGAAGGTTAGTACAGTTAAAACAATGTTTTCCATGCATGGGTGCACCGGAACTTTCTCTTTCTCCCACCTCTTTTGTGCGGAATTTTTTGCATCAAAGTTTAGTGTCCTTGGTTTCGATTTGTGCGAATTTGCTAAAAAGCCTTCTTTCCCTGAACATACATTAATTTCTTACCATCCACAGTACAGTATTGCTGCATTTTCCGAGGCAAATTAATCGATAATTGACGTTTACTTGGAAAACCCGGACAAACTTTGAAATAATGGAAAAGACAGACGTATGTCCATCTTTGCCAACGTTTGTCCAGTGTCTGTATTTTCCAAGTAACCAGAATTGCCGTCTAAATTTTCAGTAAAGCAATAGGTACCACAACTTTATGACCCTTCCGTTTCTCTGCTAAATTCTAATTGCATGTTGTTTTTATATTTAGATGCCAGAGTTGCTAGTATTCTTATGTTTTCTACTGGAGCGAATGCAATCCCCCCCATGGGTTTCTTTCACCCTTCTGTTATAACAGTTCTCCAGAACAACTCAGTCTTTCCAAACGCAAACACTTGTCCGTTGGAACTGGAACTGCCAGGTGAAGTAAAAAGCTATGAAGAATTTAAACGAAACATGGACTCTGCATTGGATATTCAAGAAGAAGGCTTTGGCATTGTATAAATGGCCTGCTGAACATGCCAGCCACATGGACAGCTTACAGTAAATACTAAGACTAAGTTGATATTAATAGTTGTATTGATTTCATTTTGAAATCTGTTCCTTTTTTATTTGTTTGGCATTGTATAAAAAGGCTGATGTACATTGTACATGGACATACAGTGTATGTGTTGATTTCATTTTGCAATCTGTAGAGATTGGTTTTAGAGGTCAGCCGATGATCGAACATCGGAATTGACCGATATTTTGCAACATCGGTAAAACATCGGTCTACCGTAGTTGATGTTCTTGCCGATGTTAAGTTTCCAAAATTTGGCATTTATCAGATGGACAGAGGCTGAAATAACCCCAAATAAAAGACTGATTCGGCCGTTTTGTTAAGCCCTGATATTGATTTTTAAACTGAAAGGATATTTATCTAACTATTTAACTATTTAACAGTTCAGATAAACGTCAAGTCAAGAAAAAACCCTTAAAATAGACGACGAAATCAGCGTGTTGCTTGGGAAGAAGTTACCCAAAGTACACAAAACCATATCCGGATAGCGATTAATCTGCACTTCCTAGAAACGTCCCCATGTAGTCATCTGTAAATTGATTCCCAACTCAAGGAACAATTCATCTAGTCATCTATGCATATGGTATTTTTTTAATGTGATGCTAATAGTTCAGTTCTTGCAGCATGTCTAATATTATCAGAAAAGCAATCAAACCATCTTGGTCACCAGCCTCCTTGGCAACATGTACAATTTCTTGGAAGCGTTGAGCATGTGCATCTGTTAAATTTATTAGTGATTGAGCAACTCTAATACTATGATCAGACTGTAGATCTGGAACTGGACCATCCTCATCAATCCCATATTCATCCCAATTTATTTGTAAACCACTTTGCACACTAGCCACAGCGTTATAATTGGTGTCTCGGCTACTGATCATTCCTTGTACCCAAAGCTGCCGGGGACTTAGATTACGCTCGGTGCTCAAAGGGTGGCAGTTCCATGCTTCACTAAGTTCACGCAGTGCTTGGTTTATGAGCGGGATATACACAAAATGTAAAGCAAACAAATGGACTTCATGTGTAGCATCTAAAACTAGTGACTCGAGGTGTGCAAAAATATTCACAAATCGACTACATACTATGCTATTCACTTCACGCCAAAGTCTTTCGATGCGTTGGTTGTGAACTGATTACCTGCTATAATACTACCTCGATTTAGTCCCCTGGATTGCAACATGAACCTGGCAACCTCGGTATTCTCTAGGCCCATGTCTGTACGAACACGTGATGGTAGGTTGTATTGATTAACAGCTCCTCTGAAACATTCCAAAACAGTCAAGGCTCGGTTGTTTGTAGATGCTTTTAAGAATACAATCAATCTTGAAAAGCCATCTATTCCACCATGGATCACTATGCGGTAAGGTTGGATGAGCTTATGGTTACCATCCAAATGCCTAGATGAAGAACATTAACAACTATAATGTACTGTATATCAAACAAGAATGGGAGGTACACAATAATTAGATGTATAGTTACAGAGTTTTTAGACTTTTCAACTTTATTATTTTAAGTTCCCAAGGGGTGGGGCTTTTATACCTATTTTCTTATAGATAATTTACATCATGTTTATAATAGGTTCTCAGACAAATCCCCTTGGCCACCCCGTACCTGGCCCCTGGGGTCTGAACCATCTGGAAGCCAATGATAGAAACATTAATGCACCAGTTTGAAACCCCTGCCCACGCCACCTTGGGTGTGCCAGGGCATTCACTTTGTATATGTGTGAGATTTAGTGAAGTCACATGGACAAAAAGGCATGGTGAATTCTCTTGTTATCCCTGGGTTTTCAACTCAAATATTTGGTTTTGCAAGATGTTGTTCTTTGGGAATTGTTTTTTCTTTTATTTCTTGTCCTCTATTTAAGAAAACCTAAACTAAAGCCGGGTTTCCATTAGGCAGAATTTTGCGAGGGGAGTGGAATTTTTCTTTGTTTGTGATTCCTCGGGTGGAACTATTAATTAGAAAAGACATTAACAAATAAAAATTCCGCCTAATGGAACCGGGCCTTAAAGTACATACAATCCACTTACTCTCTCTTCCACAGAGGCTTCCGCTGAAATTTGTCAACGCGGGCGCAAGAGGAAGAGAGGAGCAAGTTTCAGCGGTTTATCTCTAAAATTTCACAAGTTAGACTGCGGAGGAGAGAGATCCACTTACCACAATGCATTTGGACACGGCACTGAATATCGTCGTCTAATAATGCTTCTGGACCCTCTAAGAGTGATCATGACTGGGTCCACCCTTCTAAGCGCCTCCAGGACACGCCGTCGTTGTATTTGCAAGCCTCGCTGGCGTAGCGCACCCTGCACTAGACGATAGCCAATTCGAGGTGTAACATGTAAGATGTTGCGAACAATTCGATCAAGATCATCGTCGCTTATGTTGGAGAAAGACTGCTGACAATTTGGCATTTCAAATAAGCGTCGTCTACGACGCAATGTTCTTTCAGAAATACCAAGGTTCCTTGCGATTTGAGCCCATGAAAATCCAGCTTGAACATGAAGTGTCTCTAGCAACTCTTGCGATACTTCGAGTCTAGGCCTACCGACGCCAGTACTGCTCACCCTAACAGACGCTGGCCCAGTTGTGTTTTGATCCTCTACCAAAAAAGAGCGAAATGACAGTGTTTCACAACGCTCCCTTTGTTGACGAACTATCCCGAGAAGATTGCTTAAATCAGCAAGTAGGCGTTCTTCCGCCGGGAACGATTCAGCAACCCTCGAAAATAAAACACTTAGATTCCTCTCATAAGCATTGAGGCGGCGTGATAGAAATTCTGCTGTATCGAAAGATACATCATTACGGGAAGATAGCAACAGCACTTGCAATTCTTCTATTTCAAAATCGTTGAGTTGGCTCCTCACTGCCGCCATTTTATAATACAAAGATCGCCGACTTCCGTTTCCTTTCGATTTATTTCCTACAGACTTCCGTTTCCTCTCGATTTATTTCTCTCGACTTCCGTTTCCTTTCGATTTATTATTTTGTGCGACGGTTCAGTTTATTTTCGAGTGTTTCGATTTGTTTTCGCGGGTTTCGACAAAATTTCGCGGTCATCATAGGATTTGTGTGCGCCTCGGTTTATTGCTTGTGAGTTTCGATACACAATGTCTGCATTTGATATTTATCCCGTGTTGTTTCATAATTATTTCATGGTTTTGATTTAATTTTTTTGTGCTTGAACATTAATTTATGCGGTTCGTCATTAGTTCGAGAGTTACAACGTATTGCCACGATGTTTCGATAAGATATTTTAAAATATATATAATTTTGTCCGGAACGGAACGCCATAGCAAACGGTGTTTGAAATTTATTTTGAGTGTTGACCAGGATATCTCACGAGTGAGCGAAGCGAACGAGTGACATATCCTGGTCAACACGAGAAATAAATTTCATATTTCCAAGCATCCATGTATTGTTCTGTTTATTATATAAAAAATTGTCCTATTGCCTTGCAAAAATTGCATTAAACTATAATGCTGATTCAGCGATAATCGTCACATGTGCGATTATCATAAATAATCGCACATGTGAGATTATCACTTTTATTAGTGGCGGAAAAATCAATAAAACACTCTATTTTTTATAATAACTAGAGATAAACAACCATATTTTTATAGAAAATGAAAATAAAAAATTTACTTTTAATAAACGTATTGTTAAAAATAATTTTTATACTATTCCGTATGGTTTTTTAGATGATGAGTAAAATAAACAGTGCTGTAATACCGTTTCAACACCGTTTTATGTTAACGCTGTGTGGTCCTAGTCATTGTGGAAAAACGTTTTGGATATATAAATTGTTACAATTTATTGAGGTAATGATTACACCACAAATCAATAAAATAATTTATTTGTATACTACACAGCAACCCATATATGGGGAGATGGAAAAACTTATTAAAGAGAAAAAAATGCAAATTGAATTTATCGATTGCAATAAGGGAATTCAAACAAATTTAAACGATAATACTTTAGTTGTTTTAGATGATCTTATGACTGTTGCTGCGTCTTCGAAAGAAAATTTGGAAAATTTAAACAATTTTGCATGTCGTGATGCTCATAGAAATATGAGTGTTATTTTTATCTGTCAAAATTTAAGAAGTGTATTTGATAATATTTTAAATGATATTAATAAAAATCCGTATGGCTATTTATTATTTGATAATTGTACAAATAGTTACGATAATACACGTCTTCGTACTAATGTTTTTCCCGATGAAAACACTATAATCTATGATGTATAAATAAATGGATAAAAATGTTTTTTTTAGTTTGCTTAGTATATGTGTGTAAATATTAAATAAAAACAAAACAAGAAAAATAAAATTAATTTTTTTGTAAAAAAGAGTTATATTTTGAGTTATATTGACTAATGACTGATATTCTTTGGTCGCTAAAATGGTATCGTCGTCGACAAATGGGCCGTGGATATGTCAAAGGAAGAGGAAGAGGAAGAGGAAGAAGAAGAAGAATCTTTTTCCCAATAATCGAATTCTTCTTCTTCTTCATCGAATTCTTCTTCTTCACTATTTTCTTCTTCTTCTTCGTCATTTTCATTTTTTTTTACTTTTATTTTCTTTCTCCTTTTCATGCTTTTTAATTTTTTCTTCTTCTGTTTTCTTATCCATTTTTCAAGCAAATTTTGAAACAACTGGATAAATAATAACGCGTTCCTTTCTTAAATGATTTTTTTGATCAATTAAAAATACCGATTCTTTATTTTTTTTCTTCAAATAAGAAGAAATTTTTTCTTCTTTTTTCCCCCTTCTTTTTAAAGACTTCATCCTGCGTAGTTATTTATTTATGTATCGTATAATAAACGTGCAGGTGTTTTTATACCCACTTTTATTTCATTACGAAATTCACCAACAAAAAGCATCGTACCGTACCTGCAGCAGTATTTGCTGAAAATTCAATATATACATTAACTATTCCGCTGGGGCGATTAGGTAATACTTTCAAATGGGTATCATGATTTGAAGTTAAATCAAACGCAATTATTCCATATCCATTTATAAAATCTTGATAAGAAATTGGCATTTCTGAATGATTTCTGTTAAGGACATCCCTTAACTGCTGGTACGCTTCAACTTGACTTTTCAATGTACATACAGTTACATTGTTTACAGAAACGGTAAAACTTTCATAATTTTCCGAACCAAAATTAAACACGTTTGATGCCCATGCTCCGTTAAAATTATTTTGTCGGGAATATAAACAAAATAAACGGACAGGACAACTCCCATTAAAAATATCATTTTCAATAATTGATCTTTTTTCCGCGGGAATAGTTGCTGTGACTGTACGAAATGTAGTTGTATAGTATTTTGCTTCTTGTTGATTTTTAACAAATGATGTATTATTCAATGCATTAGTTAATTGATCTTTTGGTTTAAAAATTGGTATTTTCAATTTAAAATTATCAAATGAAATTCTTGCATTTGCTACTGCTAAATCAGCGTGATATGCACCCATATATATTAAATTCATATTTGCTCTTGTTAAACTTATTTCAGTTTTAAAAGCAGTTGGAAGAAATGTTTCACCACCACCTTCACTAAAACACGCGAGATCAATTTGATCTACAATCGTTGCAATTGTATTGTTTGTAAGTGTATGTCTAGCTAATGATCCCAAATTATTACCCGCAACGGTATTCATCTCTCCTCTTGTATCAAGATAAGCGCAATTTACTTCTTTTGAATATTTATACATTGAAGGTGTTTCACGTGTAATAAATGATATATAGCGTGCATAAAAACTATTATCAGCAGGTGTCACTAAATTGTCATTTAACTTTAATTCTTTTGTTTTCCAAAAACAGCGTAACGGAAGAGGAGGAATAATAACATTTGCGTTTGCACCTCCTAAGGTCCCATCAGGTTTTCTAATAGAAATATCAACCATAAATTTAGCATCACTTGTTTTCATTAATCCAACACTATTTCCTGGTCTTGTTAATGTATATACGTCTGAATATGGGTCTTTTGGAATGGGAAAAATTTCATCTAGTCTTGTTTAAAAAAACCCATCGTTAAAAGGTGTTGATATAAACGTTTTTCTTCGTTTTTTTTTGTTTTTTTTAAATATTTTTATACGTTGATTTTGACTATATTACCCACTGTTCCCATGAGCTGGGGAAGAAACATTCCAAGTGCCATTCCTGCACCGAAAGCACCACCTTTTTGTACTTTTCTTTTTTTGTATCTTTTTGGTTTTGTGTTGGGGTTTTTTATTATCTTAAAATTTATTTTTTTCCCCATTTTTTTTGCAACGTTATAGTAACACACGCTGGTAACAACTAAAATTTTTATAAACAATTTTTTATTTTTAAAGAAAAATAAAAAATTTAATAAATTTACAATACTATTAATTTTTTTTGCCGAGATAAATATCGCAAAAGATTAGGATCAATATATCAAGTTTTATTTTTTTTGTCCCATTTTATTTTTTTTTTACTAAACTTTGACTGTAAACTTCGCTCATATTATTAGGCAATCCAACTTTTCCATCAAGTAAAATTTATTCTTTTGTTGGTTTCTTTTGTCGTGCCACTACAAAATGATTTGCATGATAATGTCCTCCATTTATTTTTCCATTTAATAATTCTAAGTAATCTTTTTCACTTAAACTCATTCTCGAAATAAATTTAAATATAATGTTATTTCTTCACCGTTTAACTGTTTACTATTATGTTCTTCTTCGTAAGAAATAAAAAACTGAATGTTTTTTTTAGCATCATCTTCATTTAATAGTAAAAAATGCGGTAATATTTCTTTATCACTATTTAAAGCAAAAGAAATATTTTTTTCATTGATATAAAATAAAACGCGTTATACAAATATAATATATTGTTGACTAGGTTGATTTAATATTGATTCTGTATGATTGTTTGTATTTACAATTTTTAAATTTTTAATATTTTTCAGTTCAGCATTGTTTTTGAATCCTGAAAAGTCAATTTTTTTGGAATATAATAAACGAAAATTTCCCTTTATTCCCTTACATTCAAACGAATTTAAATTCCATAAAGTTTTATTATCATTGTAGGATACAGATGAAAAGGGATATGTCACTTCATAATTTTCAATGCATAAAATATTATTTTTTTCTACTAATCTCACTTTAAGCATAATGAATTATTCCTTCAATATTAACAGTTCCTGAATCAAAGGGAATCAATGTACCCTCGCTATCTTTTAATTTTATATGTAACGAAGAAATTTTTGTTTTTTTAAATTTTCTTTTAATTGAAACTGAAGGTGAATAAATAATTAATTCACCGTTTCCTTTTCCTTGTTCAGACCAACGAATGGGTACAGTTGTTAATATTTCTGATGATACATGTATCACCTACGAATCCCCTTTCCAATTCTTCACAATAAATAAATATTTTATCCAAACCGTCTGAAATATCGGGTAAATAGTCAGCATAAATCGTTTGCGTTGTCGACAATACTTCTTGATCGACAATTTGTTGAAACTGAATGGTTTCTTGGCTAAAACCCAGCATAAATGCTAATTTCGTAGAAATATTTAACGTAATACAAATTTTTTTTCGTTTTTTTTCTAACGATGAAGTCGATAAATGAAATTAATTTAAATTATTCCCATCATGTGCATTTCCTGTGGAGGAATACGCTTGATTTACCAATATTCAGCATATATATTTACACTAATTTTTATTTTTCCATTATTATCAAATGTAAAAAAAATATCATACTCATTTAATACATTATTTAAATAATTTATTAACCGTTCTAAAGTGTAAATACCCTCCAGAATAATAAATTTATCACTTTCTATATACAGTTCGTTGTCTCCATATACATCCTGTTAATTTTTTTTAAATCCTAGGTATTGTAAATGAAGTGTAAACCAACATTTATCACCATTCACATTTTTTGTTGTTGCAGGGTAGGAAACAGATGTGACTTCAAAAAATGCTTCACGATTTAATGCATCAATTGGTTGAATTAATTTCATTTCAAAATGGTTTGTATAATTAGTTCTTCCTTCCTTCACGGTATTACTTAAAATGTGTAAATTCGTTTTTTATATCTTCTAATTCGTATGTTACCGGATGTGTAATAAACACTTTTTTATTTTAAAAATTTCATTTGTCCAACGACGTAAACTACTTTTTTCAAATATATTATTTTTTGATCATGCAATACGCACAAGAGTTCCTTCCTTTAACACCGTCTTAGTAAAAGTAATTGGTGAAATCATTTTACGTAACATTATACTTTTCAATTTATTCATTTTTTTCCCACGATAAATCTCATGAGGTGTAAATCCATCCAAACTCTTATGAGGTGATTTATTATATCTTTCAATAATAATAGGAAAATAAGAATAATAATCAAAAGTACACGTCAATGTTAAAACGCATCGCGTCATTGTTTTCAAAGTTTGAATTACTCTTTCAACGTGAGATGCTTTAATTTCACGATTATGCGTATGAAAAACAGTAAATCTATATTTTTTACTTAAATCTTTACGAATTATTTGAAATTCAGTTCCTTCATCACATTGAATTTTTTTAGGTGGATCTTCTTTTTGTAAAATATTTTCAAATTTATTTGCAATGTTTCTTCCAGGTTGTTTTTTTTAACGTTCAACCCACATATCTTGAATAAACATCAATACATACAAATAAATCTTTATTTTCGGCTAAATCAATTTCCCATTGTTCATTTTTATCATTTACATGAATATTTAAGCATCTATATTTTTTTCTACTAAGTTTATGTTGTCTATATTTTCATAAATCTTCTTCTTCTAATGTTTCTCCCTTTAATAATCTTGCTGTTTTTCAATAAATTAATTTCAATTTTAGTTGGGTTTTTTTACTCATTTCCTAAAAAAAACTAAAAATAAAATAAAATAAATATTTTATTTCAAAATTTCGAAAATTAACGCTTTAATCTTCTCTATCTCACCACAACGTAACATATTAACAAAATCAACTTTTTCTTCCTCTTTCAAGCCCTCATTAATCTTATCATTATAAGAACAAATACAGTCTTCTAAAGATACAATAATTCCACAAGCGCGTTTTTGTTTATTGTTGTTGTTGCTGATTGATTTTTACCAAACGTTTGAGGTAAGCCCACTTATAGTATATATATATATATATATATATATATATATTATACATATATATTATACATATATATTATACATGTATATTATACATGTATATTATACATGTATATTATACATGTATATTATACATGTATATTATACATATATATTATACATATATACATACATACATATATATAGTATACATATATATAGTGTATATATATATTATATATAGTATATATGTATGTATGTTATACATGTTACGTATTTCTTGTTATGCTGGGGTTTTTTTTATCGTTTTACTTACGATGGTCTTTCTTTCTTTCTTTCTATTTAACTTTTAGTAATAAACACAAAAAAAAACAAGAGGAAGAACGCCGACGACAAGAACTAGAGCGGGATAATTGGCAATTTAATTGGTGGGGGAGAGGAAGAGACCACCACCACCACCACAACAACAACAACAACAACAACAACAAACAACAACAGATGATTTACACAATATCCTCATGGAGATGTGCCCGCCACCACAACTAGCACAACAGATCTCCCCGATACATATCCCGAAATCCAGTTCTATCATTGATTCATCGTCTAGCGATTTAGATGATGATGAACCCATGATAGAACTACCTCCTCCTCCTCCACCAACAGCACCAACACCATTGGATGCGTTTACATCTGTTATTGATTCGTCTTACGAAATTACATCTTCCCCCACCTCGTTACCCTCAACCACCACATCCGCCGCCGACACGACCATCACAAGTTATACCCAAGAAGCAAATAACAACAACTAACGACCCACCTCCTACCATAATAACCCTTAACGAATACCATCCACCTAACTCAGATGCCATATTTACAGAATACAAAATTCTAAAACTAAAACAACAACAAACATCGAAAGGAAAAGACATTAAATTATTACGAGAACAATATGCGGTAGAAGAAGAACGGAAGGATTTTGAAGAAGAAGAAAAAGAAACAGAAAACAAAAAAACAACAAATATTATAAACATACTTTATATTGGCCGATTGCATTTTTAGTCCGCAGCCACCCCCCACCCCCCGCCATTGAGGACATCAGTTCTACACTTTGCCCTCCCCTGGAATCTCCATGCATTCTGGTTGTTTTTTCACCCATGCCCTGGATTATCCATAGTGGCTTTTTAACCCTTAACCATGGAATTTCCATGTTCTTTTCTTGCCCCACTCCCGTGGATTTCCACTGAGGTTTACCACCTCAGGGCCATTATTAGCGGGGGGGGGGGGGCAGCAGGGGCAACTGCCCCCCCCCCCAGAGAAAATCGAAAATAGGATTTTTATGTCACACATCACATTTGTTCCCAGAGTCACAGAATAAAGAACTAACTAGTCGTTTAATATCATAACTCTGACAATGAGTTTTCGCGTTGCGTTCGCGCTTTATCCCGTTAGAATAATTATTATTTTACAGTCATTTGCTACTCACTTTTCACCAAAATGTTCGGAAGTTCGTTCCGAAGTTCGCAAGTTCGTTGGGAAGCTCAAAGCTCGTTTTAAACTACGCATTTGATTGCCTTCTTGGTTCCTAGTAGCCAGCAATCAATTGCGTAGTTCAAAACAAACTTTGAACTTCCCAACGAACTTCGTAACGAACTTTGTCTTTGTAACGTTTGTCTTTGTAAATATGTAATACTGTAGTTTTAGACAAAATCTTTTGTGAAAGTGAGATAATGTGTCTTAAAAAATGTTTTAAAATGTTGAAAATTTTGCTCAAATATGATGTCACATCGCGGGGAATGCCATTTCAGAGACTCAAATTCAAAAAATTTCCAGGGGAGCATACCCCCGGACCCCCTAGAAATTCGGCAGTCTTACTGCCCCCCTGACTAAAAAATCCTGCCTAGGGCCCTTCCCCCCTTCCCTTGGAATTCCAGTCTTTTAACCCCATGGTATATTGTAAGTAATCATATATATATTGTAAGTAATCATATATTAGTATACTGTCAAATCAATATGATTTTCATACTGGTATCTTGCGGGTATATCAATATATAGACCATTCTGATTAATGCTTAGATATCAATGTACAGGGTAAAGAAAATTTACTTGTGAAAGTAAATACTGGAAACAAACAACATTTCAGCTTAAAACAAAAAGAATGATTTAAAAGACACGTTTAGACATTAACTTTAATTTAAACATCTTCAGAATGTTGAAGAAAAACATTAGCTGTCAGCTAAATTGCATTTTATTTAGCACTGTTAAGTTCAGGAAATGAAAAAAATGCACTGTGGCCACCCTCAGCTAATGCACTGCCTGGTGGGGTCACAGAGGAAGGTACAAAAGTGTCTTCTTCTTCTTTTTCTGTGTTCCCTTTTAAAGGGCTTGAAGTAAAACTAGAACACTCGTCAAAATCATCAAAGTCCATTTCCAGAGATTGAGGAAACCAGTTGTGATCAGATGCTGTGTCATCCTCCGCATTACTCTTTTCATCTGGTAATTCATCCTCCTCTTCTTTACCCTCCTCTTCTTTGCCTACTGATGCTGAACTGCTTGGCATTAAGGGGGCTTTGCTAACTCAGTTGCACTTTCGAAATCATGACCAGCAATATCGTTTATCTTAATTTTGTTTATTTCATAACGCTATAAATCTATAAGAAGACTTCTTACTCAACACTCCCTGTTTTCTACCAAACCTGTATTACCTGTCTTCTCGTGTAATGGATGTACTGCTAATTTCAATTAATTTATTACAATAAATAAATAAATAAATAAATAAATATAACATCTTCTGTACCTTTTTTCGCAAGTGACTGTTAGGAATGTTTACTACCAATGTGCGGGCGAAATCATCTTCGATGCATTTAAAGTAAAAAATGCATGGCATATCTAAACCACCGCCAAGCCGCATCAACCCTTTTTCAGAAACCCTTATTTGACCAGTAGGATAACTACAAAGATATCAAAATCATGCAGTCATCAACGTCAATAGCTGTCATTTGTGTCATGTCATGTTTAAACGTGTAGTACAATTTTCAAGTGGAGAAACCAGAAACTACATATACAGAAAAACACACTGGCAGTTTTTTTGCATGAAAATTCAAAGTAGAGATGGCTAACGTTGAAAGCTTAATATTCCTTATTTAATTATCGCGCCTCTTGAACAGTTGAGTTCGAGTTTTGTTCTAAATTCAGTTCTTCTTATACATCTATAGTCTCCACAGGTTTTTCTGGAGTAATTTCAGCGAAATTAATCCTACAACAGGACTGCTTAAGAGTATTTTTATTTTTATCGTTGACAATGGCCCAGCGGAACAACCTTCAAGTACACTTGTTCAAATGCTTCTCATAAGGTTGTTACGAATCCTGAATCTTGATAAGATAACACAAGTTTCTTTTGCCGAGTACCATAGCAAACGAAACTTTGTTGAACGAGTACATGCTATTGAAGATGAGACCCTATCTTGGCACGGACCATTTTCAGCCTACAAACGTTTTAATGACAAAGGCATCCAGCCAGGTTCCTCAAAACACAGGGCGAACATGCATGAAATGGCTAAAGATGTCACGTCATGTTTGAACCAAACCAGATTTGGAGGGATTGACCTTGAGGCTTGCAGGGGAACCAAGCCATCAAAACACATATTTGCGGACGAAGAAAAATTAAAACAGTTCCTTTTATTGTCTGAGGAACGTAAAGAAGCCTGTAACTGGACATACAAAGTAGTGGAGGATAGTATTGTTTGGCGCGAAGTTGAAGCAGTTTGGAATTTGTCTCACCAAGAACAACAAACATACTTGAAAGATTATGAATTATTAAGGAATACACTGGTTGAAGACAGAACTGCATGGGTGGACAAATATCAGGCCACATTTTACCAACCGAATAATCAGTGGAGAGAAGATGCTCTTACGAGAAAGGAGTTGCAACCAATACCAGATTACATCAGGTGGATCGCTACTGGAGGAGAGTTGCATTATTTATCATTCGATAGAAGCTTGTCAATCAAAGGGGACTGGGATAACTGTCCAGGACTGTTTAGACCAGAGAGGTTGTTGGACACCTTAGTTTCTTTAAATTCAGATCCTCCTGAGTACATCTTTCCTACAATAGCTTCACTTGTTTGGCTTACTGAGAGCGACGTTAGAATGTATTTTAAAGATCAGCATGAGAAATGTTTGGCTGAATTGCATGAAGATCTAGAGAGAGAAAAGTGGAGGGGCCATGATTTGTACTCTAGAAATGTTGATGTTTTACAAGACATATGCAGGAAGAATGGCTTGTCTGCAAAAGGCCAAAAACACCACCTTGTAGAGCGTATTGCAGCCTCTAAGAATGAATGGCCACCAAATCATCAGGATGGCCTTACATACAATGGAGATTTTAAGTCAGTCCCAAAGTCTATCTCTCTTCTGCGGAAATTACCCACTGCAAAATTAAGATTTATTCTCAATTACCATGCCTTACCAACTCATGGTGCAAAAGAGGAATTGTGTTTGAGACTTTTTCTGTTGTGGCAAAACAGATATGCATTGGCATTTACGCATCAAGAAAAGGAAGTGAGAAGGATGATGTCAGTGGTATCCACCATCATTTTGGAACAAAGGAGAAAAGCCATTTTAAGCCCTAGAGATGTCTACAAAAAGAGAACACACCAGACTTACAAAGGAGAAAAGTCTTTCCTACCAGTTCTACAGCATTTGAATCTGGAGAACATTCACACTGAAATGTTGAAACCCTTAAAAGAATATTTAACAATTCTCAATTCTGTTAGAGTTGAGAAAAGTAAAGAACTGAATGCGAATGGACTGGATTCTGTAGTTAACAGTAACACACTAAACGGTACTTATACTCACAGTGAGGAATTTATGGTTGTTGGCAAAAAAGTAAAAATAAAATGGTCTAAGGATGAAATTGGAGATGGTGGTTGGAAATGTGGCTGGTACAATGCTATGGTTCAAAGCTTTTCAGAGGAGAATGACACAATTGATGTTATGTACTTCAGTGAGGAAGACTGTCTATATACTATATGTGTTTCAGACTTTATTGCGAGAGGAAAGCTTGTGGCAGCATAATTAAATTTTGTTTTCTGTTTTCTTTCACTATATTTACATAGGAAAAATTATCAAATTTTCTCCCACTTTTGCTACCCCCCTTGGATTTCCATAGGCTATTTTTCGGGTCACCCCTTGGATTTCCAGTGGTTACTTTGTGGCACCCCTTCGATTTCCATTGGTTATTTTTGGGGAGGTCCTTTGGAAATTCCACATGTCCTCAATAGGGCGGGTGCGGACTAAAAATGCAATCGGCCATTTAAAAAAAAGAGAACAAATAATCGATAGTTATCCTATATATAAGATATTTTAGTTATAGCCGAGAATAAATTTAGAGAACTTAAACGAATATTTAGAATAAAAAAAAAGCATCAAATAAATTAATAGATGTAAAAGAAAAAAGTAGTGATTTAGAATTAATAGAATGTAGATATAGAAATGAAATAAAAAAATTGGAGAATAAGAAAACAAAATGTAAAAAGTGAAATAAATTAATTTTTTTAAAAACAAAATAATTGTGTGTGAAGAACTTATAGTCTAGAAAACGCAATCGAAGAAAGAATATGTTTTATTTACACGATGATCATCTACATGAAAATTTAAAAGAATAAATTTTGTTTTTAAAAAAAAATTGTATATGATGGAAATCGTTGTCGAAGAACTTAAAAATCACGGGATCAATATGGGTAAACAGGGGCGGATTTACACTACGTCAACTAAGTCGCGCGACGAAGTGAAAAATTGACGTGAATATATAATTTTCATTCGTTGCACGTTGTCAAAAATTTACAAATAAAATCCTGCAAATAAAAAATAATTATCTAGTAGGAAGGAGTATGCTCTATTCTTAAAATGCCTATCTACAGAGGCTTCAGTTCAGGCTAGAAAAATTTCCCCGTTGGCGTTTTTCCGTTTTCTTTACGCGCGAGGCCTAATTCTGTGACTGATTTGGTTTTCGAGGGGAAGCAGTGGGATGCACGGGACATAATGGGAGAATCAAGGATCGGGTTCACAGTCATTTCCAGGCCGCAAATGCGATGCAGGCTCTCTCGGCTTGATGAATTTGACGAAGGAAAGCAGTTAGTCACTTTTTGACGAAGTTGGTTGGTTTTTTAAGATCTTTTAACGTTCCTGAGTGGCTAATTTTTTTCTAATTACAACTTACGATTGGTGTAGAGGCTGAAACGTCATTTTGCAGGATAAGCGCCTTTCTGAGTAATCAGTATGGTTAGCGATCGCTTCTGTGATTCTACGAAGCCATGCGCATATTCTGCGTCCTTTTTAAATTATATTCCCAACACTCAATAGCAAGGATATCTACAAGACCTTTATGATGAAATATTCGTGAAACTGTCATCAAGTGCTTTATGCACTGAAGATGACCTGTTACAGTGGATTGAAAAAGATACATATCGAAATATCAATTGCGAGAATTTTATACAGTGAATCAGTTATGCGCTCTGAGGTCGTCTGAGGTAAGAAACCCTTTACTATATATACTGTATGATTTGAATATCATTATAGTCTATGATAATTTATAGATTTATTCATGGGCTAGACTTCGCGCGTTTGCGTGTATTTGATCTATAACACGTTAATGAATTGATGCTTTGCAATGAAACGTGTATCGGACGGACTAGTGTATGCTGGAAATATGATCTTGCTTGGAGATTTTATGGTTTATTAATATCAGTAATATGATTAATTTTATCTTTGTGAGAGTGAGACTGTAACCTAGCCAGACAACCTGGCAGTTAAAGCACTCTTCTCGTACATTGCTAATTTCTGTTCCTTTAATATTAATTATTACAGTATATAACATATATACACAACATGTCATGTACTGTATGTGACCTACTGACCTGGTCCTGATTACTGTATGTGGTGTCATAATAAACTTGATTAGTAAATGATGATTGGTGGGTTTCTTCTTTTAATATAAATTTACATGTGTACAGTAGCTACAGTACTAAGTGCTGATATCCACATGAACCAATAACTACATGTGCTGTATTACAATTATTATTTACATTTTATTATCTGGCTTAAATACAATATCTGCTTAATTCTAGTATTCAATGTTTATATACTTTCATAATCTACAAAACTGAAATCATATAAACAGGTAATGACTTAGATTAGTTGGGGGCTCAAGGGTTAGGATGACTGGGATAATGTTGAGAGTTGAGCTCCTTTATGTCCATGTCACATTATGATCATAAATAAAAGCATGCCTTAACAAGACATTGTCTGCTTGGGTAGATGTGTAAAAGGTGAGTATTTGGCACCTGAAAACCAGACAGCTCATAGTAACATAGATTGGTAATGGTGGGTAGTGGATTGGATTAGTTGCGACTTGATTAGGATGACTGGGATGATGTAGACCCATTACCCTTGCTCTGGGTTATGCAGAACATTAAATTCAGCTAGACCTTTACTTGTATGTTGGTCAGGCTGTCCATGTTGAATTCACTGACTGCAAAAATATGTTTTTGGTGTCTCCAAGGCATGCTGATGAGCTCTGACATAGAGCAAAACAACCATATATTTTAAAGGATTTGGGGTGAAGGAAAATTCGAGTGTAGAATATATACATATTAAGACCAAACCGGGACCAGTTGCGAAAAATGCAACTCCTTTGTGTAGTTGCATTTTTCGCAACTGGTCCCGGTTTGGTCTTAAAATGTATATATTCTACACTCGAATTTTCCTTCACCCAAAATCCTTAGAACATGCTATGTAATCGAGTGAAATGCCCAATATCACATATATTTTTAAGTTAGTAATTAAATGTAATCACATATCTCTACTGTTTCTTGTATTGCCTTCTTTTTAGAAAAAAATAATTACACACTTACAAACTATTACAAGAATTCAGTAATCCAAATCCACTTTTTAAAAAAAAGTATAAAATGTGCTAAAAAATATGTTTTAAAGATATTCTAGAAAGCGCTATTGAAGAATGTATTTTATTACATGGAAATCTTCTACATGAAATGGACGAATATTGCGATTTCAATGTAGTAAATTTAGAAACACTCTACCGTGCTATGGGTCGATAGAACTAGGAGAAATTATTGCGTTTTATTCTCTCATCGAAGTTCATTACAAAGAAAACAAAAAGGAAGAAAAAGACAAATATTTAATTAAACATTTAACCCGAATTACAGTAAACGACTTTAAAAATCAAACAAAGATATTCATGTTTTCAAAAAGAAAAAACAACAAAACGATAAATCATATAATTATATAAACAATACGCTTATATTAGGTTTTTTTTTATCACATCTGCTATTGTAGTTTGTTTTTTAAATAAAATAAAAACCCAGATGTTAGTATATATATATATATATATATATATATATATATGCGAGTAAAATTTGTTCTCAAGCTTTATACTCAGAAAAATGTCTGAGTATCCCTGACGGGATTCGAACCCACGACCTTCTGATTTCTAGACAGACGCTCTACCGACTGAGCTACTGGGACTCAGACGGTAGTGAGAAAGATAAATAAATCGCGATCTGGTTCGTTTTCATGACATGCGAACTTCATACTCGAAGTCACAAACACGTCGGTTGTCTTATTGTAATGTTAGTTGAAATTGTAGCTTGGTGTAATGCGAGTAAAATTTGTTCTCAAGCTTTATACTCAGAAAAATGTCTGAGTATCCCTGACGGGATTCGAACCCGCGACCTTCTGATTTCTAGACAGACGCTCTACCGACTGAGCTACTGGGACTCAGACGGTAGTGAGGAGGATAAATCGCGATCTGGTTCGTTTTTATGACATGCGAACTTCATACTCGAAGTCACAAACACGTCGGTTGTCTTATTGTAATGTTAGTTGAAATTGTAGCTTGGTGTAATGTGAGTAAAATTTGTTCTCAATATATGAGGGGAGATGTTTTTTGTCATTTTTGTATTGTAAAAAAATGAATGAAAAAGAGTTGGATTTCCATGTGAAAGTCAAAATATTCTCTTATGATGTTATACGTATGGAAGAGGCAGAAGAAGAAGGATTAGATTTTGTAAAGTAACACGCAAAGAAAAAGAAGAAATGAGTATAAGTGAAATATGTCTTTTTCTTCACAAACGTTGTATGAAAAATAGTGGAGCATATTCAAAATCGAGAAGAATTGTTGGAAATCATTACCCTCCAGACCCAGACTTCATTGAAAGTTATATGGATTTATTAGACAATCATTATCGTAATTTTACTCCTTATACTAAATCAGTAGCCGTACGTGTGTATTTTTCTCTCGAATATACATACATCCATTTTCAGATGGAAATGGTCGAGTAGCAAAAGCTTTATTCGCTGTATTAAACAACAATTTATTTTGTAAAGTTAAAACTTATAAACAACATAAAGAATTATGTGTAGAACTAGAAAGATTACAACGTGACGTTTACGTTTTCGAAGAACATAACATTCACGAATTTAATAAACTGCAAACTATTTTACAATAAACCTTTTTTTTTCCTCTTGATTTTTTTTATAAAAAAATATATTTCTTTTTAAGACTAATCAGTTTGTTATGCATCAGTCAAATCCAAGCGTGCCCATCCCCCCTGGGCCAACCCCCGGGCATTTGACAAATTTTTCAAATATACTACTAATTCTCCGCGGTGGGGATGAGAAGCAGGTGAAAATGCCCCACGGTGGGGCCAAAAATCTTTGGCGAATTCCCCACCCCGGGGAATTTCTTGCTGAAATATTTTATAATACAATACAAGAAGTGCTCTGCTGGAGCACATATACATGTGCACGTTTTCGGCGACTTTGTCGTTTGCGGTGTAGACAACTAAGGAGATGTTTTAAACGTTTTTTGCTTGTTATGATTCGCTGGGCCTCACTCAGTACATTATTAGTATTAAATTCCCGAAGATTAAATTCCCGAAGTGACAATCTTTTTCCAGTTTCAGGAACAAACACGCAAAAATGAGTCTGGTACCCAGACACTTGATTATAATTATTCTCTTAAAGTCTTTTGTGTGCTCGGTCAAAAACAACTAGTTCGGGAAACCACAGAGTTGCATGCGGAAGATGCAAACTTTAACATAACTTGTAAACTAATATAAACATCTAGAAATTGTGTGACATATTACTAGGGATTTCTTAAAACAGTTTCACACAAATATGACAAACTCTAAGCATATAAACCCAATCAGTTCTATAATCAGTCAGCTTATTATAAAATTAAATATGAAAAATCTGACTGTCCCAACCAGGACTCGAGGTCAGCGCTCTGAGTCTCTGAACATTTAGACATGGTCAGGGCAGCCAGAGTTTGGTGATGTATAAATATGCCAATTTCTGACTGTCTCATTGAGACAGTAGTAGCTCAGTGGTCAGAGTGGCAATGCTTTGATTCGGGAACCTTGAGTTCGATTCCTGGTTGGCAAGGCTCGAAATAACTCTTGGAAATCTACCGGTCAACTTGACCGGTCAACTTGACCGGTCAACTTGACCGGTATAAAAATAAATTTACCGGTCACGGAGGATTTTTTACCGGTCATATTTGTTGTTTCCCTTTATTGCCTATCAACGCTTCAATGCGACGTACACTTGTATAGCCAGTTCAAGTTAGTTTATATTTACTCACTGAACAACACGTCCATTTTCAAGAAAGTATGTTATTTGCGTATTACGGTATTACGATCGAAATTTTGGTACATGTAAGTGGTAACATTTTATAATACTATAGCTAACAAGTAACAACTAAAACTTAAAAATGTGCACTGTTGTTTTGTATCACTATCAGTAAAGCATTCATTAAAAACAGTGAAGTTTAAAGTGCTTATGTCACAAAAAATTTTTTTTGACTTTTGAGTAGAGGACAAAAAGTTAGTTAATAGGTTATTTAACATCTTTCGGTTTTCTCTTTTCATTCGCGAGATATGCGGCTCTAAACAACGATTTTCGTGAAAATGTCGCGTATCAACAAGAGTCTGGGACGAGCGTGGTGTGACGTAGCTTAAGGAACTTAATTACGACGCGTATTATACATTTGGTATATTTTCCAGCATGTCAGGCAGTAGCTCGGATTCGGAAAGCACTCATGGCTCTCAATGTGACTCAGAGTACAATTATATTCCTGGGTATATTATAGAGGAAGAATCAAATGATACCAGTCATGAAATTGGAACTCTAGAAGCAGTTGATAGCGAAATTTTAGGCGATTATGATGCATGCCTTTATACCGATGAACCGCTTGCGGGCGAAGAATGGTACGCGCGATATCTAAAAAAATCTGCGGAACACAAGGAACAAAACGAGATGCTACAGCGAAGATTGGACGGCCTTGAAGATATTAAATCATGGTGAGCATAAACATAGATTTATTTTAACGTAAAATAAGTATCTCTGGCTGATATATTTTTGATACGGCATCAGTCACATCAAAGAGTTCAAACCACACTTCCCTCACCTGTATCTTATTTCACAGGTGTAAATGCGGCCATTGTGTGATAACACATATACAAAATACACACGAAGCTTGGTGCTGTCAGGAGATGGAATCTTGTAGGGAAGCTCTGAAGGATAACTTAACTTGGTTTTAGAAGATGTGCCACAGCCGCCGTGCTGTATCACTCTATACCCAGGATTCAGACCTATTTGTTTGGAAAAATGGGCTCTAAGAAACCTCGCGAGAAAATACAAGACACGCGATCAAAGAAGATATAAACAGACTGGTTCAGAGCAAACGTATGTATTCTTGTTTCAAGCTACAGTGTTTGTTTATTTGTAATCACGTTTATTTAATACGAACGATTGAACAAGCTCGTTTATTTCTTAGGTTTTTACGCAGTGTTGCCTACAGAGAGTTTATCTTCATGGTACATGGATACTTGGGTGATGAAAGGAGAGCCTTACCAGCATGTGCATATAATGCAATCAGATCAACATTCAATGATGAAAAGGAACAATTTAAAGGTTTTGACGATGAGACTGCTTAACATTTCAAAAACTTACAACTTATGCCTATGGTCAGCCCTAGTATATTATGCACTTGTCATCAAAATCCCAGCCCCTCACCCGGGGAAATATGGGGCATTAGACTTTTGTATATACTAATGCCAGAAAATGCTCTAGTTATAGGGGCAATCATTGCAAGCAAATGCCTCCATCATTCCCCAGTCCCACCTATGCCCCATGTTTCTCTGGGGTGAGTGGGGCGAGGGTTTCCAATGACAAGTACAAGACCTGCTAATGTAAGACAGCTTTCCTTGTCATGAGCAACCAAAGGGCATTACAATTATTTTGCACAGAGACAGTAACAGATAAAGTATTGTGAAATGTTCATATTAGGATTTTATCAACTTTACCAGACAGAAATATTATAATTATATACATACAGTAGATTTAAAATATTACTTCATATTTTTTGGACAGTCAAGAATGTTTTTGTGTCCTTTCATCGGGTTCTTGCAAACGGAACATTTGGGTTTTGACCTTGTTTGAGTCACTGCTGGAGTTGGTGGTTGAAGCTTTGTCACTGAAACAAGATGGTATTATTAACTAGTGATATTCATGAACAAGATTTATTTGTCATGCAAACATGGATACAAACTTTCTTTGACCTATATTGAATACCATAATAATTTACCTGGTATTGAAGGAGGGACATCTTTAAGCTGCATCTGTCTTCTGTCCTCCCTTTTCTTCAATGCCTCAGACTTGGGTTGTTTTTCCAACATAGTGTTCATTGGTGGTGGGGTCATGGTTTTCAACTCTTCTCGAGCCTTCTTCAAAGTCTTTGCTTTGATGCTGCCACAAATTGTTGCAAATATTTCATCCACATAATCTAAAATAAGAATCACAGTACTGTATATATGTAGGATAATTGGACAATGGATTGGTTATGCAACATGCATTTCAACAGCAAAAATTTGGTTTTACATGCTGAATCTTACCAAAAATTGGCTTCACCCTAACATCTCTGACAGTACCCTCGCCATTTTTGAATTTGGGATACACCACATTCACTTGTGCAGTTCCATCTTTCTTGGTTTTCGGCATTCTTTGAAGGTTGCGATTGAAGTGGATTATGGCCAGGATGTGTCTAGTAAATTATAAAAACACATGTATTATACATATAAATATACATTACAAACATACATATAAATATACAGGCAGTAGTAAGGCCTGTGGGAGAGTCAGATACTGTACAGTGCTAATGCAGTAGTAATCTTCCCAGGTATTACTACCGAACCATTAGTGAAGTTACATTATACCTGCAATACATTCCAGGGAATGAGTAGTGGATCATCTTTGGGGAAAAGTGATTCAGCACAGAGTGAAAACCCTCCAGACAGCTGGTTTGTGATATCGGGGAAGCCTGCTTGATTGCGTTCACAAGCCGCACCTTTGTAAGCTGATAGCATACTTTTTCATGAGCAACAGAGCCTGGAAGATAACAATACCGTACTTGTGTTTTTGTGTGAATTGGGGGGGGGGGCTTACATGGGGGTTAGAGAGAGAGAGAGGGTATTGCTTCATTGGAGATATTATGGTACTTAGGTGGCTAGTCCAATTGGGCATACCTTCAAATAGATATATACATACCTTCAAATAGATACTCACGGGGAGAAATATCTGGCCCATGAGCACATTTTGAAAACAGTGGGTCATCTAAACTGTCATGCTTGTTCACTATGTGGCTAAGGAAAGATTTGAACTTTGCCCAAATAACTGTTCCATTGCCATCATGAGTGGAACAAGCACTCCAATAAAAATGATTGCCACAAGGCTTTATCCACTCTGTCACTCCTTCGCACCCACCTTCCTTTGACACTTTGATCATTACTTTTGTTATCTCTGAAAAAGAGTGTATATTTAGATATGGAGTTCATTTAGTCTGACCCCATCATATTTGTACACCCTCTATTCATTATCTCGGTACACCACTTACTCTTTTTCAGATGCCACAAATCAAAGTAATGTTTCACATTAGCCAACTTTGTCTTCATGTGTTTGCTAATGGAACCATGTCTGTCAGAAATGAATGTTGACATCACAAGTTGACATCCCGACAAGAATCCCATACAGTTTTGGAATGCCAAATATTCCATTGCTGGGCTGCTACCTGCTTCATTTCGCTATAAGTAGAATCAATATCGGGCAATAGAAGATCACTACAGAACCAACACATAGTCTTACTCACATATATACATGAAATGGATTCATGCAACCAATCCTATAATTAACTGGCTGGAAAGTATTGAGATATATTACAGTACTTTTCATTTACCTGTACTAGGGAAAAGTGAATAATGATGGACGTGGTGCAGTTGAATATTGTATATCCACAATATTTTGCACAATGTCCCATACTGTCATGCCGACCGTCTCCTGCCAAAACCAAAGCGCCAGCTTCTTTAGCCTGGTTCACAATTTTCTTTTGGTATTCCTTCCAATGTAAATGGATTGAAGGCAATAGGATTTTCTATAATAATGAATGAAGAGACAATTCATTGAGTTGGAAATGTTTTTTTATTTTGTCATCCTTGTGCTCAATCAAGTATATTATGTCTTTGCATATTATACCTGCTTTAATAATATATATTTTCAAATATATTCACCTACTGTATCAAGAAATGTATTTGTGCATTACAGTGTTTTTAATGGTACTTACTTGTTGATGTCTAAAATATGTAGACAATGAAATGCAAGCAAGTCCCATGTGCTTCATAACTTGCAAAACTTTGCTTGCTGATGATCCAGCTACCAAGATAGCAAAGGATAACAGGAAATTTGCTGCATAAATTTTTGTCCCTGGCATTAGTTTCTGGCTTTTCCAGACAAAGTCTTTCCTACACTCTGGGTTTTGGCAGCTGGTAGTTATTGCTATCATTGTTCCGACTTGTGACGCTTTCAGCAAAGGCTCACTTTCATGGCAAAAGATGCAGGTCTTGAACAGCAACAGTAACTGTGTGAGGAACACAATAAATTTCGGCTGTTTGCGGATATTGTCTGTAATATCCTCTCTAGATAAAAGAAAAACTCTATGTGGGGGGCATGTTGAAATCTATCCAAGGGTAACAGGGAGGGCATGAAAAAAGTTATAATTTATTAGGGTGGGTCAAGAAATATTTTCCTAGTAAATTATGTATAATTAATGAATGGTCCCTAAGGAATCATTAGAATTGCAATGCAACAGATAAATTCTGATTAAATCACAGACAAATCTACACAAAATATACCATACCTTTTCACTGAATGCAATATTTCATCTATTTCAGCTTCTCCGATATCATCATCACTGTCATCAGACAAATCCACGCTGCCATCTTCTTCCAGCATATGGTCATCATCTGTGTCTGTATCATTGTCAGATAAATGCATGACTTCGTCATGTGGTTCTTGGCAAGGTTCTGGGCAGTTATCGTTGGTATCGTCTAAACAGATGTGGAGGGCATGTGAGTTTGCCAGCATGTTATTTAATTGCCATTTTATCCAACCACCATTCCATCGATAACATGAGGTTATTTAGGTCCTAGGAGGATAAAGTTGGGCTCAAGAAAATTATAGTTTGACATTATTAAATACCTTGATCAGTCTCTTGCGCAAATCTTTCTTTTGCCAATTTAAACTTTGCCGTCTTCAAACTGCTCCTCAGCCTTTTGTTTTTTGTGGACAAAACTTTACATCGTACACATCCCTCTGTCTGCGTTTCACTGTCAACAAACTTCTGAAAGTATAATTGTAATTTGTAAATCATATTGCATATCTTAGGACTTGGATTCTTGGTTAGCAAGTACTAGCATGATTTATAGTTTACACTTTATAAAACAAAGCCTTACCTGGCCGAACGAAAGGGATCTTATATTTTTAGGATCATTGACTTCCAACATGGTCGTTTCAATATCAATAGCATCAGATGACAATGACATCTCATCTGTGTCGTCTTTCGACTCATCATCCTCGAGTTTCGACGAAGATGCTTCAGCCAGAATCATATTGACTTTCTTTCTCGCCTAACCAATAAAAGAGACGTTAACTTAGACAAACTAGTTTATATTTATACCGACATTTACCGACACAATACACGCGATCAAAATTATCAAATGACAAATATAAACAAATATATATAAAACTGATAAACATACCTGACGCTTGTCACGAGGGGAGACTTCGTTTGCAAGATTGCTTCTTGCGAATTTGCTCGGATAGACAACTATACCGGTTTCGTCCTTCTTTAATCGAGGCATATAGTCCCTTGTTCCAGGTATCTCAACAAGATACTTCTCGTAATCCTCCGGAGTAAAATGTTCGGAACATACAGCGGAGAATTTTGATGGCGTCCATTTCTCACGCTTTGTCGCGACAAAGATCACCCATATCTTCCTCCTTTGCTTTGCTTCAGGGCGCTCATCGTTCCAGAATGGAATCCGATGAAGAGAGATCCCTTTCTCTGCGTTTGCTAGGTTTGAGCAACCAAAAACGACACATCTATCCGGCATTTTGCTGTCTTCTCAATAGCTTTTTAGTTCTCATTCACATGTGAATTCTAACTTCCCTCCCTTAAGCTACGTCACACGGCTGTCGCCCCAGACCCTTTTCCGTTTTTTTCTCGGGCGCGACAATTTTCGCTAAAAGCCAATTTTTCAAGGTTTAGAGCCGCATATCTCGCGAATGAAAAGAGAAAACCGAAAAATGTTAAAGAACCTATTAACTAACCTTTCGTCCTCTACTCAAAAGTCAAAAAAATTTTTTTGTGACATAAGCACTTTAAAAGTTGATCTTTTAGTTCGGAGAATCGGCGTCAGTGATTTCGGAGTCAGACTCTGAAAGCGATTCGTTTTCGCTGTTGGTCAGTCTCTTTGCTCGTTGCTTGTAAGTGCGCGACGCTTTTTGATTTGGCCGACGCATTTTATCTTCACACCAAGATTGAAGAGCTGGCAAAGCGTTGAAATCTTCGACAGGTGGTCCTTCCTCTCCTATATTTGCGCAGCAGATTCTCCAGGCGCTCCTGTCCGAGCGAAGTGCGTGACGTGTCTTTGACCCGTTTCATACGCGAGAACAGCCTTTCCAATTTGGAAGTCGAAACTGGCATACAAAACGCCAATTCCACTATCAGAAGAATGTTCTTGAACCTTTCTTCTGCCATAGACATGTTAAAAATTTTGCGCCAGGTCCGTAGGTAGTTTCGCCGTCTTGAGGTGCGAGGCGGCGTTTTGAGGTGCTTTTATTTCCCGAACTAAACGTCTAGAATGAAACTATTACAAACAAAAATTTACCGGTCATGGTTGACCGGTAAGAGACGAAATTTGCCGGTCGAACATGGTAATTTTACCGGTCAATGACCAATGACCGGCACTTATTTCGAGCCTTGCAGTGGTTGGGGCAGTCAGATTTTTTGCATAATTTATATCATTCTGTAAAACCCTCTCTTTATTAACAACAAGTCAGACAGTTGTTTCCTGGGATTAGGCTACTGTAGCATACAACTTCAGACTGTCTTGTTCTTTTTTCTCCTGGTAGCTTTAGCTTTCTCTGTTCCCATCTCCTGTTCTCAGCAACTTGGTGCAGATGCTTTAGCCAAACTTTGACCTCATCAGGAGGAAGAAGACATTTCAGGGATAATTTATCCAAGATATGTGTATCCATATCCAGCAGTGTATCAGTATCACCCTTACTTTTACAGTACTCTGCTAAAATATGACTTGGTGGTTGTGATCTGATTGCTTTCCCTTCTGAATAAAATTGCAACAATTGGTCGAGGTCTGTTACATAATGGCCATTGCAAGTTGGAACACAGGTTTTGCAGTCTGATCCTTTCCATGGCCTACTTTTATCAGTAACAGGGTATGGGAAAAAACTAAATGATGGTCCAAAAGGGAACCATTTTGCATCAATAGGAAGATCCCTGATTCCTACAAAACAAGAATAAATTTCCTATAAATCAACAAATAAATATTCTTCAAATTTTGTGTTCTAGTGATATCACATGTCAAGTGCGGCAATACCCAATATAGAGAAACTATGTTCTGTGCACCTTGGACATATGTAAGGGTTCTCTTGCTGTTCCAGCTCATCATCATCATCATTTTTTCCCACTCATCGATCTGTTCGATCTGGGGCGGTGCTGCTTGGGTCGAATTACTTCGGGAAATCTTCGATCCAACAGCGCCATGAAGTCTTTTTTTACCATCATCACTCTCAAGGCTTGTTCCCTGTCGACTCCCAGTAGATTTTCAATTCTTTTCCAAGTTTTTTGGGAGGTTCTAAGGTCGAACAACACCTGTTTCTGCAAAGCATCGTTGTCCATGCGGCAAACGTGTGCTGTGTATTTTAGGAATTGAACGTGGCAGAAGTCAGAGATGTTGTGTGACTTCGTGATTCTTTTGATGTTTTCGTTGCTCAGTACAAAAGCATAATCGTATACCACGTCCTTTTTAGCCGCTTTTTTGTTAGCCGGTGCATTTTTACGCTTGAAACCGCCTCTGACCATTTTACGCAGAAACCCATTCCATACAACTTCGATCTTTTGTATTTCCTTGGCTGAAAGCTCCCAAGCCTGTACTCCGTAGAGCAGACGTGAACGAACGCATGCCGTCAGAAACTTCATTCTGATACCAAGATAGATGTTTTGGTTCGTCAAAATGTGTTTCAACTCGGACCATTTTGCAAAAGCCGCGGCAATTCTAAGGTGGAGAAACTTTGATGGAGTTTTGGAGTCGTTTGTCACACCTTGGCCCAAGTATTTGAAGGTACGAACGTTTTTGATGGGAACGTTGTTGATTTGAAGTAGGCTGTTGATCTCTAACATATCCGGGGGAACGTTGAAAGGCATGGTCTCGGTTTTCTTGTACGCCATCGTTAGGCCAAACCTGGTGAAAGTTTTGTCATAAATTTCGAGAATTTGGATGAGTTCTTCAAGGGAATTCCCGAAAACAACTTCGTCATCGGCATAAAGAAGTTCCAAGATCCGTTTTTCACCACGCAGTGGACCTTTGCGCAGTCGGCGCGGAGCGACGACTGTCGGAATGATGTATTCTATTAGCGCTCCAGCATTGGGCAACTTTTTAAGGACTTCCTCGCGAGCGACTCGTACTACAAAGTCCAAATAGATGTTGAAAATTGTCGGTGATTCCAGAACTCCTTGTCTGCAGCCAACCCAGGTGTCGAAGTATGTTTTGGTTCCCTTGATGCATGCCTTCGTACCTGTATAAAGTAGCTTCAACAACTCGACGATTTTTGGAGATTTTAGCCGTATCAGTAAAACTTTAAACAGCAACTCCCGGGGTATCCAGTCGTAGGCTGCTCGTAGATCGATAAAACATACAAAGAGAGGGGTCGTGGTCTTTTCCAAGACATGTCGCAAGATGTAGATGGCGTCCGTTGTCGATCGGTTGGCTCTGAAGCCATATTGTGTTGGAAGCAATAGCTGTTCGTAGCGCTCTCTGATTCTTTCGACACAAGTCATGGAGAGAAGTTTCGAACAAGACGACATAATAGAGATACCTCTGTAATTTTCTGCGAGACTCTTCGACCCTTTTTTATGCAGGCATGTGATGGTTGCTGCAAGCCAATTGGCTGGTATTTTCATCGTGGACCATATAGTCGACATCAGAATACCGAGATAAAGTAGAAGTTGTGCCGAGGTGGAGTATTTTAACTGCTCGGACTTGATTTTGTCGGTACCCTGACATTTACCATTTTTGAACTTGGATGTTATCCGTTGGATCTCTGCCTCGTCCGGTGCTGACTCGTCGACGGTGGGAAGGTCGGCGGGGGGGAGGATGTGTTCGAAGGCCTCGGGGTTGATGATTTCAGGCGGTTTTTCGACTTCGCGCTGGCTGAAATGTTTGGCGAAATGATCTTCTAATGCCTGCTTCGAAACCAACGGCTTATCGACTCGATTGAGTGATGTGAAGCTTTTTGCCAGGCGGAATTCTTCTTCGGTGGATCGAGCTTCGGAGGCCAAATTGATCTCGTCAGCTTTTGCTTTGAAGTATTCGTTTTCGAGTTTAAACCGCATGTTCTTGATCAATTTCCCGAGTTCGCGACGTCGTTGTTCATCTTTTTCATTTTTACGAGCCTGAATCAGATTTAGGTACTCCTCGTTTTGCCACGGCTTGGCAAGACGGTCGGCTTGAACAACTGGGATGGTTTCAGCTGAGGCGGACTGGATCGCCGATGTTATCATTGTCTCGATGTTGTCAACTACACAATTTCCTCTGTAACAGCAACACAATCCCCATGGAACCAATTTCCACACTGGTCACATGAAATCATGAACCTATAAAACAAGAAACAATTACCAGTAATATTTAAGTTATACCAAAACCCTATTTAAACTGACTTACAAATTGTGAGCATTTTGTATACCTAATATTGCAGGTAATTGTAAGTAACGAACATGGCACATTACATATGCATTACAGTACGGTACCTTCCCTTCTCTTCTGGTTTTTCGCATATACAGTAGCATCTTTCTTTAGATGGTTCAACATTCTGTAATTGTGGCGAAGAAGCTACAAAGAGAAAATTAAATTTTAAGATATCAGCTTTCATCAAACAGAAAATCTTAAACATGTCAACCCATTCCTTCCTGTAAAGACTTCTCTCAGTAGGGAAATGGTTGAAATAAACATATTCTTATTAATAATAAAATATTTGATACTTAGTGCATACATTTACCTTGCTGGCACAAAGGATGTTTGCACGAACTTTTTGAACAGCATTTCAGCATAAACACATATTTTATAGGACGACTCTCATCAATGTGGTTGTTCCTTACTTCCCAAATTTCTGTGAAGTACTCAAACACAGTAGGGTTATCTTGCTTTAGCTTCTTCTGCTCCTTCTTAGTCCCTTTCAAGAATATCAGTAGTTCTTGTCTTCTAGAAACATGTATTTGATTCACAGGTCCTTTGATGAGCTGAATCTGTGTTCTCATGCACGGAGTGCCATCAACTCTGCTGATGTATTGCTCTATTGCTGCAGAGATATTTTGTTTGTGTTTCTCTTCATCAATTCCACCCGGATCACTGTCATTGGACTCCAATAATGTTGATGGTATGAACAAGTTGGAATGACCTCTACTAAGACATCCGTTTTGAAGCTCAACTCTATTGAGGAAACTATCCCCGCTGGACCGTGTGGTAACCAAGGTGACTTTTGTTGGTTTGGTCATGTGACGTTCAGTCCACATAAACTGTACCTCGACATGCACAGGGCCCTCATCTCCTGCTCCATCAACTTGAATACATTCTACTTCTTTTGGCTCTTGAGCATCATCTTATGCTGATTTTAATTTTTCTACTCCTTCAAGTGCTACAATGTCATCAGCGTGTTGAGAAGGGCTCTTCTCATGAAGTTTAGAAGCTTTGACTACTCCAGCACACAGTTCATCTGTTTCTGTTTTCATAAAGTTATAAGATGTTGTCTGGAGCTGGGTTGGATGCCTGTTAACAAAGTCTGTACGAGTTGTATTGGTGGGTTTCAAAGACAGTGCAGGGAAGTTCTTGTGTGTGTATGTGGAGTCTAGGCGAAATCCTGCCTGGTCAGCACGGTTCAATAATAAAATACTAGTCCCATCTCTTTGAAGTTGCTTAAACAACTTGTACATCGAACGGCTCCATTTAGCATCTGGATTGTACTTTAAAGTAAATCCTTTCCTTGCTCTCTGATACTTTACATTGGCTACACCCCTATACCGCTTGCTGGATAGCCTACGCTTGTGTCTCGGCACACATAGTTGAACTACAGTACCATAACTGAATTTTATTCCATAATGTGACTCTAGTTCTTGTTGTATCCTGCCAAAAGTCATCCGCTTGCTTTTCTTTGGATTGCCTGAAAAGGCATACACACCTGTTCCACAATTCTTTCGATAACTTCACCTATGTCAGGGAACTGGTTTAAAATGGTTTTGGTGGGTCACGTAATTTTTTTCCTTAAAAACCTGTTAACTTGAATTTATTTAGTCATTTTCTTTCGGAACCTGTCTCTAATCTTCGTCAGTCTGTTCTTGATGCTTTGACTGTTAGATACAGATCCTTTATCACCACTGGTGCTTTCCTCCACTTCACTGCAACTTTCCTCTTCCCCACTGGCACTTTCCTCTTCATCACTTTCATTAGAGTCAGACAAGTTCTGAAAATCAGTCTCCATTTGATTTATTTTGTCAATATATACAGCCCTTGAGCTTTCCGTCAACATAACCTCTTCATCACTAAAGCCAAGTTCTGGCAATCTGGAAGCAAAATCGTCTAAAAACTGATTTAACTCTAAAAACTGTTTCCATCGCTGCTACAAAGGCAAACCAGTTGAAGTTCACCTGTTGTGGTTTCTCTAACACAATGGATGAATTTGTTTCAACAGGTGCTTTGTTGAAAGTGCTGCTTTAATTCAGACAGGTTTCTTGGTTAGCTACCTTCAGTTTTAAAATTTCACTTTCCTCACAACTCTCTTTATTAGAACTTCCACTGTCGCTATCTACTGATACCTCGGAGTCATCAAGTGAATCAGAAGTGGAATCTGAATCAGATGTTAAGTGTTCACTATGGTTCAGTCCACATGAAAGGAAAAAAGCTTCTTGCTCGAGCTTCCTTGTGTCTTCATGTTTCTGTTTGATGTCAGAAACCTTCAAAGCAGCATCCTTCACTGCCTCGGCTCGCTTCTTTACATTACCAATCCTTTTGGACATGTTGTAGGCACTACAAATTGCATGTTTCAATAGTTGCCTCTCAGATGCATTATCACTTAAGTTGAGGAGCTCTTGGTAATCTTTCTTTGATAAGTAGTTTTCTTCCTTTGGTGATGAATTATTGCTAGTAGAAGCTATGTTTGCTTTTACCACTTCATAATTGTTGTATTTTTGGTCTTTCTCTACAATAAACACTTTGCCACTTACCGAAATTGCCGCCAATGGCATCTGTAATATTTTCCGCTGTGTCTTGACACTGTAATATGTACCATTTGTTCCAGAGGTAAGGGAGATGGACAAATTTGTTCTGAAGCACAGTTTTACCGGCACTAATAAAGCTGCCACATTTCAAACAGTTTTTATGGCTTCTTGAACATTGTTCCTCTTTAGCAGTTATGTACTCTTCCAGAGTTAGTTGTTCCATAAGATTTACTCTTACATCATTATTTACAGTTGTCTTACTCAGCATATGTGATTCTTGTTCTGAAAGAATCTATTAATCTATCCAAGTTCTGTTCAGAATGCTCTGTTCTTGCCTTCCCACAACAGTTGATATCTGGGAAGGCGCTAACAAAAATTTCCTCCTGTTAGGGTCTCTTCTTCAGTTATGTTTACTTTATCTTGTTCTTCATCAGGCTTGTTGGATTTATTTTGTTGATCTGCAGTACCTGTACTGCTTTCTTTTACCATTTCTCCTCCAATGTGTCTTGCTCTTTCCTCACTTTTTTCCACATCAACCTTACTGTTGTCACCCTTTTCTTTTGCAGTGCCACTATTTTCATTCTCTTCTCTTTCTCCCTCCCCATCTCCTTTAATGGTTTGGTTTTCTTCACTGCTATCTTCATTGGTCATGCTTTCTTCACTTTCTCTACTGGTTGTTTTCTCCTAGTTCTTCCTTGCCTCGGTACTTTCTTGCCCAAATTCTGTTGCTTTGGTCTGGTTATCTGTCTTTCTCTTCTTCAAAGGTGCAATTATGTCTTCCTCACTTTGTATCTGCTCTGTATCTGCCACTGACTTGGTCTTCTTTTCACTCATTTTCTTTGGCCCAACCCGTAGTCTTCTTCTTGGTGCCAATGTCACTGGCACTAAGTATTACAGTGTCATCACTCTGGTTTCCTTTGGCATCAGGCACTATTTCATCTTCTCTAACAGGAGTTTTCTTCTTCACTATCATCAAACTGCGGATGTCAGTTACGCAAGGCTTTTTAGCTTGTTCGCAATTTATTTGACTTGGACGTTTTTCCTTCTTGGACCTATATTTAAGATGCTTGGCTTCCTTTTCCTGCAGTTCTGTCAGTCGAGTCTCTTGCTTTTTCCTTTCAGCCATTAAGCCACGAAACTCTTTCTGCAGCAGTGCACACTTGTCAAAATCTTTGATGCTCAAGGAATTGGAAATTTGCTTTTGTTTCTCTGTCACTTGTGACATTAAAGACTGAATCTTCAATGAACTTGCAGCAATTTCTTTACGTCTTGATTCTGAATTCCTTTTTTCTCTCTTTGTAGATGATGTGCTGTCATCAAATTTAGATCTACTTCCTGCAGTTTTCTTGAAAACATATGTTTTCCTTGCTTCTTCTTCTGCAGCATACTTAAGCTGAGCCCTGTCATACATCTTGTCAGGCTCTTCTACACACAGGTTAAATGCTGCATTATTAACAGCCTTTTGCCAATCAGATAACTTTGAATGCATATATTGTCCATATATCTTAGACTGTTCTCTTATGGTGTCTTCACTCAATTTTCCACTTGGTATTTTTCTGCTATTTTTTATACAGTCAACTTCCATGCAAGTTGTGTCTTGATCACTTTCAATAGATTTGTCACTGAGAGATGATGTACTGCTTCCACTGTTTATCACAAGGTTAAAATGGTGCTGAAATTTCAACAGTGCTCCTTGTTTAATTATGTTTTCCATTGCCTCATTGGTCAGTAACACAAAGGCATCACCATCAATTTCATTACCTGGAAGGCAAAAGCTTTTGATTGGCCATCATCGACATTAGGCTAAAAATGCTATTCCATGTGTACCCCCTATCGAGGACCTTGGGATTCTTGGGATGGCCCAATTCTTCAGGGGTATGCATAAATCTGTTGAATACATAGTGGCATACATATGCATCAGTTTTCTTGTGGAGTTTGAACAATTTCATAAACTTCTTCAGTGTTTAATATTAAGTTGCTTCATTTTACTAATGGCATTCTTCAGGGGGGTTCATGTTTCTTTAAAATTAATGGGCTTCTTCAGGGCTATATATAGCCTGATTCTTCAGGACATTTATAACATGAGTCCTCGATAGGGGGGATACGTCTTTTAAATATATAATAGCCCATCATATTAAAAGCTACTTTAATATAAAAGCAGAAAAATAAGCCAGAGAATATAATATATGCACTGATTTTAATAGCTTCAGCGAAAACTGTGCCAAGAATGCACCATATGCCATGGTCTATTAAACCTGCCAGGGTCTATTAAACCTATATTAAACTGTAGATGTATATATCAAACTCATTAATAATTCATGAGCTAAAATAAAAACAAAGGAAATCAGCACCGTATCGGTGTTTGGGTATCGTATGAAGAACTTGCATAAATTAAGCCAACTTTCGTTCGCCTCGATTTTCTCTTAAAATACTGATTTGTTTGAGATGCTATATCATACACTTGAAAGCGTGTTTCATCAGGATATCCAAACGTCTCGGTGTTTGGATATCCTGATGAAACACGCTTTCTCGTGTATGATATATTTAATACATGAAAAGTGTAAGACAGACCTATAGCTATAAAAGTTACGTTTAAAATAGACCTTCGTCTCGTCAAGAGCGTATATAGGAAATAATTCCTTGATCCTTCGCCCTCGTTCTGTTCGAAATCCATTCATTCTCATTAATGATTTAATATGTACACTCATACAAGATTTATAAAACCAACCACTTTCAAACAAAAGTATTGCTTATATTTTAATTAACATATATTTAATATTCATTAATAATATAGGAAGACTTTAATATATTTGGCCCGTGCATATTTACGTACTCAAATTAGGCTGTATTGTTGTGCGTTGAATTATTATCTCTTTAAAGTTAATTGTGTAGCATCTCAGGCCTGTGATTGTGGATTCAGTTGTGAATCCCCAATTCATTATTTTCTACATTGTCCCCGATATGCTGCTTTTAGATTTTCTTTGTTTATGGCTGTAGTTGAAATCTTGGGAAACAGCTGGTATAATATGTCTGACTCAGTAAAAGTGAAAATGATTTTGTTTGGCGCGGATAATTTGAATTTGAATCAAAATAATGCTATTTTCTGCCATGTGCAACAATATATTAAAAGTTCAGAGCGTTTTGTAGTTTTAAATGATTGATAAACCAGCTGTTTCCTTGGCTGCATGCGTGTACTCTTATACCACTTTTTGTAACCATTTTATAAATATGCGATGAGCTTTTATTGCTCTTGGGGCAAACGTAAGAAAAAGATGTTTAAATAAATAAAATAAAAAGACAATAAAAAATCATTAAACAAAGGAGGGCGGCTTTTATATTATATTATATTATTAAAAAACAAATACTTACTTTCAAACACCTCTACCAAACTGCCCAGGCCTTTCTTTTCCAACCACGATACAACAAACTCCATACCTTTACCTTTAAACTCCTCCATGATCGAATTCTGAACGCACAGGACCACGTTTTGTATTTAATGCTAGAGGGAGGGGGCGCAATTGGATTGCCCCTACAGCCCCCACCCCCAATTATTTTTTATTTATATAAGATTAAATATCTAATGCCCCACCCCGGGCAAAGATTTTCTTTCAAATGCCCCACCCCTGGGATTTGCCAAAGAATCAAATGCCCCGCGCTGTCCCGGGGGGATGGGCACGCTTGGATTTGACTGATGCATTATTGTTCCATTCCAAAAAAAATATCAGTAAGAAAGTTCTTTGGCCTTTTCTTTTGTTCTTTTTTTCTTCCTTTTTTAGTTTTTTTCTTTCAATGCCTCTTCTTCTTTCTTCTTCTTCAAATATACCACGGTCTTATCAGGATAATCACAATAACAGCACGATGGTGCATCGCGAAATTTTTCATTCAGTTTGTCCGCCAAATGGGTTTGCGTAAACCCCCAATAAGCCATAAAAACCACAAACAATACAATACACCTCATCATCATGAAGATGTGTTGTTGTTCAGCTGCTTTAAAAAAACTTTAATGAAGTATAAAAGAAGAGAACTACAGTACCACTCAGAAATAACCTAGCACTGCGGTTGCGGTTAACTGGCGGTTAGTTGGCGGTGCGGTGAGGTTGGTGTCACTACGTGAACCGCAAGAGGGAAACCGCGGTTAACCGAACACCACGAGTACCGACTTATTCCGACTGCACATGTAGCAATAGGCAACGAACACGTACAAGTCGAAAACAACAAAAAAATGTTACACGTCATGCTGCTAAAACTCGTTTTGCGGTTGAAAACATTCGCACTCCTATCTCAAGATACAGTAGCGGGGTAGAGTTTGTCAAAAAACGTTTAACAAAATTCATAACAAATATCTATTTATACTGCCTGATGATAAGTAGTTGTTAGTTTTTGAATTCTGAAATGTTGCCAAACACAAGATAAAACCTTCAATTGAGAGATTGGTTTCAAAACTCGAAAAGGCCGCATTATCGGTTTTGACTTTGTTGTTGCGCGAGATATAACTATAACACTGCAGTTCTATTTTTTAGATTTTAATCCGTGTCCCCTTTAGGGCTTTTCAAAACTGATTTACAGTACAATCAGTGCTTGGGCCACTGAGTTACAATGCAGTGCTTGGGCCTTGGCCTCATCCAAGCTCTAGGATAATCTATATATTAACGAACAAAGCAACTAAGTAAAACGGCTTACGCAAACACATAGGACTGTAGCGCGTTTTACCTGGTAAACAAGGTAAACAACAAGGAAAGTTTTGAGTGCATGTCAGGTGACGAAAGCTGGACTAAACTTGAATATTAACTCATTCCTGTCCGAGGGTTTCCCCAGAGGTGAATAAAATCGTCTGGCGTTAGCCAGAATAAAATACTAAAGACCGATTCGGACGGGAAAGAGTTAAAGTCCGTCGTTGTTAGTTATTGACTTTCTCGACAATTTGTATAACATTTCCAAAATTGTATAACATTCACGGCCAAGAATGGCAAGATTATTCGTCGATCAAATTGAATTTCACGTTTCACGAGCTACTATATTCAACTACAATCAACGACAACGGGTAATTTAATCAAAAGACAAAAGCCATGACCAGCCGACAACTTCAGAAATTATAATTATTCTAGTCATTTCCTGCACCGTGTGACTTGACACTTCTTATTGGTTTGCCACCTAATTAATTATTCCGTTTGTATATGTTTAAAAACCTCCACGCCAGACTCCTCCGCCAGTTTCTCCTTTAATTCAGCAGCGGCTAGTTCATCATTTTCCGTCATCTTGCCATCCATAAATTGTATCTGCTCTTCACTAAGTATTCGCTTTCTACCACTACGCGGCGCATCATCAGTAGTGTAAAAAGGCCGATCCTGGGACATCTCCCCTAGACATCTTGGCGCCATTAAACCCAGGGGGGGTCCCTTGCCTTCCTCTTCTAGCTCAGTTACCCTTCCGACTTAGGCAAGAATTTTTCCCAACCCACCCCGAAATCTTTTTCAAAAAATTGCCAACCCTCCCCGAAAATTTTTCTCCAACATTCCCCCACCCCACCCTGGCCAAATTTTTTTCCAAAGTTTCCCGAAGACTTTCCGAAAGTTTTTCCGAAAGTTTTTCCGAAGAGTTCCCGAAGAAGACCCCTGAATATTCCCTTCGGAGCCGAAGGCGAGGCGAGCCGAAGGCGAGGGGATTGGTTGGGGAATTTTTGGGGAAGTTGTTGGGGGAGAGGAGCGAAGCGACCGAAGCGACCAAAGGGAGCGAGCCGAAGGCGAGGGGAATTTTGGGTAGGTGTTGGGGAAGCCGAAGGCGGAGTGTTGGAGAAGGCGAGGGGAGCGAGGGGATTGGTGGGTAAGTTGTTGGGGGAGTTTTGGGAAGTTTGGGGAAGTTTTGGGTTTAAAGGAAATTGGTTTAAAGAAAAATTTAAGGAAAAGAAATAAAAGGATGAGCGAAGAAGTAATAACCCCAAATTTTTCAGTTTACAATGAATATGGGGACTTTCAAGAAGGCTTTGAAACATTAGGAGAACTATACAGAGTTTGGGACCATAATGTTTTAGAATGGGATGATGACAATGAGGTTTTTAACATTATCCCCGAAAACTGTTTGCAAAGAGTTTTTATATGGAAAGGAAACTATGGTTACCATCTCATAGATGAAAACACTAGAGGAGTGGGTTGGCACGAAACATTAGAAGAATTTTTTGAAATTTATGATGAAAACCAAATAGAATGGATTGATGGAATTGGTGTTTTTTTCCCAGAAGAAGCATTTTTAGAAATTGAAGAAGAGGAAGAAGAAACAGAAGAAGAAACAGAGGAAGAACCTTTGCCAGAAGGTTGGTAGCCCAAATTTCCAATTCCTATTCTTTTTGAATAGGAATTTAAACATAAATAAACAATGAGTTATTTCTATGGTTACGGAAGACGCCATCATTCTGCTAGACATGATGATACAGAAGAGAAAATTAAAGATCTTGAGAAGAAGATAAAAAATTTGGGGGTAGAAGGAAACTACAAAACTGTTTTTGACATTAATATAACAAAAGCAGACAAAACCTTTGAAACCGTTAACGGAGAAAAAAGAATAACCCGAGCACGGAGTGGGGAATCTGTTTTATGGCAAAATGATAAAACCGTTGCCCCCACATTTGGCTCGGACCCCATCGGCCCAGGAAAAGATTACATTGAAAACAAGGGAGCAAACCACATGAGTTTTGTTTGCCCAGAATTTGGCTGGGGCGATCTTTCTGTTTTTGTTGTTTGCACTGTGGTTGATACATCGGACCCCGGTATTTGGTGTTATCTTATTGGAAATGATAATGGTGGTTACGACAAATATCTTGCCTTTAAATCATACTCCTATTCCAGAGTAATTGTTGGTGGAATTGAAGCTTTTACTTACAATTATTAGCAAACATATCATTTCCTGCCATTGGTTAGGAACTGGGGGAAGTGTTTACCTAAATGGTATCAAGTCTGCAGGATCAGACTTTAAACCAGATTTGAGGTTTTTAGGTAATCCATATGGATCTATATTTTTTAACACTTCTGCTAGTGGTGGTTCTGTTTTAAAAGGAAAAATATATGGGATTAAAATTATCCATGGGCCATTGCTCCCATCCGACATTGTAAAAATTAACAAGGATATGATGAAAGAATATGGAAACTTTATATAAATAAACATGAGCTACTACTATGGATTTTATGACGACTCAGATAGCGGCTATGAAACCGGATCCCAAGGAGAGGCAGGTCCCCAAGGTGATCAAGGACCAGAAGGCCCCACTGGTCCCCAAGGTCCCACTGGCCCCCAAGGCTCCAAGGGCACCAAAGGAGACAAAGGCGACCAAGGATCCACTGGTCCAACAGGTACCAAAGGATCCAATGGTCCAACTGGCCCAAAAGGACCAAATGGTTCCCCAGGCCCAACAGGTCGCCAAGGCCCTAGAGGAACAAAAGGAGACCAAGGTCTCCAAGGAACATCTGGCCCAACAGGTCCCCAAGGATCCAAAGGCGACAAGGGAGACCATGGCACCCAAGGATCCAAAGGCGACAAAGGCGACAAAGGGGACAAAGGAATGGCGGGGGCAGCAGCTCAGAAAGGAGACAAAGGAGATGCTGGGGATGATGGGGCAAAAGGAAACAAAGGCAATACGGGAGCAACAGGCCCGCAAGGACCACAAGGCCCTCAAGGTCCGCAAGGAGCCCAGGGTCCCCAAGGGTCAAAAGGCACCACTGGCAACTCAGGTTCCCAAGGTCCCCAAGGTCCGCAAGGGACAAAAGGAGACAAAGGCGACAAAGGATCCAAAGGCGACCAAGGCGACCAAGGACCCCAAGGACTTCCTGGACCAAAAGGATCAACTGGTCTAAGAGGCCTTAGGGGACTTCGAGGAGTTACAGGACCCACAGGGCAAGCAGGAAATTTTACCCAGATAAAAAAGTACAAAAAAGATAGTGGGAAAACAAACCACAAAGCAGGTAGTTGGGATAACGGTGCTAACAACAGCACTATGCTATCATTTACAGTAGCGGAATCTGGAAAATATTTAATAAAATATTGGTTTTTACTACAACCAGATGGACATAAAATAGATCAACAAAGTAAAAAATCTTCATGGTGGGATGGTTCTACTTACAATGCATATTTTGACCTTAAAACAAACCTTTACCATGGAGATGTTAGCATAAGATCAAACAAACTTGCGGATTTGGAAGTTGTAACCATGGGAAAAACATATAACGAAAATCTTCCCCACCATATATTTTGCGAAGGCATTGCATCCATAATAAAGGGAAACAAAATATCTTTACACAGCTATTCTGGTTCGATTGGAGATGACTATACCTTTTTGTTTTTCAATGTGTGGGATGTTGAAATTAACCTGCTTAAGATTAATTAAATAAAATGGAAGAAACAAAAGTGTGCAAATTTGGGCAAAAATGTGTTTTGGTCAAAGCTGTCATCAAAACCGCAACAGACAACTCTTTAGAAGAAATATATTACAACACAAATCATAAAAATATTTGTAATTTCCTACACCCAAATGAAAACATAATAAAAATGTTGACAAGAACAGGTGTATATGATTCTGTTTGAGCTAGCTGGGGGCCAAATTTGAACTAGCTTAAAAACCCATTTGAGCTAGCTGTTGCAGTATTTTGAACAAGTTTAAGCAAACTTTGAACTAGCTTAAAAACCCATTTGAGCTAGCTGTTGCAGTATTTTGAACAAGTTTAAGCAAACTTTAAGCTAGCTATTTAACTTTTTTGAACAAGTTTAAACAAACTTGAACAAATAAATGGAAACAAAGGAAGAACAAACTATTACAAAAACACCCCCTCCCAGGGTTAAAAATCCCAAAAGAGTAGCCCAAGGAAAAAAACTAGCTCAACTAAGTAAAGCCGCAAAACTGAAGAAAAAACAAACTCTAGCTCCAATCCCAGAAGAATCTGAAGAATCCGCAGAAATGTCTACAACTTCATTGATAACATACACAGGGACTATTCTAGGAACTTGTTGCACCCTAGTGTTGACTTACATTGCATACAGCAAATGGGTTGAAATTAAAGAAAACCCTCCAAAAATTCAAAAGTCGAAAACAGCCTACAAAGATCTTTCCAAATATGATCTTTAAGCGGAGCGGAAGACGGAGTCGACAAGTTTTTTTTAAGAATTCCTATCCTCTCAAGGGGATAGGAATTTTTTTTAATGAAGTTTCCCCTATAATAAATGAATACCGAAAGAGAAGTTAAACTTATTCCTGGTTACAATCGGTTACATAAAAGTTCAATAACCGGTGAGCGAGCCAGAAATGTAATTACTTTCAACCCAAATTCAGCAAATGAAGGGGAAGTAATTTACATCCACATTCCTAAACTAAAACCCGGAGCCACCCTAGTGCCAGACAAGATGTTTCTCCTGTTCGACTTCAAGAACAAAAATACCAAATCTTGGTTTAACAACAACCTTGCAAGACAACTCCAAGAACGCTTGGAAGTCAGATTTGCAGGAGAGAAAGTCTATGACAACACAGGAGAAAGCCTTCTTGGAACATACAAAGACTTGTGGATGGACAAGCATGAGAGATCCAACATGATCGAGGATGGCATTGCATCCGAAAATCAGAGGAAACTAATCTCAAAATCTGA
Source organism: Paragorgia papillata (assembly GCA_035771165.1). NCBI lineage: Eukaryota > Metazoa > Cnidaria > Anthozoa > Scleralcyonacea > Coralliidae > Paragorgia > Paragorgia papillata. Next base: position 317,527 of record JAWNZC010000359.1, read on the forward strand.
TGATGCCTCTTCCGACTCTTATGCTGCCGTCTACGGAACAAAGCAAAGAATTTCGCTAGGAAAAATTCTAAAAGATCATGGGCTTTATGCCCCCCACAGCATGGCAAATGACTTGCAATATATAATTACACTCCCAAAAGGGACTGACATCATGAAAGCCCAAAGTAGTCAATCTGTTGCCGGTTACTCGCTTGAGAATATCGAGCTTGAGTATGAAACCATTACAAACTTTCAACTAGTAGGAGAAATTGAATCCTCCTACCAAGTAGGCCGGGCACTTTCCTTCGAACATGTTACCCTGATGAAAACTTCTCCATGGGCTGCTGCAACAACATTAATTAATGAAACCATCAATCTGCCAAGAAAGAGCATGAAAGCTGTTGTAATGTTGTTTACAAAGGCTTCCCGAAGTGGATCAGAAGAATATGTTTTCCCTAACATTGAAAGGGTAAAGGTAACCATAGAAGGAATTCCAAACAGTATTTACTCGCAAGGAATCCCAAAGAGAAGACTGTTTGAAGAGGCGGAAAGACTTTTCAGACAGACTGACTATCCTACCATCCAAGCTGAGGAATTTTTTACCGAAGAAAAGTTCGCACTTGTTGTTGACCTGAGATCAATCAATGACAATGATGTTTATGGAGATGGTACAAGACTCTTGACAACACAATCTGGAATCATGCTGGAGATCAAGAAAAAGGCAACAACAACAGATCTTAAATGCCATGTTTTCATCCTCTCAGATGGGCTACTGAAAGTCCAAGGAGGAGAATTCCAGAGTGTCAATTATTAAATAAAAATGAGACCCTACAACATGATAATAGTCGGAATGACAAGTTGTGGGAAAACCCACTACTTGTTAAAAATGTTAGAAAAAACACCAAAACAGTTTGAAAACATTTTCCTAATCTGTCCTACTTTCGAATGGAACAAAACATATCTCGAATGGGAACATCTGAATGACCCAAGATTTTTCGTAATCCCATGCGACCAAGATGAATCCGAAGACTTCCTAAAATATGTTGTGGACTATTGCAAAGGGACCCCAAGTCTAATTATTTTAGATGACTGTGCTTCTGGTCAGGCTATTAAAAACAGGACAAGCGAATTTGTAAAACTTGGTTTCAGCGCCAGACATATGGATATTAGCACAGCAGTCCTTACCCAACAAATGAACAGCATTGCAAAACCATATCGAGAAAATATTTCAAAACTTGTTACTTTTTACAACCCGAACAGAAAAGATATGCAAATTATTCTAGATGATTACCTAGATATTTCAAAAGAAGAAGAAAAAAAAATAAAAGAAACATTAAAATCTCAAAAATATTCAAGGCTAGAAATTAATCTAATCCATCCTTACAACCACGAAATTATCTTTAGTCCCAACACAGCCACAGACAGAATAATAAATGAGGAACCTAAGATTATTACTTAAAAGTGGGGAAACAACCGTAAAATTTGAAGACCCACTGATCATCAAGGACACAAAAATGATAGTAAAAAATGCAACAGTTTTTTGGAACTTTAACAACATTACAGAACCAACTTACATCCGCCATGGGTCGAAACAAATTACTTTCCAAAATGGCTACTGGACTATTGGCATGATTATGGTAAGACTGAAGGAAAATGGGATAAAAACTTAATTACTCCCTTTTAGCTACAAAATAAAATTATTCCCAACAGAAAACCTTTCCTTGTTAAAACTTGGCCCATTGCTTGGTTACCCAGAAACAACAACAATTAAAAAAGGAGAAAGTCTAGTCAGCCCAAACACAGCCAACATAAATCTTGGAATGAGGTTTGTATGCATAACTTGCAACATGATCGATGGAACAAAGACATCATTCTCCGGAAAACGGGATAGAGCCGCTGTTGTTCTCCCAATTACAACAAAACAAATTTTGAAAGGATCTGTTGAAAAGTTTGACAACATAAATTCCGTAGCGATGTTAGACAATGGAATTTACAATGAGCTTAAATTTGAGATTGATAAAAATGTTGGGGATATTCTTTTGGAAGTGTTTTTATGTCCAAAGGTTGAAAAAGAATTATAAATAAAAGAATGGACAATGATATTGTACAAAATATGAAAATGCTTAAAGATGTAACAAATTATTTCGAAAGAGAACTAATAACATTAAAAATTTATGAAGATGGATCCGACTTTTTCATCTCAAAAAAAATGGCGGGTGCCATAAATGACTTGATCAAAGTAAACACGACTTTAACAAGATTAGTAGAAAACTATATTTTTAACGCAAACATGTATGATCCCTCTAGAAAATCTTCTAAAACCCTCTGAGAACCCAAAAATTTTGTAGTTTTTTTAACTACAAAATAAAATTATGAACCCAAAAACCATTATTCCCCTTTTGAATGACCTGCTAACTCTCAGAGAATCTTTGAAAAACAATGAAAACCAAAACTTAGGAAACTTGAAAGTGGTGTTAAATAACCTAATAGCAGCTTTGAGAAAATATGTTGAAGTCATTGAAATTTTAAGGGTTTTTAGAGTCAAAACCGAAGACCCATAATTTTCCCAAGTTAACAATGAAGACCCATAATTTTCCCAAGTTAACATTGAAGACCTATAATAAATGAATAAGAACGAAGTATTAAATGACTTGTATCAAGCAGCACTAATTACACTTGCAGCTGTTGGAACAAGCATGGTTTTCAAGAAAGTCCTAGGCCAGTCCCTTGCTGCACCAGCTAGTCTCAAAGAAACCGCGAAACTTGGTGTGGCTGTCTCTGTCGGATTATTTTCAGTTAAAATGGCCCAAGACAAGGGTTACCTACCAAAGACTGTTGGTGGTGGAACCTGAAAAAAGAATTGAAAAAAAATTTTCAAAAAATACTACTATAATAAAAGAATGGTAACGAACATTGAAACATTTAATATTAATGATGTATTCCTCTCCGAACCTAATGAAAAATCATTGAACAATGGATCAGTCAACTTCAAAAGAATTAATATCAAAATCAAAGGCCCAGATGGTAAATTAACACCCCTAATTATTAACACAGACAAGTGTTTCTCATGGGGACTTCAAAAGTGCAACGAAAAGTTTGGGCAGAAGGGTTACACTGTGGCGATCGTATTAAAAAACAAAGACGAAAACGGTAGTCTAAACCCAACTCCCCACCAGGAGAAATTTTTACAAGTTTTTGACCAAATAGTCGAAAAATGTAAAGATTACTGTGTTGAAAACAGGATGAAACTGGGTAAATACAACCTTGAGAAGAGAGACCTGAAAAAAATTGCAGGCTGTTTGTATGTCAAGAAGGAGGTCAAGGATGGTAAATACCAGCCTGTCCAAAACTATCCCCCAACTTTGTATGCAAAGGTTTTGTATAACAAAAAAGACGACCTAATTAAAACAAATTTCTACGAAATGGAAAATGTTGATGACCCCACAGAAGCTGGCCAGGAAGTGGAGCCAATTTCCTATCTCAACAAAAGGTGCCATGTACAGGCAGCCATTAGATTTGAGAATATCTTTGTTGGAAATGTAATCTCAGTCCAACTAAAAGTTATTGAGACAAATGTTAAGGAACTGGAGTCAACCAGAAGAAGGCTAATGAGTAGCGCAGTTGCGTTGCCAAAGGTTGAACAAGTCGTTGAAAAAGTGGAGGAGGAATTTGAGGAAGAGGAATGAGAATCTGAAAAAAGAACTTAAAAAAAACCTTGAGAACAAGAACTGAAAACTAAAAATCTCTTATTTTAAAAATAAGAAATTTTAATAAATGGCTTCAATGGTGGCAGGAGGATTATTTAACGCTATCGCCTTCGCAGGTGCTGGCTACTTGTTTCAATCTTTTAACAAAGATGGCTTCGCAAAAGAGACAAAAAGACATAACCTGGCAACCGAAGAATTGCAAAAAGCTCATGAAAAATTTTTCGAACATGAGATCAAAAGAAAAGACAGACAGAGAGAGCTACAGGATGAGATCAGGACTGCAGGATATAATATGCAAGACACTTCCAAAGCTTTTAATGAACTTCATCAAATCATGAGGTCAGCCCAAGTTGAGCCAAAACTTGAGGATTTTTACCAACCAAGTGAGGAGATGGAAAAGTATCAAATTATTGCTGTTACTTTGTCTGGGTCAGGGTTTGGGTGGTTGTTGTCTAGGTTTGTTTAATTTTCTCTTCAAAAAATTTTGTAACTTTTTGAGTTACAAAATGATTAGAATTTTTTAAGTTTTTGAATTTTTCTCTTTTTGAATTTTTGCAATCAAATACATACATATATCCATTTAAGTCATTGGAAGCTTTTCTTTTTCCGCATTCTTATTATAATTCAAAATTTGCTCTATTTTTTCAAAAGTCTTTTCAGGATTTATAAAATTTGGAATTTTCATTGTTTCCAAAATTTCAGGCTGACAAATCGAAAGAATGGCTAACATTATATGGCTTTTGTTAGGCCTATTTTTTATTTTCCCTTTGTCCCTAAGTTGTTCCAAACTTTTTTCAAAATGTTCAATAACCCTGAGAACCAAAGGTTTTTGTTCCTTCCATCCTTTGATGGGGTTCTGCAATGGGCAAGTACATACACATTTCTTTTCCTTACACTTACACAAACACCTGTCCAAACAAGCACAAGTTAAATACTTACTCTTTTTTCCAAATGCCTCTGGAGGAACTAGTTTACAGAATGGCAATAACTTGAGATAGTCTTCTTTTAATTTTTTAACATTGTTTGACTCAGATGGTCTTCCTGTTATCCAGTTTTCATTGCAACTTTTCTTAGTTATGAAAGACCTTTGCACAACACCACATTTTGGGCAAAAAAGACCGGAGGAATCTTCTTCCAATCTTTCGTTGCAACATTTACTGGTAAAAGTAGGTCTACTATGTTTGTCCAAGAATAGTTTGAAAGTTGGGGAAATTTTAATAGTATAGTTTAACAAGTTTGACATATTGTTCTTTTATTATAGATAGGTTATTATTTTGAAAATTACATAAACCAATGTTATGGAAGCCCCGAAAACTTCAGGCAATCTGTTGTTGTTGTCCTGTGTTACAACTTCTGGCTTGAAGTTTCCTTGTTTGTAAGTTCTCTTCCACATTTTTGTTTGGGAAATTTTCGTTAAATTTTTCGCAACTGGGTCTTCTCCTCCTCCTCCTTCTCCTCCTCCTTCTCCCGAAGATCTCTCCTTCCTCTCCAAGTTCAAATTCCTATTAAACCCCAAAACCATCTTTTCAGTAGCCAAAGTAAGGACATTATTAAACCCAACAACAGGATTTATTAAAATTTTTAGATCGCTAGGGATCAAGATTAACCCAGGAGAAACGGCAAAATTTAAAACAACATTTGTAGACTTAATGGCCTGCCTCATGTTACTAATACTTACGGTAACATCATCCTGTGCTATTGTATCATCCATTAACTTTTTGAAAACTTCTTGTGTTTGTAAACTTTTCGCCCCTTGCCCAACAATGACCCACCTTGTTTTTGCCTGGGCACCAAGAATGCAGTAGACAAAGGATTCCAAAGATTGTTGGAAAAGCTTTTGCCCTAATCCTGTAAGACCATTACTTGTCTTTGGGACAAAATGTTTGAAGTCATCTGGATGCCTTCCGGAAGTAGAGACAAGCTCCTCATAAGTGTTTACTCTGCCATAGCTCTTTTTCTCCAGTTTTACAAATCTGACCTCATATCCTAGGTCTTTCATGTCTTGGGTAAAATCTTTCGAACTTCTGGTAGAATTACTTATCTTCTGGACCCAAACATCGTTGGGGTTATGTTGCAAAATTTTTACAACATCTTCAGTCAAATGCCTCCTCAACTTTTCTGGATGCTTTAAAAACCTTCTTACTTGAAAAACATAATGGTAATGGGATATGCTGGTTAAAAAAGAAGACCTAAATCTTTCAAACCCATTAGCAACATAAGAGGCTGCAAGGGCGGTAAAATATGGGATTGAAAGAAAGTCATTCAAGTCTGGGTTTCTTGGGATTTTTGGGTCCGAGAATGTTAAGTCTATTGGGTCTAAGTCTAGGACAAAGCTTTCATCTTTGTTAACATACAAAATTACTTTGTTAAAATTTACAGAACATTTTGGTTGTTTTGAGAAACTTTGAACAGTCCCATGAATTCCCCACCCCTTGGGCCAGTGTAAATACTTGGTGTAATTTTTATTTTTTTTAAACTCATTGCCCTCGATGTCGAGGAGAAATTCCCCTTTTCGGAAGAAAATTTTCTTGGCAAACTTAAACTTTCCTAAGTCAGCATTTGGATACTCTTGTAAAAACTTAGTCTTAAGCATTTTATTTAAATAAAAAATGAATGAAGAACTTTTGTTAATAGACCTTGAGCTTCGAGACATCTACTACAATCCTGTAACAGGTTACCAATCTATGGAAAAACTTTACCAAACAGCAATGGAACAAGGTGTCGAAGTTTCAAGAAAACAAGTCAAAGAATGGTTGCACAACCAAAGGGTCTACACCCTGCACAAAACTATTAGAAAACCAAGAAGATTTCAAAAAACATTTGTTAAAAATCTCGCCGACCAGCTTCAAATGGATCTTGTTGACATGGGAAAATTTGGTTCTAAAAACAAAGACCAAAAATGGATCCTGACTGGGATAGAAATTTTAAGCAGATTTGGTTTCGCAGTCCCAGTCCACAGAAAGAATACCGAAAGCATGGTTCCAGGAGTTACAAAAATGTTAGAAGAATTTAAGGAAAGATTTGGCAAATATCCAGAAACAGTCCAATTTGATGAAGGGAAGGAGTTTTACAATGTTGGGGTAAAAACCCTTTTAAAATCTTTTGGTATCCACTATTTCTCATCCAGATCCCACAGAAAGGCAGCTCTTGTAGAAAGATTTAACCGGACATTAAAAACCAGGATGTGGAAATATTTTACATTTACAGGGAACAAAAAGTGGTTAAACATCCTTGACAAATTTACAGCAAGTTATAACAACACAAAACATAGCACAATTAAAATGAAGCCAAAAGATGTTAATGATGAAAACCAGGATGAGATCTTTTTTAGATTGTATGGAATTCCGCCCCTTGAAAGTAGTGTAAAACCTAAATTTAAAACTGGAGATCATGTAAGAATACAAAAATATAGAAAAAATTTTTCAAAAGGATATGATCCAAATTTTACTAATGAAATTTTTACGGTGTCAGCTGTTTTTAGAGGAGATCCTGTTATGTATAGAATTCGGGACTCTGATGAGGATATTTTAGGAAAATTTTACAGTGAGGAACTGGTTAAAGTTATTGGTATCCAGGATAAATAAATGGCAGAAGGAGGATATGAAATGTCTGGTAGAGTATACCAAGAAGAACTTTCTACAAAAGATCTGGAAACATCATTTACAGATAAGAGCGGCGATTATGAAGATTACCAAAAATCTTTTGATGCTCTTAGGAAGGGTTGGAGCTATGATGAGCTGATAAAGGATCCAAGAGAATTAAAGTTAAAACTAACAAAGGAAACTGAAAAAGGAGTAGGAGAAACAAATGAGGATTTTATAAGAAGACTTGATGAGTTTGTAAAAAAAACTATTAGTTATAAAAAATCTAAAGATTTAACCGATACAAAAAATTTCTTTAGAAAAATGAAAAAAAGTATAAACTTAAAAGATGGGGAAACCCTACTAAGAAATAGTAAAGTAACTTACGATAAATTTAATGATCCAACAGGACTTGTTTTTGATGGAGAAAAGGTTTTAGTCTTAGATAAAAAAAATGAAAAATTTATACTAAACCCAAAAGCAAGCAAAAATAAAATTCAAAAATTTAATGAATTATATATAAAAGCAATAGCAAAGCATAAACAAAGCGCAATCAATACGGCAGAAAAGGGGACAGGAATAGAACCCCAAAATTTTGACTATGGTTTTGAAGAAAATATGGAAAACATTGTTGAAAATGTATCCGAACAGCTGGACGATGAAGTTGCAATAATGATGGACAACATCGAAATAAATAATGAGGAAAACATTGCTGACACCCCAGTTCGAAACATTAGAGGAGTTATAGTTTCCAATGATATGCAAGCTGTTGAAATTAATAGGAAATTTTGGAAAGATTTGGCAGACAAAGAAGAAGATCCTGTAAAAAGAAAGAAGTTTAGGGAGGTTGAGATTGTGTGCGAACTAAAAGGCGAACAGCTTAGATTGGAAGCAGGTTTGGCACCAAAGACTGCCTATGTTAAAGAACTGTTTCAAGAGCATATTTTAACAAAATATGAAAAATTTAAAGTGTGGGCAAAAGAAAATATGGGGGCAACAGCTGCTATTAGCATTAGCATTGCTGGAATTATAACAACAGTAGTATTGGCTGGAGGAAAAGGAGTGGTAGCAGCCGCAAAAGCAACAGGAGCACTTGGAAAAGCTTTGGCAAAACTTGCAAAAACCGCTCTTCCAATATTGGCTCCGATTGTCAGCATCCTGGCAACAGCACTATCCTGGGGAGCAAAAGGAATAGCATGGTTGGCAAAAAATTTGTGGGTCCTTGCGATAGGTCTTACTTACATAGTTTACCAAGCTTACAAAGATAAATATGGAACCAAGAAAGAACATTAGTTTAGATAAAGTTTTACAAAAAACACTTCTTCTAACACTTTTGTGGACAGTTTCCTTCTACTTTGGTAAAGGACTCGCCAAAGTATTTGTAAAAGTTGCGGAAATGTCTGTTGAAGAAGATGCGCAAACTGGAGAGGCAAAAGTCAAAGATGTTAATATAATAAATGAACACTGAAGAACTAGAAGACAAAACGCAAAGTTTAAACCTTAGGGAAGAGCTTATCAAGCTTTCTTTTGAAAAGAAGATCAAATATTCAGAAGCTTATCTTAAAAAAGCTTCGGCATCCGCACTTGAAAAAATTAAGCTAACATATGAAACTGTTCAACAAGATCGAGTAAACAACCTGTTAACAGAAACTTTAATCTCAAAATTTTCAAATCTAATGGAAGCTTTGGAGCTAGTCAACAACAATGGCGAACTGGACAAAGAACTGTCCTCAAACAAACTTTTTTGCGATGATGTTAAACTTTTGGTAACAAAGGTTTCCCCCTACATCCCAATGATCGGGTTGTTAAGTGGTGGGGTAACACTGGCAAAACATGTTTGGGTAAAAGATGGACCAATAAATGTTGTACAGGTTGATGAGAATCCTGGCGAAAATGTCGCTGATAGCGGTGTTGCTGATTCCGATAACAGTTGAGTTATTGTTACTTAAACTTTTGTTTTCCTAATCTTTTGGGTTAGGAAAAAATAAATAAAGAAAATGACAGCTATTTTATGTGGTATTTGCAATTACAAAGTAAAAACAGAAACAGCACTATGGTTGCATATTAAAGTTTGTCATAGAGAAAAATTATATGTTAAAAATGGTCTAGAAAATAAAAATGGGAAACAACAAAAGCAAGGAAAAATTTAACAAAAACCATATTTCGCGGAAGGGTTTTCAATTTGGGCTAAGTTTTGGAAGAGAGGATTTGACAATGGAGGGAAATATTCAAATAGGATGGACGAATAAAGTTGTTAAAAATTATAGTCCTGTTGGGGTTGTTTTGGGGGATGTTGGGGAACCTGTTGTGGAATCTTTGGAAATGGGGGATAACACAAAAGAAAAAATGGGGGGGGAAAAAGAAAAAGAAAAAACACCATTAATAAATGGAGATGTTTAAACTTAGAATGGATGAAAGAAGAAAACTTGGCGAAAAAATTCAAAAAATCAAAGAAGAAAACCCTGTTGGACACCATCCCAAATCCGAGCTAACAAACTTGGCTAAAAAAATTGGGCTCAAAGGGGTCCACAAAATGACCATGAAAAGTCTTTGCGAAAATCTTGGGTTACCTGAGATTAGAAATGAAACATTTGATAGGTGTAACAGAGAGCAAATGAAAACTCCTGTTGAGATTATTTTTACAGACCAAGAAGGAAACAGGACAAAATTTCATAGCATCTACAAAGCTGCATCGAGCATTGGAAGGAACCCTAGTTGTATCCCATTTTCAATAAAAAATGGAAGATCTGTTCTTTACAATGGTAAGGTTCAAACTGTCAGTAGAGTTTAAAAAGTTTGATAATTTTCTATAAAAATTTTATAGAAAATTTTGAAAGAAGTAACCCTAACCCTAACCCTAACCCATAATGGCTATTTTAGTTTATAGCATTTTTATGAAGTTTTTTTTCAGTATAATAAATGGAAGGAAACAAAGTTATTAAAAAAGTTAAAAAACCGGACACTCCCGAAATTATTAAAAAACGGGAAAATGCCCGACTTAGAAAACGAAGGCAACTTGAACGGGATAGGAATATGATGCCATTCAATCCAGAAAGGTTGCCAAAACTTCAAGAGGCTAAGAATTTAAGAATGAGAAGAAAGGAAGTCAAACAACAAAAGAAGGAAGAAAAGAAGGAAGAAAAAAGACTAGCTGTTGTTAATAGGAGGGAGGAAAAGAAACAGGCGACCATTGTCAAGAGAAAAGAAAAAAAGGAAGAAAAAAGACTAGATGACATAAGGTGGGAAAACAAATGGAAAGGGAACAAGAAAACAGCCAAAACTAGAAAAATTCTTGGAAACAAGTTAGACAGAATTTTTAAGAGAAAGGCAAAGAAGCACAAGAAACTAATGAGAGCAGAGCCCAAGTTGATTGACTCCTTCGCAGATGGAAAGTCTCTTTTGTATAAAATTTCAGGTCAAGGGTATATTGATCCTGTTCTTTTCTTGGAAGATACTACCCCAAAAGTAGAGGACTTAATTAATGGTGTTGAGGGATGGAAAAAAGTAAAAATTACACTTGTTTGTAATTTGGCAAAGTATGACTATGAAACTGGCTGGGAGGATGTTGAGGAGTTTTATTTTACTTCCAGCATGTATACAATGGGAACAAGAGAAGATGTTGAGGAGTTTTATTCTATGGCGAAAAAAGAAATGTTAACAAACTTGTCAGCCCACCAAAAGAAAGGTTCTGGTTGGGTCATTAGAAATGTTGAGAATCTTCATATCTCCATTTCAAGATACCAGCCTTTGAATGGGGGAGAAGGTCATGTGGCTCTGCCTAAAAAAGTACAGGAGAAGAAAGCTATTATTAACCCTAAAAACAAGGATGAGAGATGTTTCTTGTATGCGGTTTCAATAGCCGAGATGCTTAAGGAAAATAAGGATCTCAAAAAACTAGAAAGAGTTGGGGGAAATGTTGTGGAGTGGAGTAACAGGTACAATATTACAGGACTCGAATTCCCCATGGAAATTAACAAAATTTCAAAATTTGAAAAAATGAATAATATTAATGTTAACATTTTTAGCTGGGATGAAAAAATTAATAGAGTCTTCCAATTACAATTAAGTAGGTCAAAGTTTACAAATGTTGTTAACCTATTTTTGTGGGAAGATCATTACAGTGCCATAAAAAACAAGAGCAAACTTCTTTCTACTCAGTTAGACAACAAACAACATGAAAAATTCTTTTGCGACTATTGTGTAAACCACTTCAGCACAAATGAAAAAATGAAGGAGCATATGAAATTTTGTATGCAACATGAGGCTCAAGTTCAAATTTTCCCAACAAAGGATAATAATATTATTAAGTGGAATGTAAAAGATTATAAAAAAATGCAAGATGTTCCCTTCATTATTGTCTTTGACTTTGAGTGTTTTCTGGAACCAATCTCAACAGTAGAACCATCTAGAGAAAAAAGTTTTACAAAAACATACCAAAAACATACCCCAAGTGGGTACTGTTTCCAGATCATTTGTTCCGATCCTTCCGTCTACCCAGGGAAAATAGTTAGGTACACTATGGAAAATGAGGACGAAGATATTGGTAAAATGTTTGTTCAAGCTTTGGAAGCAGAGGCTAAGGATATTTGGGAAACATACCTAAAAAATCCTAAGCCAATAATTATTACCCCAGAACAAGAAAAAGAGTTCAAACTTGCAAAAGACTGTTACGTTTGTGGAAAGGAACTTGGAAAAGACAGGGTCAGAGATCATGACCACCTGAATGGTAAATACCGAGGTCCAGCTCATAATAGTTGTAATTATGCTATGGGAAGTGCTAGGCATATTCCTATTCTGGCCCATAACAATATGAACTATGATGCTCATATTTGTATTAAAAGTTTGGGTCTCTCGGATGGGGTATTAGGTTGTATTCCAAAGACAGACGAGGAGTACATTAGCTTCAACAAAAAAAATATGGATGAATGGGGGTTGGCACAAAAAGAAGAATGCAAATGAGGGGTTCAAAATTAAGTGGGTTCCATTGGAGTTGAGATTCCTGGACAGCATAAAATTTATGCCTGGGTCTTTGTCTTCTCTTGTTGACATTTTGGGTTCCAAATCCTTTGTCTACACTGAGAAGTTCTTTGCAAACCACCCAAAGGAACATGTTGAACTCTTGAAAAAGAAGGGTGTTTTCCCCTACGAGTTCATGACTGATTTAAAGAAGCTGGACTACCCAAGACTCCCAGAGAAGAAGGAATTCTTTTCAAAACTTAGTGGAAACCATATTTCAGATGAGGATTACAAACATGCCCAAGATGTTTGGAAAGCCTTCAACTGCAAAACAATGCGGGATTACCATGATCTGTACCTGAAACTTGACACTGTTCTCCTCAGCGATGTCATCCAAAATTATAGGAAAACAAGTAAGGATACATACAAATTAGATCCTATGTGGTTCTACACCGGTCCTGGGTTGTCAAACTGTGCCCTAATGAAAATGACGAAACAGGAATTAGAAGCACTAACAGACCCAGATATGTATCTCTTCTTTGAGAATGGTATCCGAGGAGGAATCTCATTAATTACCCACAGGCATGCTGTTGCCAACAACAAGTATATGGATGAGTTTAACCCAGAGGTTGAAAGCTCTTTCATTCCCTACTGGGACAAGAACAACTTGTATGGTTCAGCCATGACAAAGGCATTGCCGATAAGGAAATTTAAGTGGATGACAGAAAAGGAACTAGAAAACTGGGAAGACCATCTTGTTGAGACAGAAAATGGGGTTGAAGGGACTGGTTGTCATCTGGAAGTGGATCTTGGGTATCCGGACAAGCTCCATGACCTACACAATGATCTCCCATTTGCCGCTGAGAAGGTAAACATTAATGGGGTTGTTAAGCTTCTCCCTAATCTCAATGGAAAGAAAAAATATATTGTCCACTACCGGACACTAAAACAATGTATGGACCATGGGTTACCACTTGAAAAAATTCATAGGGGGATCTCATATGTTGAAAAAGCCTGGATGAAACCCTACATTGAGCTTAACAATAGATTAAGAACAGAGGCAACAACCCTCTTTGACAAGAATAATTACAAATTAATGAACAACTCTGTTTACGGAAAAACTATGGAAGATGTTAGGAACAGGGTTGACATTAGACTTGTCTCATGGGCAGACCAACATGAAAAACTGGTCAGAAAACCTAACTTTAAGTCTATTAATATCTTTAGCGAAACCCTTGGAGCAGTTCATATGAAGAAAACTCATGTCAAGCTGGACAAACCAATATTTACAGGGGCTAGCATTTTAGACCATTCAAAGAATTCTATGTATGAATTCCATCATGATTATGTTGTTCCAAAGTATGGGAAAAATGCCCAACTTTTGTTTACCGACACAGATAGTCTTTGTTACAAAATTAAAACCAAAGACTTGTTCAAGGATATTTCCAATGATGTTGCTACCCATTTTGACACTAGTAATTTTCCTAAGATCCACCCAAGTGGAATTCCTACTGGGATTAACAAGAAAGTTCTTGGCAAGATGAAATTTGAAACTGGGGCTGATCAGATCAAAGATTTTGTTGGATTGAGACCAAAGCTTTACTCTACAAGGATGTCAAAAAAAATAAACCCTTTGACTGGGAAAATGGAGTGCATCGAAGAAAAGAAATGTAAGGGTACCAAGAAAAGTGCCATTAACGAAATTAGATTTCAAGACTACTACAACTGTCTGTTCTCTGGAAAAAAGTTAATGAAAGGAATGAATACTTTCAGAAGCTACCAACATAACATCCATACGATCCACATGAACAAGGTTGCTCTTAGCGCAGATGATGACAAGAGGGTAATCGGGGATAACAAGGTCTCAACACTTTCAATAGGTCATTTTAGAACTAGGAAAAAGAAATAGGGTTGGAAGGAAAGAAGTAGGTTTTCAAGATTTGTATTCAAAAAGAATACAAATTTTTAGGGGTTTTAACATTTTTTACAATCTTTTTTATCTTGTTTTTTATGTATTTTATCAAAATGGGTTTTCAGCTCCATTCCTCTTTCAAAAATTTCTAAACAAATGGCGCATTGGAAAAAAGTTTTTTCAAAGGAATTTTGTCCATGGACAACCTTGTTATGTAACCTCAGTGCTATTTCTGTTTTTGTCTCAAATTTACAGTTTTGACATATTAAATTACTAAATTCTCTTACAGAAACATAACCATTTTTCTTTGCTCTTGGCATCCTTTTATTTCTTTTCCAAAAAATTTCCGAAGAACCAATTTCCTTTAAACCCAAAACTCCCCCAACAACTTACCCACCAATCCCCTCGCTCCCCTCGCCTTCTCCAACACTCCGCCTTCGGCTTCCCCAACACCTACCCAAAATTCCCCTCGCCTTCGGCTCGCTCCCTTTGGTCGCTTCGGTCGCTTCGCTCCTCTCCCCCAACAACTTCCCCAAAAATTCCCCAACCAATCCCCTCGCCTTCGGCTCGCCTCGCCTTCGGCTCCGAAGGGAATATTCAGGGGTCTTCTTCGGGAACTCTTCGGAAAAACTTTCGGAAAAACTTTCGGAAAGTCTTCGGGAAACTTTGGAAAAAAATTTGGCCAGGGTGGGGTGGGGGAATGTTGGAGAAAAATTTTCGGGGAGGGTTGGCAATTTTTTGAAAAAGATTTCGGGGTGGGTTGGGAAAAATTCTTGCCTAAGTCGGAAGGGTAACTGAGCTAGAAGAGGAAGGCAAGGGACCCCCCCTGGGTTTAATGGCGCCAAGATGTCTAGGGGAGATGTCCCAGGATCGGCCTTTTTACACTACTATCATCGAGACTACCACTTTGGCGATAGCGAGAGAGAAACAGACTCACAGCTGAGCGGGATGTTTTTATCCCTTCCTCTCCGAGTAATTGAGTAATCTTCGTAACTGAAACGTTAGAGGAATATAATGCAACAACTCGTTCTCTGGCATAGAGAGATAGCTTTCCCATTTCAAATTGGATATCAGCACAACTGCCACAACAGACTTGGCTTGGCTTACGCCGCAGCGGCTGCGGTTCGGTTAGCTTCGGTTACGGTTCAACCGCTGATCGACCGCCGATGAACCGCGGTCGATCAGCGGTTGACCCGCCGATCGACCGCGGTTATATCTATACTAACCAACATGAATGGAAAACCGCGAAGGGGAGAAATCAATATCGACACAAGAAACCGGTGTCTATTCCATCCGACAACGAGGACAAAATTCAAACAAAGAACAAGTATGAAGTCTTGAGTGATAGCAGTAAATCGGGGGATGAAAGTGATATTGATAATGGAGACAACATGATCAAGCATAAAAGGAATAACCACCATGGAGAACTGAAACGAAGCGGTGTAAAACAGAAGACAGGCAGCAGAGAAAATTCCAAACAGTCGAAGGTGAATGCTGATGCTTCAACATCGGTCAATTCTAATCCACCAACCGTAATTATAGCAGGCGACTCGATGATAAAATACCTTGACAAAAGGAGGCTACAGAGGTCGGTCACGAAGAAAGCTGTGAAAATAAATACGGAATCGTACAGTGGTGTAAGTATTGACGCTATGAAACATCACATCAGGCCATGCCTTGTTAAGAAACCAGAGAAGGTGATTCTACATGTTGGAACCAACGATTTAACAGAGAAAAGTGTCAAGGAAATTGCTAAAGGACCCGTCGATATTGGAAATATTATAATGAAAGAAAGTCCAGAAACCAGTCTTATAATATCTGAGTTGATTACAAGAACAGACAAGCCAGAAAATAGCAAGAAAGTGACCGAGGTAAATAATAAACTCTTAAGTTATTGTAAACTGAATAAATGGGGTCATATTAAGCATGACAACATTCAGTCAAAACATATAAATCCTTACGGAATCCATCTTAATAAAGTGGGGACATCAATGTTAGCGAAGAATATTACGACTTATTTGAACGATAAAAATAATTGAAATTCAGGAATGGTCAAGAATAGTAATATCGAATCCAAAAGTAGTAAAAATTTGAATGTTGGCCAGACAAAAAATACGAGGAGGCTTTAAAATTGCTTATTTAAATATCAGAAGTTTAGTCAAGCATATTGAAGAATTTCGGCTTTACCTTCATAAACAACAGTTCGATATTATTTGCCTTAATGAAACTCTGCTTGATAATACCATTGCTAATCATGAGGTAAAGATTAATGGTTATGATATTGTAAGGAAAGATAGAAATTGACATGGTGGTAAGTAAGAAATGAGCTAATGCAGGAAAACCTTGAGGCAATAACGGTTGAAATCTCTAAGCCAAAGTCAAAATCCTTTTTAATGAATAGTTGGTACAGACCACCGGATACCACATTAGAACTTTTTAATGTGTATGAGGAACTAGTCAAGAAAATGGACTCTGAGAATAAAGAGGTTATCTTGATTGGGGATTTCAACTGTGACTGGACTGAAGTGAATAACGGTAATGCAAAATCACAAATAAACAAACTTGTTGACATTGTTAAAACATTCCAATTTGAGCAATTGATCAAAGAACCTACACGAATAACTGAGAATTCAAAAACACTAATTGACTTAGCATTTACAAATAAGCCGGAAATTGTAATTAATTCCGGTGTAGTCCATTTGGGAATGAGTGATCATAGCCTTATCTTTATTCAAAGGAAAATTTCAATACCACGAAAAGAACCAAAAATAATTAAAACAAGGCAATTTAAATATAATGCTAATGCATTTAGGTTTGATTTGGCGATGAGTCTACAACTGCTTTCTGAAACGGTGTGTGATCCAAATGTGATGTGGGAAGAGTGGAAAAATATATTTTTATTAGTAGTGGACATGCATGCACCACAGATTACTAGAAAAGTTAGAAGTGAGTATGCCATGTGGATTACAGATAATATTAAAAGAACTATGTATCATAGAGACTTTTTGAAGAAAAAGGCTGTGAAAACTGGGTCAAAACAATTTCATGATGCTTATAGGAAAACGCGCAATGAACTGAACAGATTGATAAAAAAACCCAAAGCCACCTATTTCACGAACACTCTTAACAATTGCGAAAAGAATCCTAAAGAGATGTGGATAACAATTAATAAGCTTACAAATAAAAATTTGAAAACAACTATCATTACTGAAGTTAAGTATGACAGCCAAAGTATAACAGATGCTCCTATCGCAAATACCTTCAACACATATTTTAGCGAAGTTGGGCCTGATCTAGCTAGAGACCTGGCGCAGAGTTCAAGGCTGACTGAATCATATCTGTCTCCTTGTGACTCGCGGTTTCAGATGAAAAATGTTACTGTAACGGAAGTTTATAGGTTGCTTTCCACAATCAAAACGTCTAAATCAACAGGACATGATAGAATATCCGGCAAACCTTTAAAAGATACTGCCGATGTTATATCTCCATCACTAACTTTTATATTTAATACATCTATAGATGTAGGGATATAAAAGTAGCAATTATTTCGCCAATACACAAAGCTGGGTGCAAAACGGAATGCAGTAACTATAGACCAATTTCAGTTCTGTCGGCCGTAGCTAAGATTTTCGAAAGACTAATAACGCAACAACTTGAAACCTATCTGGAATCCAATGGCATACTCACAGAAGAACAAGCAGGTTTTAGGAAGAAATACTCTACACAGACTTCCCTTCTTAATATTACAAACCAGTGGTTTGTTGGTATGGATAGGGGAGGTCTGAGTGGTGTTATCTTTCTTGACCTTAAAAAGGCGTTCGTTTGTGTTGATCATAGTATTTTATTAACAAAGTTGTATAACTATGGAATAAGAGCTTGATTGGTTTCAATCATATCTTACTAGAAGAGTACAAATGTGTAAAGTTGATCAAGCGATATCCAACAAAATAATTATTAAGTGCGGTGTACCTCAAGGATCAAACTTGGGGCCACTGCTATTCTTAATATACATAAAAGATCTGCCAAATTGTTTGTCCACCTCAACTGCGAGCATGTTTGCTGATGATACAAATATATCAACACATGACACGACGATGCACGGTATACAAGAGCGCTTAAATATTGACTTAGAGAGTGTACATCAATGGTTGCTAGCCAATAAACTTACCCTAAATAAAGAGAAGACTGAGTATATGATAATTGGGTCAAGACAACGATTGTCAAATATAATAAATGACCCAAAAATTCAACTAGGCGAAACAACAATTAAACGAGTAAACCACTCAAAAACATTAGGTGTCATTGTCGATGAACAGCTCTCGTGGAAAAAACAAATAGATAATGTTGTAACCAAAATCTCCAAAGGCGTTGGTATGTTGCGGCGAATTAAAAAATTTGTTCCACGGTCAACTTTAGTAAGAGTTTATAATGCCTTAATATTACCACACTTTGATTACTGCAGTCTTGTCTGGGACAACTGTAGTGATTATTTAATTGAAAAGTTACAAAAATTACAAAATAGAGCAGCACGAGTTATCACTGGCCGAACCAATGAAATAAGCTCAAGTGATGTTTTAGAAGAATTAAACTGGCAACCATTGATGAAGCGCTTTCAAGCCAACAAATCTGTCTTTATGTATAAGATAAGAAACAATAAGTTGCCCCAAAGTATGATGAGTATGTTTGACATTAAAACAAATTAAAAGTATAACCTCCGCAGCAATAACAATGATTATGCGCTTGATAAACCAAAAACAAATTTTATGAAAAAAAGTATAAGCTATGCAGCTGCGTCGGTTTGGAATAATTTACCTAAAAAGGCCAAAGAAAAAGGGATCAGCATTAAAAGATTTAAATCTATTCTTGATCGTACCTAAATTGTATTATATTTAATTATTTATGTATTTATTTATTTATTTATTTGTAAATATTCATATTCTTGTAAATAGTTAATATGTAATTTAGATTGTTTATATAGTATGTATGTTTTTAACTGTATTTTAAACGGCCCCTTGAAAAACAGGTGCGTAAGGACCCTGAAGGGTTACCGTTTTTAAATAACATTAAATAATAATAATAATTGTTAGGTTACTTCTGAGCGGTACTGTATATATACACGCGGTTCATTTTAACATTCTACACATTCTTTACAGGGATTATATATTTCATTTTAAAGCAGTTTATCACAATTTTCATTCATTATAGAAAAAAAAGAAAAATCACTAATCTCGCTTATTGTAGGTAAGATAAAATTCACATAATCTCTTAAATCAGCACGATTATAGTCCTCATCGTAGGCTACAATTACCTTACACCCCGTGGTATTAACATTAAAAAAACACGCTGTATTAATGTAAGATTCAAATATAGTAGGTCTTGATAAAATAAATTCTCTCTCAACATTTTGTTCCACCACACTCATTACCCTATTTAAATTTTCCATTTTATACCCAAACGCAACGATATGATTTAAACAATTTTTTTTACAATTTTTATATCGACATGTAGTTTCCAGATTATACCCGACTGTCTCATGAACTGGTGGATGCATATCATCATCCCCAATCTGTATTGTTAATTGTAAATACCGTTTTATGTATGCGCTTATTCGTTGAACATTATACGTAGCAACGGTTTTACGTTCTAATACACCGTCAGGATTATGACATTCACAATAAAACGTAAAACACACAATTAAATTATAAAGTAAATCTACATTAAGATCATCGTTAGACTTGTAATAACAATGGTAATAAAAAGGCGATATACAATACAGAGAAAATGCAGCTGTTAAAACTCTTAAGCCATATTGTTGTCTAATGAAAGAAAAAATTCATATCTTCTTTTACCGGCCTTCGCTATGGGTGTACACACTGTATTGGTGAATTCATTTTTAAAACATATTAAATGATAAGTATCTCTTTCCGAAGGTACACGAAGGCGACCGTTTAAAAGTGAAAAGTAATATTCCTTAACAACAGTGATGTTTCGAGGGAAAAAAGAACAGCACAAGGAATTATCACGAACCAACAGCAAATCGAAGTTTGAATAAGAAGCGCATCTCACTGACCAGGATCCAGTTCTTTCACACATATATGGTGCTAAATGACGTTCATTATTGTTTTCTATAATCACACAAGGCATAAGTTCTCTTTCTATTTTTACTTCACCCACGCGTACAACCAAAAAGAATAGATAGCAGGGTTTTTTTCTTCAGGTGGTAGCGCAGTAATTTCTCTGTCAATCAATCTTATAAATCCGCCATCATATATACTCAATAATCCACACAACCAATATAACAAACCCATTTCACCATTACGATATTTACGGAATTCAGGAACATAGGTGAGAATATATAGCAAACGGTCCGGTATTTTCTTCTTAAACTGCATTTGTTTGTTGTTGTTGTTGTTCAACGTCTCATTGCATCAGACAAAAAAGGTCTTTTGCACTTTTATATACCTTTAGTAGAAAAAAATATTCCAAACATTCTTTTATACTTCCTCCTCCTTTTCAATAATTTCTTTGAAGAAAAAGTAATTGTTTTCGCACAATGTTCGTTTATGCATGGGACAATTTAACATTTTAATCGCATTGTTAACATCCAATTCACTGACATGTTCGATTTTACGTTGCTGCTGTACTTAGTAGTTCGCTACTAAGTACAGCAGTTCGCTATTTAAGTAGTTACTAAGTACAGCGTAGTTCGCTATTTAACTTTAATTCCTCGATCACATGGTAATAAAACAAATGCAGTTTTTCCTTCAATGTAATTGCGCAATCATTACAATTACGGAAGCACGCCTCGTTCGCCATATCAACGATAATTTCAATATAACAACGTATTAAAATACTTTCTGTTATAGATGTCGTTCCTTCTTTTATCGACGTATTCTTATCACATGTTATTGAACTGGCGAAAGAATGTTTTGTTGCCATCTCACTTTGAAACACAAAAAATGTGATGAAATATTGTCTTTTTGCGCTTTTATAGCCGTCCTTTTAACAATTTTTTTCTTTTTATGATTTTTTAAGGATCTATGTATCAAACCCTATTTGGTAAGATTTTTCTTTATTGGAAATAAAAAAATATATTTCTGATCGATACCATATTAGGTATGTTTTTTTTGTTGGGAAAAGAATATTAAATGGTTGTTCACGGTTATAAAAGCACATTGTTTTCAAACAAACAAATAGAAAAATAAATCAATTCAAACACCCTCATCAAAAAATGGCTGAAAAAGAATTTACAGGCATTACACTTGATTACAGCAAACGTGATATGCATATTTCAGCGATAAGGAAAGACATTGGCGAAAAGATGTGGTGTTGTTAGACTACCCAGTTGAATAATCCTTACCCACATGCAAAGCATGCATTTATATGCAATTTGATTAAACATATTAGAAATTGGGACATGGCTAAAGTGGGACATTCAGTCGATCGTGCAGGGCATCATTGTGGAAAAGAGAGTGAAGAAGAAAAGAACAGGCGTAAAGAAAAATACGATCTCGCTATTGAAGTGGAAAAGAGCAAACAACTTCCTCTTAGCGATGCACACTATATGTGGAATGACGTTTGGGATAGCACTAAAACATACGGTTGATTTTTTAAGTGACATGTATGAAGCGCATCCCGAGATTCGCGCAGACTATGTTAGGTTCTACCTACAAGTAAATAAATAAAAGACAATTTTCTTGTTCTTCCAACTGTGTAAAACTTTGTTGTTTTTTTCTTTTTACAAAAAAGATATTAAAAAATCACACCTAATATGGATGGTACATATAAATACGTATTGCACAATAAAAAACAAACAAAAATACTAATTTAAACCAGTCTTAACCGTCTCGAAGAATAAGACTTGTCAACTCTTTATAAATCAGAGGTAAAATGTGTGTGTGAATATATAAAATAGTAAAAAAAAATGATATTTACATATTTATACATTTTATAGTCATTTTCTTTCTTTCCTTTAGAAAAAAAATGAGTAGTTTCTGCAACACGTGTCATTATTATATTGACCACGTCAATTACAAATGTTATTATACGTGTCACAAATGTAAAGTTTATGAGATGTTTTGTGATTTTTGTAGAAGAAATTATTCTAAAAAAGTCATGTAAAATCTACCACAAATGCGATTGTAAAAATAGACAAGCACGTTGGCACGAAAGATATTTTGAAATGATACTTGAACCATAAAAATAGACAAAACACACAAGAATGTACAGAAGATATTTTATTTGAACAATAAACGTATCACAATCTTTTTTTTTATTCACTGAGGTATATTATTGTCTACCCAATACATACAATATTGATCTATTTTCGAACTAAAATCATAAACACACCGGGATAACGTCCAATAATATTTACACGTAGGAATCTGTGAAATTCCTTCCGTATTCACTGCTTCAAAAATAATCTTATCTTCATACATATGAAAATATTCTTTTTTTACACATATCACCTTGAACCGTGTACCAGGACAGCTAGCCAACACATCACCTATTCGTACGAATTCAATAAATCTAGCATCAATTTTAGTCACATCCACTACTTCCTTTATGAGCATGATGACTCGACAATATCTACGTCTATCGCTAGTGTATTAATAATGATACATTGCGTGAGAAAAAAAATCATAATACGATATACGTTAGAAAAACACAAAAATAACACATAATTCTAACAAAATCTTTACCAAATATGGGTAACGCTGGGTGAGCAAAAAAAAAAGTCAGACCATCATGGTATGCATGAGGAAGGAAAAAAAAATTTTTCCGGCAAAGAAACCCCCACACATACCATATATGGGCATGGGTATGGATGTAGACCAGAAGGGTGTGGTCTAATATACACAAGCATATACGTCACGATCCGCCCACGATCCCGTGGTGGCATACCGTGCAGCGCTCCGCCAATCCAAGCGGTTTTTTTACGCTAAAAATATCATGGGATTTTGCTAAAAAAATCATGGGATTTTTTTCGTTGAAAATAATTTTGCAAATTATTTTCCCAAATTTTGCAAATTATTTTCCAAAATTTTTTTATTTTTTTTCTCTCTAATTGTCTTTCGAAACTATGCATGGTATGTGACACACATTAACGCTCCAAGAAACTACAACATAAGGGAAATGGATGAATGGAAATACACACACACACTTCTTTTCCACCATTTCAACATAAAAAATAATACCCATCCCGCCCCTCCTCACCTATTAGAGTCCTTCTTAATACCTAGGAGCCAACACCTACTTTCTGACACCCCCCGTCCATAACAATATATTCAAATCTTTTTCCGATTTTCTCATTGGACAGCCAATTTATTCCGCGTCGCTGATTGGTCAATCACTCGGTACCAGACCTCAACACATTTTTTTCTTATAATATAATAACCACTACTCCTGAATTGTCAATTTAAAGTGTCTAGAATTCAGGATGATCCTGATGCCTAGGGGACTTCTCTGTCCCACCTGTGGGATGTTAAACTAAAAAGCATATAACAAAAAAACAGTAGGGGTGTTGTGGTCAGGGTCTGAGAGGTGGAACTTTCTCCCTGGGGGTTGTGGATAGATTTAGGGTTACTGGGGGTTGTCGTTAGGTTTAGGGTCAGGTTTAGAGGTGGGGGTCAGGGTTGGGTTTCATTTTCTTTAATATTCAGGATTATCTGGAATTCTAGACCATTTCACAATTCAGGATAATCATGTAAACAAATACGATAGATATAAGGTCAGTAGCAGTAAGGTTTAAAAGAGAGTATGTTACAGTGATTTCCAAAAAAAGTTAGACGTTGTAAGCATTAACTAATAATTACAGCGTTAATGTAGTGATTAGAAAGTTGAGTTTTAAACTGATTAACTGAGGTAGAATCTGGCATTGAGCAAGGTAGACTACTCCAAAGTTTAAATATACAGTTCAAGTATTAACTAGCTTAAAACGTTCAGTACAGCACTTAGAAACTAGTACATCTATTTCTGAACTGTTTCTAGTGATTCTGACTGAATTATTGAGTTGAACAAAACTATTAATAGGAATATTATAGTGACCTGTATAACGTTTAAAATAGATAAGGTCTTTCAAGTCATGCCAGTATGATAATGGTATAGTAGTAGATTAACTGTTTTCAGATGATCATTCAGATTGTATAACTCATCCTGCCAGTTAAAAAACTTAAAATATATTTAGTTACCCTGCATTGTAGTCTTTCAACCTTACTGATTTTAGTTATTGTCCGAGGTGCGCAAACTTCACATGTGTGGGCCAGGTACAGATGCACTAGCAAATATGCAATAGGTGACTAGTAAAATATACCCGCACCCTACATCTATGCAATATCTTCATACAACATGAATCCCGATTCCATGTTTTTGCTTTAGAGCATGTTGGGAAGGCTCTTCAACTCTGCAGTGCTAGTACTGTAGTTGAATGTCAGACACTCTAATTTCTCTATACATTTTGGTACCATCCGCATATAACACACACTTGACTGCTGATGTTATAATGGCCAATATGTCAAAGTATTACTGTATATATATGAGGAACATGACTGGTTCAAAGTTGTTTCTATGATGAATATCTTTTTACTCAATCTATGCATCACAATTTATACAGTATCAAAATGAACATCAAGATATGGATAACATACTTGTCACAAAATTACATACTCAAAGGTTCAAAGCACTTTGAATATAAATCTTTATGGATCAATAAGACCACTGTCCATTGCCGATCTCAAACTCAAAGACAAGCAACAGTCGGTAAAAACACAAGTGGTACGTACTGTAGATGTGTATACAAGCTTCTTACTCAGCATTAAACAAATATACAACTCGTTTAGTAATAAAACACATAAATAATAATGCAAAAATATAAAGATACTGTTGCTGTCAACAAACTGTTTCCTTAAAGTTAAAGTCTGTCATCTTCATGAATGTTCCTTGTGTTCTCACATGTTAGATTTTGTTTGCAATAGTTTTCATGCAAACTCGCAGCTGCAATCACATCGCATGCAGGCTAAAATCTAAAAAAGTCTAAACGTCATTCGTCACCGAAAATAGTCAAAACACAATCTAATTCTCCGATAGAAAACACAATTCGCAATACACAAAACACGATTGCCTGCATTTAACGTATTTCCACACAGCATTCATATGTCGAGTCCCTTCGGGTGTTAAAATATCAACACACCATGATCATGTTTAGTCAGCGATTGTAAGCGCGTATAAGATCAAGATACCTGCCAGCGACATTACTGAACAATAACTATGTTTGTGAACACACTGAACACGTCCAAGAAAGAACACTTGACTCCAAACAACTTGATCAGACATCAGATTCAGGAAAGCGAAGAAACAAAAACATGAAGATTAGCATTTAGCACGCAGCATCATTTGCCGCGCAAGGCCTGATAGGATGACGTAATGATTGCCAATTCAAAACATAAACATAAAAATAATAACGGAGCCGAAACCTAGACTCGTTCTACCATAGGTAGCCCGAGTAATAAACGACGATGAACATTATAAAAGTAAATTCTAGTATCCAGACAAGAAAGAAACAGCAGAAAATAACGCCAGTTCGGTTTCTAACGAAGTTAAAGGAAGCGATCGAAGACCAAGAAATACAAGATTGATTTTTAAATAAAAAGTGCCATATAATAAACTACTTAATAACTTCGACCGTTCGGTCTTTACGGTAAAATATTAAACCGTGGTCTTGAACGTATTAACCTCGCTATCGCTCGGTCAATACAGCAAGACCTCGGTTTAATATTTTACCGTAAAGACCTTGGTCTGATGAAGTCGAAATATCACTATTTAACTTGTCTTCTTTTAGCCCATATTTTGACTTTCAACATGTTTATTTTCAGTTTGTGCTTTGTTTTGTATACTGTTAGACACAATTTACATGTATTCCTTGGTGTGAGGTTGTAACCCATGTTATGTATGTGTGTATGTGTGTGTGTGTGTGTGTGTGTGTGTGTGTGTGTGTGTGTGTGTGTGTGTGTGTGTGTGTGTGTGTGTACCTGTACATGTATACATATAGCATTTTTCTGTGTTGCACAAATGAATTTGGACATTATTTTTCTCATTTTATTTAGACCAGTTGGAGTTGATGAGAATGCAGCTGTTCAACAGGCAATTGATAATAGTTTAAAGCTGCATGAAGATGTGGAAGACCCTGGTTCAGTGGAAGAAGAGACTAGTCCAGATGTGACCAATGAAGATTGTGTCTCATTGATAAAAGAATATGCATCAACTAAAGTTCTTGGAGATCCACGAAACCTTGTTGTAAGTCGATTAAGTGTGTGGCAAACAGCTCAACCCTACTTTCAGCGAAAAAGGTTTCTAAACGGCACTGGAATGCCACAGCTGACTTTTGCTACTTTGTCATTTAGACTGGTTTAAATATAAATTGATGTAAGGCTATAACTCTTTAGATTCCAGGTCAATTAATTAAATATATACATGTACTGTCTACTGTGCAGTATATATTCTGTCATTTTTTCTGTTTGATGTAACAGAGGGTAAGGATATTATTTTGTAACCGACAGTACATTAAATGTTCATGCACTAAGTACAGATGAAGCACTGAGATAAACTATCATTAACGCATTGTTGCATTACTGAGGATTCTCCCTTTGACTAGTAAAATCATCTGGTGTTAGACTGAGATTAAAATAACCTGGCATTCAGACAGCATAAAAGAATAAAGGGGCCATTTCTAGAAGGCTAGCCAGCTCAGGCAGGAATGGGTTAAAGTCAGTTTTAGGAGGACTGGCTTATTCCCGTAATCATTTTTGGGGCATACATGTAAATTTCCTCCTCTAGTAGCAGTATTCATTTTTCCCTTTTCAGATTTTGGATTTTGTTCGCTCACACAAAGGACTGGTTCATCACCTTTTCAGGCAGAAAGCTGATGGAAAACTTGACGTTCGACAGCTAATCAAAATTCTGAAACCAAATTTCAAACCGGTGGGGCATCATAGCAGAGCACCAGAGGAAGTTGTAATGAGCAAGTTTGTTGAATTTCTAAAGTCTATTGAAGGTACAGTAATTGTAGTTAAATATGGCTGTGTCACTTAATGAGCCCTCCTAAAATTGTCTGGTGTAAGATTGAGTAAATTCATAATAGAGCCATTCTTGACTGACCTGGCCAGGAATAGGTTACCAGTAACCAACCAAGGAGCCAGAAGAAAAACATACATTAAAGAACTACCAAATGAGACAAAATTAAGGCTTAACAGGATACAGTAGTCTTAATAGTGAAATAAAAGTAGCGTGCTGCGTAGGCAGTGTTGAAACAACAATCGAAATATAGTAACTTATGTTAGATATACTGCCGAAACAGAGAACGTAGGAATGTAACGTTTCGAGCGAAGGCCCTTCGTCAGAGAGAAACGTAAAGAGTGTAAACAAACAATGAGCTTATATACGAAAGGTAATCATGTGACCAAAAATAAGCCAATCAAATAAAAATGACAATAACAAATTGATAATGAGATGCGAAAAATTAGCCAATCAAAGCAAAATAACAATAACAAATAGATAATGAGATGCGAAAGACATTTGCTATTCATATCGTCGATGAGTAAAAAGGAGGGGGTGTAAAGAGGATGAGCGAGAGTAAAAATAGATAAATTAATAAAGTGAAAACGCTGTTTATGTCCGCCCTTGCTGAACAGAAACAACATCTTCAGAGGTGTTAAATAAAAGAAAAACGTTCGTTGAGTCCGTTTTCACTTTATTAATTTATCTATTTTTACTCTCGCTCATCCTCTTTACACCCCCTCCTTTTTACTCATCGACGATATGAATAGCAAATGTCTTTCGCATCTCATTATCTATTTGTTATTGTTATTTTGCTTTGATTGGCTAATTTTTCGCATCTCATTATCAAGTTGTTATTGTCATTTTTATTTGATTGGCTTATTTTTGGTCACATGATTACCTTTCGTATATAAGCTCATTGTTTGTTTACACTCTTTACGTTTCTCTCTGACGAAGGGCCTTCGCTCGAAACGTTAGTAGTCTTAGCCATTTGAACCCTAAACTAGTCAGAGTACTTTTCACTTTTGATACATTTCTGAGCATTGGTTCAGGAGTAAGAGAGTTTAGCCTGGAGGATTTAATACTTTTAGTGAACATCACTATTCCAGCCTTCCCTGTCTGAGTGTCCATGTCAAACATACTGTTCTATATTAATTAATAAATGTGCTAACACTGATCCTGTGGACTAAATTGATCAACTTGTCCTTTTAGCATCGTCCTTCTTAGAGGGAGGCTTACCATAGATGGGCTAAGTTTGTCAGAAAAATTTGGAGGCATCGGAGCTCTAAATATGAAAGAGTTGTATGATATAAGGGGCTTAATACAGTAGTAGCAGGGTGGGGCCGGGGTTGACAGAGATTTTACTGTATTATATTTTGTGCTTTTCCAGAGGGCAACTTGAAACAAGACTTAGAAGATGAGGGCATGGAATTAACTGAAGAGGAAAGTAACTTCATTTCCATTTTAACCCCAAGCCATATGTTACTGTTTACAACTGGCACAACAAATGTCCCCACAGTTGGCTTTGATCCTACACCATCGATTACATTTGTTCACGATGAAGAGAAGACAATTCCGTGTGCTCAGACTTGCTCAAATCTTCTCTATTTGTACGTTAACAGCAAGACAACTGGAAGCAGCATTTTACGCTACCTACTGACAGCACTGATGAATGGAGGTGTATTTAGCAAACTCTAACAGATGAACATACTAGTAATAAAACAAATCCTTGCCTACAATATAAACCTGGTGATAATATTTTGTTCAAATACATGTACTGGTTGGATAATTCATATTATTGGGAAAGTTGATACTTTTGCCATAGCATAAATGATAATTTTATTGTAATACTAAATTATGGCAATGAATAGCACAATTGAAAGTAAGTTATAATACCAGTGATTATCATTCATTTCGTTTCTATCCTGCATTCTGATTGGTTACCGTAATTCACCTGCAAATAACTGAGTGCAAATAATTTTTTGCTGCAAATGTTATGAGCATGCGCACTAGCAATGGCTCTGCTGTCTACAAATAATTTTCGTAAACATGGCGGCTAGTTCTTCAGCTATCTGAGGAAATAATCGAGAGTATTTGGAAGCATTCATAACGCCAATGTACTTTAGAAATGAAATAGTTAAAAGGAAGATTTAGTGAGATAAAAAGCAACACTCGTGCCAACAAAAAGTAAGTTTTACGATGATTTTAGTATGCCGAAGACACAGAGAAGAGTGGCGATCTCTAACTTCAGGCATTTCAGATTTTTAACTATTTTATGAATGATAAATCAATTATTGAACTCGTCTATCGCAAAATATCATGATTTGTCTGTCTCGCTACCAGTTACTTGCCTCTGCCTTCGGCATCGGCAAATAACTAGTAGCTCACCACTGACAAATCATGATATTTTGCTCAGACTCGTCCAATAAATAATTGATAATTATTTCTACGACACAATGCAAAGAGTGTCCCACATATGATTGCTGATGTCTATTTATAATACAATTGTCTAGTTTATGAAACCATGTTTGATATATTATTTAGAAAGTTATAAGAATTTATGTACATCAATGATGTACATAAAATATTGAATAAAGTTTATACTTATTACTGTTGCAGCAATAATACTCATAGTGTTTCTAATACATTATTGCAATTCAGTTTCTCTGTCTTGCTAATTCATTTGGTGAAGTTTGTTGAAGAACTTCCTGCTTTGGATTTGATTAGTGTTTGGCTTGATTATTAAACAATCAAGTTTTCTTATTGGTTGTTCAAAAACAATAAGCCAGTCAAATTCAAAACAGGAAGCTTGCAATGAGTTCAATTTTAGGTAAGTGTATGAAGATTTTTGAGTGATACACCCTTGATTTTTGCCACATATTATTCTTGTGCAATCTGGCATAGATAGTGATACCGATCTAGAGCAAATCTCCAATTCGTTGGGGATGGCAAATCGAGCTGCTGTGTAACCACATGAAAATATCCCTGCATGACACTATCTTCCTGATACTCATGGCAATATTCAGACATATCCTGGAACTGATCGTCTGTCACAGGCTTTACATGATCTTGTGCACCTGAACACTCAGGGAGAAAGTAAAGTTCATCAGGTCTGCCAGCAACAGTGTCAAATCGTGATTTCCTTATGTAATGGGAATTCCAATGTCTTTGAACTGACGTTAGGTCTTGTTGCAACAGATGGTGAAAACAATACCATAGGCATTCTTTTTGCAGCTCATTTGACAAACTAAGATACCCTGCTTCGACCAGATCTTTAAAAAAATTTATGCACCAATTTGATCGGTTTTTACGCAAGTAGTGTAAAAAGGCCGATTCTGGCTCATTTTTAGATTTTCATCTTTCAGCTCATTTTCTCTCTTTCATTATAGGATTTTTTTGTTCCCCCCTCACTTCGTTCGGTTCACCACGCTTCGCTCCTCCCCGCCTCCCCCTCCTCCTCTCCGCACCACCTCCACCCACCCCAATATTTCTAAAGTGTTTAGCAACTCATATTTTTTTAAAAGATATGAGTTTTCCCCAACTCCTTCCGAATCCCGCTTCACCCAAATTCCGCCTCACTTTGTTCGCTACCAGTACCTAACATTTTTTACACACTCCCAGTATCCTAAATATTTTTTCCGCTGCTCCGCTTGCCCAATATTTTTATGGCCGATTGCCAAAGTCCGAATTCCGTCTTCGCAAATAATTCTTTTGTCGTCATCCGCACTTAACGCTATTTTGTTTATAATAGTATAAATAAAAAATGAGTATACATTATGGTCACGAAACATGCTGCTGCAAACACAAGATATTATTAGATCAAAAACAGTACAAAACTGTTTTTGACGTTAACATGTTAAAAGCTGTGAAATCTGGTCAGGTCGATAAAGGAGTTAGAGTTGGAAGGGTGCAAGACAATGAATATTCACTTTTTCAAAGTATATATAATAGAGGGCCAATACCCGGATTAGATTTTATTCAAAATACCAGAAAGTGTTTTATGATATTTAAATGTCCGGAAATGGTTAGTATTAATGTTTCAGTTTTTATCGTGGTACGTGTTATTGGTGACACCAACAATTCTGGAAAATGGGCATACATTATTGGTAACGATAATGGCGGTTACGATAAATTTATTGGATATAAAACTGGAACAACAAACCAACTTTCATACGGAGGTGGATTTCCTACGAAGGAGTACAACTGTACAATTCAAAGTGATGTTAGCATTTTTGAAAAACATATAATTTCATGTCATTGGTTATTAAGCGGAAGCTGTTTGTACATAAATGGAAAAAAGTCAGCGGATTCAGATTTTTTTGCAAATCCTAAAACCATTGGTGAAACATGCAGTACAATATTTGTGAACGATAGGTTTACAGGAACCACAGGACCGTTATCAAAACCTTTTACAGGAGAGATTTACGATATTAAGGTAATTAGTGGTTTTTTAGAAACAGATGATATAGTTAACATAAACAAAAAGATAATGAGTGACCATAAAATTTTACAAGCGGAAAAAATACTAGCCTGATTGGAAACCGAATTACTAAGAAAAAAATCTTAGGAATTTGAACTTTATTTACATTTTTTTTTTTTTTTTGCTTCCTTTACCGCTTTTTTGTTTTCCTTTAGATCCTCCTTTTTCTGCTCTTCTTGTTCCTTTTTTGACCTTTCTTTTTCGTGGTGGGTTATATATAGTTCTATTATTTTTCTAAGATGGATTTTATTAATACGAAAGATTTCAGAATTTAGTTTTTCTATTTCCTCTTGTTCTTGTTTCTTTTGGTTTTCTGCATATTGCTTATTTTCCTCATTTAATATTTTTATTTTTTCTGTTTCTTTTTTGCGCACCATTTGGTGATGTTTTGCTATTTTTTTCTTATTAGACATTAACTTTTTTTCAAGTTCATTTTTATCTTTTTCTTGTTGTTCATTTTCAAGTTTTGTTTTGCATTCTTTTTGAAGCTCATCTTCACGTTCTTCTTTGAGTTCTTTTTCATTTTTTTCTTTGCGTATTTTTTCCACATACTTTTTTATGTTTCCTTTTTTGTACTCTTCTTCGTATTTTTTGAAATCATAATTATCGTCGATGGCGAGAGTAAATCCATTTTTGAAGAAATGGCAAGCAATTTTTTCATTGCGGAAATATCTTTCATAAATAGCTGTTTTTTCAGACCAGTTTGGTTCAAAATAGTTTTCCCACATTTCAATGGAAAACAGGTAAGAAAAATACTCTGCATCCTCTTTTAATGAATAGTCAGCCCACATATCGTGTAAAAACGTGCAGCCGTCTGATAATTTACAAAGAAGTTCTCCATCGTCCATCCATTTTCCTGTTCCAAACATGTAAGGACTTTTGTCTACAAAACTATGAAATCTTATCCATGCATGAAAAGTACAATCATCACTATAATTATCACCACACATTTTTAGTGAAAATTTTCTCCAAAGATTGAACCATTTTTCATTTTTTTCTTCGTCTGACATTCTGCTAATGATTTTTATACAACCGAGCCAATCATTGTAAGTGAAGTTGTCTTTAAAAATAGAATTTGAATTAGTTTCAATTGATGAATAATCAACCATTGCTTTCTTTTATTATAGTACCTATTTAAAAGAATAAACTCTTTTACTACTATAATAAAAGAGTCATGGAAGAAACATTAAAATTTTACATTAGCCAACTTTCCCCAAAACGAGCAACTATTCATTCAAAATCCTGGTGGACCATTGGCAACGCTATTTACAAACTTACTAAAGGAAGCAAGGAAGGATATGATCTTTGGCATAAGTTTTCCGCACAGGATATAGATGATTATACCAACAATGTATGTGATAAAAAATGGACATCTTTAAGAAAAACAACTATTTTGTTTCAATTAATACAATTGTTGGATACGTTTACGAAGATGGGGGATCGGTTTACAATCCCAATCACAAACAGATGATAGAGAATGAAGAAGTAAGAAACCTTGTTTACGATGTGTTTTTACCTAAACTTTCAATAAGAAGAATGAGAAACGTGAAAGCTCTTAATAATTTATGTTCTGCATTATATTATATTTCATCAGGAAAGGATGAGGATGTGTTAGATGATGTTTGTAAAAGGATTAAGGACGTAAAATTAAAAAACATATTTGTTTCATCTTGGAAACATAAATACTTTCCAGCTCAGTATGGATTAAATGATATTATTTGTTGGTTAAATAATGATGAAGATGAAAAATATCATAAACAAATAGAAAAATTTAAAAATGATATTGAATGTTTTACAAAAGAGTATTGTAAAATTCAATATTACTATCCCAATAACTTAGAATGGGTTGAAAAAACAAAGAGACAGTTAAAAAGAATAGATGATAAAGGTAACAAACCATTTTACGTAAAAGGTCATCTTGGAAATAGAGAAAAAAAACTACTTAAACTAAAAGTTTAAATTGATTTATGGTTTTTAAAAATATACTATAATAAAAGAGATATGTTAGTTAATGACAATTTCAAGTTTGCAGCAAAATGTGAATTTAGAAGTAAAACCTGGTTTGATATTGGTAAACTTATTTACAACATTTTAGAAGGAAGTAATGAAGGTTATAGACTTTGGGTAATGTACAGTAAAATGGATCGGGAAAACTTTGATGAATACTATTGCAAAGAATACTGGGAACATCTAGATTTAGTATCCGAATTTGAAAGCATTGAGGTTGAACCATTGCCAGATGGTTGGTAAAGATGTAAATGATCAACCCAAATTATGAATTCCTATTCTTTTGAATAGGAATTTTTTTTCGCGTCTGATGACCGTTTATATTAATTTGTGTAGTAACCATCCACCTCCGCCCCCCATTAAACCCATTGCAATAATTTGATACTTTTTCATTTCATTCGATGGTTGGTAAAAATCTTCCAACCTTGGAGGTGGTATTTCGCGTTGTTGTAGTATTTTTTTAAGTTCATTGAAAGCTTTGTCGGTGTCCTTCATATCGCTTTTTGCGTTGTAGATTTCTGTTCTTAATTGTCTTTCTTTGTCTTTTCTTGCTGTTTCTTTTTCTAAATATTCTTCTTTAGAATTTTGTAGTTTTTCCATTGCAAGGTCATGTCTTTTGGCTTCTTCTTGATAATCTTTTTTGTTAAATGTTGAGAATAGATATCCCGCACCTGCGAAAGAAATCGCGTTAAATAATCCTCCTGCAATCATTGATGCCATGTTTTATTTATACATTTAGGTTTTTAGGTATGTACCCTGCGGATTGTCCTTTTTTAATTAAAAAACTTCCTGCTGCAACAGCAACAGCTAGTTTTGCGGTTTCCTTTAGACTAGCCGGTGCAGCTAAAGGTTGTCCTGTTAAACGTTTAGAAGCCATACTTATGGCTACAGCTCCTGCTGTAACTAGTGCAGCATTGTATAAATCTTGAATTACTTCCTTTTTGTTATCACCCATTTATTAGTGTAAAAAAAATATTTTTATACTTTTAAATTTGCAGACGACTTACAAAGTTATGTAAAGTTCTAGCTCATCAGAATAACCATAATTTATAGCCATTTATTTTATTATTATTTCTAACAGGATATCTCCAACTTTTTGGTCTGATGAAAACTTAAGCTCGGTGTAAATTCCGTTATTTAGCTCAGTTTTACTATTGATATTGTTATACCGTGTAACAGAACCTTTTAGCGACTGAGTTGTTGTAATTGGAAGTATAGCAATTGTGTTATCGCGCTGCCCGGAAAATGAAGTTTTTGTTTTGTTAACGGCATCACATTTAATACTAATGTACTTCATTCCAAGATTTACATTAACTGAGGTATTTCCAATACGTCCAGAATCTTTTGGAATATGTTGCCAAGTTTCAGAGAATCCGAGTATTGGAGCTAATTCAAGTAATGACATATTTTCAGTTGGAGTAATTTTTATTTTTTGTGAGTAATGAACAAGCTCAGCACTTGCATTAACTTCTTTAAGTTTTTCGATAATCATATTTGCAGTCCAATATCCAGTTTTAAACCATAATTTTTGTTTTCCGTTTCGAATATGAACAGGTTTCTCAATATTGTTAAAGTCCCAAAACACACTTGCACACTTCACTGTCATTGTTTCATTTTCAATGACCAGCGGTTCATCAAATTTAACAGTGGTTTCAAAATTGTCTTCCTTTGTTATAAGGATTCGTATAAGTCTCATTTATTTTCAAAAAAAAATCATATGTTTTAGTTACATATGATTTTACACACTCCGTTTGGTTATGATATTATTTCGTGGTTGTATGGATGAATTAGATTAATCTCAAGTCGGCTGTACTTAGTATTTTTTAGTGTTTCTTTTATTTTTTTTTCTTGGTCCTTACTTATATCTAAGTAGTCATCTAGGATAACTTGCATATCTTTCCTATTTGGATTGTAAAATGAAACTAGTTTTGAAATATTTTCACGGTATGGTTTTGCAATAGATGTGAGTTGCTGAGTTATCACTATTGTACTTATATTCATATGCCTTGCCCCAAACCCAAGTTTGACTAACTCACTAGTGCGGTTTTTTACTGACTGACCAGATGCGCAATCATCTAGAATAATTAGTGATAAGCTTCCCTTACAGAAGTCAACCACAAATTTTAAATAGTCTTCTGTTTGATCTTGGTTACAGGGAATAACAAAAAGATTAGGATCATTTATATGTTTCCATTCTAAATATGTTTTGTTCCACTCAAATGTTGGACAAATTAAAAAAATGTTTTCAAACTGTTTAACATACTTTTCTTCTAACATTTTAAGTAAGTAGTGTGTTTTTCCACAGCTTGTCATTCCAACTATTATCATGTTAAAAGGTGTCATTTATTGATAAAATCATATATTGTTAAACATATGATTTTTTTAGCGTAGCGGAGTCAAAGACGACTAATTAATTTTTCTACAGAAAGTTTTTTTGAATTTTTAAAATCTTTTAATTTTTTTTTGGGGATTTTTTAACTAATTATTTTAGTAGCTTACTCCTCGGAATTCACCGGCTTGCACCTTTAGGAGTCCATCTGAAAGTACAAAGGTATGACAATTATAGTTTACCGCGGTTGCTTTTTTGGTAATTTCAAGCATAATGCCGGATTGCGTTGATAGAAGTTTTGTTCCGTGACCATATAGATCGCTATCATTAATAGTTCTAAGGTCAATTACTAGAGCGAACTTGTTACCCGTGTAGAAGCTGCTTGCGGAAACGGCTTTAGTATCTTGGCTGAAAAGTCTTTCTGCCTCTTCAAATAGTCTTCGCTTGACTAATCCCTGTGAGTAAACGCTGTTGGGATTGCCCTCAACAGTTACTTTAATGGTTTCGATGTTTGGAAAAACAAACTCTTCACTTCCCCCTCTGGTTTTCTTTGTGAACAGCATTATAATGGCTTTCATACTTTTTCGTGGTAAATTAATGGTTTCGTTAACAAGTGTGGCTGACTTGTCCCAATTAGTTGTTTTGAAAAGGTAGCGTGTTCAAAGCTGAGTGATCTTCCAGCGTTGTAACCACTTTCAACTTCGCAAACGAGGTCGATGTTACTGATGGTTTCATATTCTAATTCCATATTTTCCAAGCTATAACCATCAACAGATTGGTTATTCTGAGCTTGCATGATTTCTGCAGCAGGAGGAAGTGTAATGATATACTGTAAGTCGTTTGTCATGTTGTAAGGAGCGTATAGACCATGATCCTTTAAAATTTTTCCTAGTTGGATTCGCTGCTTGGTTCCGTAAACTGCAGCATACGCATCTGCGGTTGCATCATCAGACTTTGAGATAACTTTACGTTGATTATCACTTGCAATGCCATCTTCCAGCATGTCTGCACGGACATCGCTGTCTAACCATAGATCTTCGTAAGTTCTGAGTAAGCTTTCTCCTGAGTTGTCGTATATAATTTCACCTGCAAATTTTACTTTTAGTTGCTTTTGTAGTTGCTTTGCAAGGTTGTTGTTGAACCATGATTTGGTGTTTGCGTTTTTGAAGTCAAAGACCAAAAACATTTTGTCGGGAATAAGTGTTGTTCCAGGTTTGAGTTTTGGAATTTGGATGTAAATTTCTTCGCCAGGATTGGCTTTGTTGGGATTAAAGGTAATTACATGACGTGTTCGTTCACCGGTTATTTCACTTTTTTGTAGTCGTTTATAACCAGGTTTTAACTTAGTTTGTCTTTCCTTGTTCATTTATTAGTACAAAAATAAGTTAGTTTTTTAAATATCATCTTCATCAAGGTTATTATATTTTACCTTCGTTGGATTTGGTGTTGGTTTTGGTGAAGGTTTGGGTTTGCTTGGAGATGCTGGTTCTGGTGTTGATGGGTTAACTTTTTCCTGTTTAAAATTTTTCCAGGCAATATATGTTCCTATTACTCCTGTTACAACACCAATTAGCGAAATGGAAGTTGTTAAGTTAGGGAGTTGTGGAAAGTCGCTTGTTTCTTCATTTTGTTGTTCAGCTCGTTTGCGCGCTTTAGCTGCTTTACTTATTTCAGCAAGCTTTTTTCCTTGTGCCACTCTTTTTGGGTTTTTAACTTTTTCTTCTGTATTAGTTTTTGTAATGGATTGTTCTTCGCTGTTCATTTATTAGTAACTTAAATAGTTAATTTGTAGCTACACTTTGCTCAAACTAGCTCTAACTAGCTTAAATTTTGTTTAAATTTGCTTAACAGCTAGCTCAAACTAGCTCAAATTTTGTTTAAATTTGCTCAATAGCTAGCTTAAATTTGCTCAATAGCTAGCTTAAATTTGCTCAATAGCTAGCTTAAATTTGCTCAATAGCTAGCTTAAATTTGCTCAATAGCTAGCTTAAATTTGCTCAATAGCTAGCTTAAATTTGCTCAATAGCTAGCTGTATAATAAATAGAACAATGTCAATGTATGATAATGATGATTGTGATCATATCATAGATGAATTTAATGGTGCGTTAATGTGCTTCACATGCGGTGAAGTTTTTGAGCCGCTTTTTAAAAATAGTTATAACAAAGACAACCATTCTATGAAAGAACACTCTATGTTTGAAAATAAAATTTCAAAAAGAGTGAAGTCATTTAACAAAATGATGGACGAGATGTTTCCAGATGTTTTTTTACCAAATGGAAACACAATAATGGAAGACATAGAAAGAAGATTTGATCAGCTAGAAGAAAGTGTTGGTTCATTTCCAAACATGAAGGTTGTTATCCATTTCATACTTAATAAGTGTGAGAAGCCAGATCTTGCTAATACGATCACCCTTCCGAAAAGTGAAAGATCACAAAACATTTTAGAAAAACTTTTTGAAGATTAGAAAGACACCAGCAAGTGAAACTCCAAAAACTAATGGTAATACCACTTCTGACTTTGGCTGATCATAATCTTTTATGTTAACCCGCGGATTAACTGAAAATTTTTTTGGTTTTTGTGGATATTCTAATTGCGGTGTTACTGGTACCTGTTGCGGTTTTGGCTGAAAAACAGGCTTATCTAATGTCTTATTAACACTTTTGTTGTTACCAAATGACATCCTACCTGTTGCTAATGTTAAAACATTGTTAAATCCACTAATTGGATTAATAAGAATTCTCATATCTGATGGTATTAGAATTAAACCCGGTGAAATTGCAAAATTCAAAATAACATTGGTACTTTTGATAGCTTTCCGCATGTTTGAAATGGCAACAGTTATATCATCTTGCGCTATTGTATCGTTTACAAGTTTTTTAAACACCTCTTGAGTTTGTGTACTTTTTGCCCCCTGTTCGACGATTTCCCATCTGGTTCTTGCTTGCGCACCTAATACGCAGTAAACATAACTTTCAATAGATTGCTGAAATAATCTTTGACCTAATGCGGTTAATCCTGTAGTGGTTTTTGGAACAAAAAGTAGGTAATCATCTGCTTCAAATGGTATATGACCGGTATATTCTTCATATGTTGTTGTTACCCCCATATTTCCGTGTAAAATGTATTTAAAGTTCCTCACCCTTTTTCCCTGACTCCCTAACTCGTCGCTTTGTGCAGCAAACGTTCCACTGGAGTTACTAGTCCGATCTGTCCAAATTTCTACATATGGGTTATGTTTTTCTAATATTTTAATTACATCTTTTGTTATATACCTTTTAAGTCTTTCCGGTTGTTTCATAAATCTTCTGAAATGGAAGGCGAAGTGGTAACGAACAATACTTGTTATAATATTAGACGATGCTCTTACTATTTTATTCAAAAAATGTTCTTGTGAGATACCACACAAATATGTAATAACATAAGTTGCAGCTATTGCGGTATAGAACGGATCGCCAACGTAGTCAAACAGAAGATGTTTTGTCTTACTTATACTGATTGGGTTAAGGTTAAGTATGAACTTTTTCTTTTCTGTAACGTAAATTACGACGTTATCATGATCAAGTTTAAGTTTATTCTTTTTAAGGGTCTTAAGCTTTTCCACCTTTCCATCGTTCTTCCATCCTCTTGGCCAGTATAAATACTGTGTCCAATCAGGATTGTTTTTAAACGTGGACGACGTAATGACAAAGGATGACATCGAATCATTCGGGTCCTGAAAAAATATGGATTTATCACCGGACGGCTTGTCCGGATTAAACGTAACAATAAATTTAAACCTATTCACATCTGAACTTGGATATTTTTTTAAAAACTCATTACGAAGTTTTTCCTTTTCTACAAAAAGATCTTTAGTAACTTTTTTGAAATATTTTTCATTCTTTTTTTGATCTTTTGATATGTACAAATACTGCGTCCAATCAGGGTTTTCCTTGAACGCATTTGATGTAATGTCATAGGATGAGATTGCATCATCCGGATCTTGAAAAAATATGCTTTTTTCTCCAACCGTTCCATCTCGATCAAATGAAACATCGAATTCAAATCTTTTTACATCTGCGTTTGGATAATCCGTTAAAAACTTTTCTTTAAGTTTCATCTTTTCTATGGCACTCTCTTTAAGGACTTTCTTATAGTTTTTTTCACCATAATAATCCTTTAATGCTTGAATTTCTTTTGCGTTCATTTTATTTACCACAAATAAAATGACTGCTTTAACATTACTTGACCTTGAGTTAAGAAATATATATTACAATCCTGTAACCGGTTATCAAAGTGCGGAAAAGCTATATCAAAAGGCGGTTGAACAAAATGTGGAAGGAGTTACAAGAAAGTTAGTTAAGGAGTGGTTGTCATCACAAAGTACGTACACAATTCATAAACCGCTAAGAAAACCACGTAAAACGCAAAGAACCTTTGTTAAAAATCTAGCTCATCAGCTCCAGATGGACTTAGTGGATATGGCTAAGTTTAGTTCTGCAAATAAGAAGTTTAACTGGATTTTAACGGGTGTTGAAATTTTAAGTAGATTTGCTTTTGCCGTTCCTGTGCACAGAAAAAATACAGAAAGTATGGTAGATGGTGTTGGTAAAATGCTAAAGGAGTTTAAACATCACTTTCAAAAATATCCTGAGGTTGTTCAGTTTGACAATGGCAATGAATTTTACAATGTTGGAGTAAAATCCCTTTTAAAATCTCATGACATAGAGTACTTTTCAACACTTTCAGAACGTAAAGCAGCTATTGTAGAAAGATTTAACAGAACTCTTAAAACTAGAATGTGGAAATATTTTACATTCAAACAAACTAAAACTTGGATAGATGTTTTAAATAAATTTACTAAAAGTTATAACAACACATTCCACTCAACCATTAAAAGAAAACCCGCTGATGTTAACACAAATAATCAGGATGAGGTATTCAAAACTTTATATGGCTTACCTCCAACAGAATTTCCAAAACCAAAATTTAAGGTTGGTGACTATGTAAGAATATACAAATACAAAAAAAACTTTGCAAAGGGATATGACCCCAACTTCACAAGTGAAGTTTTTAAAATATCAGCTGTGTTCCGCGGTAACCCGGTGATGTACAACATTGATGACAAAGATGGAGAAAATGTTATTGGAAAGTTCTACAATGAAGAGTTAGTTAAAGTTATACAATAAATAAAATGGAAGGTTTTGAACTAGATAATTTTGGTGATAATAACGAAATGGAAAGAATAATGGAAGAAGAAACAAGCTTTATAGACAACGATTATAACGACTTCGATGATTATGATGACTTTGACGATTATGATGACAACATTGATCTGGATGGCAGAACAGACCTAAGACCATTTGATCCTGATGCGTGGTTAAAAGAAGGCGATACAAACAATGTGGAAGAAAACGAGGAAGAAAACACATTTCAAAACAGACGTAAGCGGTGGGAGACCGCTGAAAGGCGAAGAATTACAAGAACACGAAAAACATTTTTTCGCAACAATTTTAATCAAGAGGTGGTAATGAAAGATGGTCCCGCTTCAAAAAAGTTAATAGACAAAAGTTTAATTTCTGTAAGTGAAAAAACCGGAAAGGTAAACGGAATACTTTACAATGATGTCAAAGTTGTTGTTAGAAAAGGAAATGACTTTGTGTTAAGTAGTAACGAAAAAATTAAAAATACTGTGCAAGAGTATAGTAGCATCATGGAAAAAGCACGACAAGAGCATAGCAAAACAGCAAATGGCGCTATTGAGGAAATTGTTGGTGATTTGCCTGGAACATCTAATGTTAACGGAATTAGAGCAAACATTATCGATAGAATTCAAGATGAAATAACGAATAATGATAACGCAGTTGATAGAACACAACTTGATGATGATGAGCTAAGAACACTTGGCGGAATACTAAAGGCAAAGGGGCAGCAGTTATCAGCTGTTGAAGTGGAGATTGAATACTGGGATAACAAGGCTGAAAATGAGACTGACGCAAGAAAAAAGGCAACGTACAAAAGCATTTCTGACGTTGCAAAACTAAAAGCTGACGAAATTAGGTTAAAACAAAACCAAAAACCAACTAGCGAAAAAGCAAGTGAAATGATCAACGAAGACGATCTAACAAAATACGAAAAATTTAAAAAATTTGCACGTAACAATTTAGGAGCGCTATCTGCAATAGCTATATCCATCGCCGGAATTATCACAGCAGCAGTTTTGACTGGAAGAAAAGGAGTGGTTTCAGCTGCAAAAGCAACAGGAGACATCGCAAAAGCACTAGCTAAACTGGCTAAAG
The DNA here is from genome assembly GCA_035771165.1 of Paragorgia papillata. Taxonomy (NCBI): domain Eukaryota; kingdom Metazoa; phylum Cnidaria; class Anthozoa; order Scleralcyonacea; family Coralliidae; genus Paragorgia; species Paragorgia papillata. The sequence goes on from JAWNZC010000359.1 coordinate 359,808, forward strand.
CCGCTTTACCAGTGATTGCGCCACTTATAAATTTACTCGCGACAGCGTTAACGTGGGGAGCTAAAGGCATCGCTTGGTTGGCAAAAAATTTATGGATGTTAGCTGTTGCGTTCGCATACATCCTTTACAAAAACAGAAAAAGACTATATTCGTGAAATAATATTTCCGCACTCGTGAAACAGAAATTTTACACTAATAAATGAATGTAGAAGAACCGCAAAACTTAGAAGATATACCTAATCCGTCATGCAGCAACCTCAGAGATGAGCTTATCCGCTTGTCAGCCGCAAAAGAAATTAAGTATTCAGAAAAGTATATAAAAAATGCATCCCAAAGCGCATTGGAAAAAATCAAACATGATCATCAACGAGAACAAATGGAACAAGTCAACTCACAACTAACTGAAAGTTTAATCTCAAAATTTTCAGACCTAATGGAACAGCTAAACATGGTGGAAACAGACGGTAAACTGGATAAAGAGTTGTCAACAAACAAACTTTTTTACAATGACGTTAAAACCATGGTCACAAAGGTATCACCATACATTCCTATGATTGGATTGCTATCTGGTGGATTAATTGTTGTAAAACATATGTGGGACAACACAAATAAAGATGATAAAGTACAAAGTGATCAAAGTTCTGATACAAGCAGCGATAGTGTCAACACTTCTGATCCCGATAACGGTGGAACTAATACTACTTAAATCTTTGTTTCTATCTTAACTTTCCATTTTTAAATAAAATGGGAAGTTCCAAAAGTAAATTAAAAAATTCGGAAAAGCTAAACAAAAACCATAACTTAACAAAAGGGTTTCGCCTTGGCATCAGTTTTGGAAAAGACTCCTTAACAATGGAGGGTAACGTACAAATGGGATGGACAAACAAAACAATTAAGAACTACTCTCGTATTCCTGGGTGTACCACTTGTCAACACCGTCCGGAATCTCTAAGCACATCTCCCGAACCAAATCATCAATTACCATCAGCTCCCCATCAAACTGAGCCTGATCAAAGTGAACACCTCTTATAAACTCTCTAATTTTATTTAGTACTTTTTTATAGTTTTTAAAAGCAAATTTATGCCTGTCTTTTAGTTTTGATAAATTAACTTTTCTCATATAACCAGCTATTAGCAGACCTAGTCCTGACATAGCTGTCAACAATATTGGATTAATCGTTACACAACCTAACACAGTCCCACCAGTTCCTCCAGTTATCAAACCCATTTTTAGTGCCATAAGAGCAATATCTTTTCACCTACTTTCCTTATACATTTTACCATAGCATTTCGCCAGCCTATGATAGTGCTTATAAGTTTTTTTAAACCTTTCCATCTGTTCGCTGCTCAAATCTTTCGAAACATGGTTGAAGTTAAATATTTCACGCATCGGTTTTTTATTAGCCAAAAAATAAAAAACAGTTTTTGTTTTATATTCTGTTACACAACCATTGAGGGAGAAACAACTCGGCCCCTAAGCCATTTTAATGAGAAGTTCCTTGTCGTGACAGTATAAACCCTTTTAGGGTTTTTGCTTTTTAAAAAAATAATTTAAAAAATTTAAAAAAAAAAATAAATTTAAAAAAAAAAAATATATATATAAAAAAAAAAATAAAAAAAAAAAATTAGTAAAAAAAAATAAATTAGTATTTAAAGAAAAAAATATATATACTATAATAAAAGAATGACAACATATACACTTAGGGGGGCTTTCCATTTACACGGTCAGACTGGTCTGACCGGAAATTTTTTCTCTGGATTATTCTGGGTTAATGGAAAGACCGGGGCCAAGTTGTCATCCCCAGACTCCTGCTTTGTTTTGTATTGCTCTGCCGTATCTTGACAATATGGAGGACGAAAAAGTTTTTTTTATGTTATTTGGATGCTTTTTCGAAAATTTCGAGGAAAACTTTTCTCTTTTATGTTCAGAGTTACCGCTAAATGTAATAGCAGTACTTAGATGCCTAAGCAGGAGAAAATTGGTGAGAAACGAAATGTTTTTCGAAGAGGTAGTTCCGCGATATCAACTCGACGAATTCAGGAATCATTTTCGTTTGAAAAGATGTACTGTTGAATCCCTAGTAAGGGTCGTTGTTCAAACAGGTTGCCTTCCCCCTGAAAACGCGGTCAGACGACCTGTTATTAATCCGACAAAGCAAGTTTTAGTTGCAGTATGGATGCTAGCAACTCCTGAATGCCACCGAAGTGTCGCCGATAGGTTCAACATTACGATGAGCAGTGTACATCGGTGTTTGCATAGGGTCTGTAAAGCTCTAGTCAGCGTGAGGACTGATTTTATTATTTGGCCACAAGGTAAGAAATGTGTATTTACAAAGAAATGTGTACTTGATTTCTTATCCAACTGTCTGAAATAAGGGGTGTCATTAACTGGGCTCAGGGGGTAATGTCATGGGTGTGATATATTGGTAACTTGATTACATGTATTTTTAAAATATCTATATTTTCGAGTATGTATGTTTTAAAAAGTACACCCTTAAGAACTCCATCAATTTTAGAAAACTATTAAACCCCTAAAGAATTCCATAAAATGAAGTTATCCCCTGTAAGAATTTTATATAATAGAAAGAAACCCCCCTGAAGAAATCTAGATTTCCTGGATTGGGGGGGGGGGTTAAATGGAATGAATAGACCATTTATATTATTAATATACAAGATTTCAACAGTGTTTGTTGTTTTAACATTGTTTTTTAATTATATTCATAAGGTGCCAAGGCCAATGAAGTCAAGCAGGGTTTTGAAGAAAGAAGAGGTTTTCCCCATGTTATTGGTGCTCTAGATGGGACACATATCCAAATAAAAACACCCAGTGGTTATCCTGATAGTTACCTGAATAGAAAAAGATCTCATTCAGTAATTTTGCAGGTGACCAAATACATATTAATATTTTGAGGTATTAAGCAAGCCTTTACACTGGATTAAATTAGCCTGTCTGGCCTCTTTTGTAATTTTATTTTTTTGAATTATTAAAAAAACAACACACATAATGAGGCTAGAAATGCTAATTTAAACCCACATAAATTTGGTAAAATAATTATCATGTATTAATCAAAATGAGTACAGAATGACTACAATGAATCACACAGACCAGGCTGATATTTATTTTTATATGTTACAGGGAGTCTGTGCCCATGACCTCACATTTACAGATGTGTATGCAGGTTGGCCAGGGTCAGTACATGATTCTCGAGTACTGACAAATTCCCCATTGTATGCTAAAACTATGCAAAACCATCAGAGGCTGTTTCCTGGTGATGCTCATGTACTTGCAGATTCTGGTTACCCTTTGTTAAGGTATCCAATGTTATTGACATTTGAATAACAAAAAGTGTGAGTGAATATCAGAAAGCATAATATACTATTCTGTGCTATTAATTAAATTTAAGTTAGTACATAGACAAACAATTTACTGTATATAGATAAGCAACATGCAGAGTGGAGGTACAGGTGTAATAGTAACATTGGAAATTTACTTATATTCAGGTGGGTGATGGTACCGTATAAAGACAATGGGCATCTAACAGCATCACAGCGAACATACAACTTTAAACAGTCCTCAACTAGACAAGTCATCGAGCGGGCATTTGGTTTACTAAAGGGGAGATGGAGGAAATTGTTTTACTTGGACATGCTTTGTCAGAAGAAAATTGTTTCAGTGATTATTGCAGCATGTGTTCTGCACAACTTCTGTTTAATGTTAGAGGAAAACTATGAAGAATTTATTGATGATGACATCAACAGAGCTGACAACATGAATGTCAATTGCGAACATGCAAACAACCAAGAGGCTGGAGTAAAAAGAGATGTTCTTAGGGCTTATCTTTCGTAGTGTTACTGACATTATAAATTCTACACAAAAACCAATGGTGTTTAACAACAACTTATTTATTCCATAAACTGATTGAAATGTTACACCATTTCTAAAAATTCACTTTAAAAAAATAATTAAACAGTAACTCAACAATATGAATATTAAATACAATGTTTGATAATTTATCATTGAAATGTATATAATAAATATTAAAATGAATACATAAATGTGCAAGTAAAACACAAATAATCAGAAAGCTGACTTATGCTTCATGCTGTCTCTCCATTAATGTAAGAAATCTGTTCATTACACCCATTTTATCATCATGCATTTTCTTCAGCATATCCATTCTTTCTTTTTCCTTTGTTTTGTTTTCTGTGCTGTAGTCATTTAGAAATTCAACAACAGCAGTCGAGGTAGACCTGCTTTTCCTTTTCTTCTTTCTACTCCCTTCTTCTTCTTCTTTTTCTTCTTCTTCAAGCTGGCTACTGATTTCATCCTCATCGCCATTGGTACATGTATCTCTTTCTTGTGGTAAATCCTTCATACTACTCATTGTGCAGACTGGAACAACGTTTGGATTGTTACCCATAACATTGTCCATTAGATCGTAGAATTCCCATACCTTTAAGTTATTTCCAGACTGGTTGTTGTAAAACTTTACTTCTTTGTACTTTTTCTCAAGCTTTTTCCACTTGCTTTGGCACTGTTCACCAGTGGTGAAAACACCCTCGACTGCATCGTTAAACTTATTCGCAATTCGATTCCAAATTGCTTTCTTTCTTAAGACGCCAGTGTGAAACAGTTTGTCGCTTTCTTTTCTTATAGAGATTAACAATTTGACATTTGGCGTAGTCCATTTAGTTAATAATACAGGGAAGGCAGACTCCAAGCATTGCTCTGAAACAAATCAAATCGAAAGGCGACCTGTTTAGTTCGTTTTGAAGATGTCCTTCAATACTCAGATGAATAAGGAACAATTTAATACTTTATTTCTTAATTTACACTGCTACACATAACTTTTTGTATGCATTTAAGCGATTTAAATTCAATACAACAACCTTGAACTTACCTTCGGTATTGTCCGCCATCTTGGTTTTCTTTCAAGGCGGGAAATCGGGCCAGAATGGACCTGCTCCTCAGTAGGACCGAATTTTCCGGTCCGACCAGCCCCAATCCCCAAAAGTTTCGCATTCCATTTGAAACTAGGACTGGTCAGACCGGTCTGACCGTGCAAATGGAAAGCCCCCTTAGACAATTACGTCGAATTGGAAAAGAACAAGGAATCAAAAACACATCCAAAATGAATACAACAACATTATGTGAATTACTTAATATCCCACTAGTAAGAAACCAATCTTTTGATACACACAACAAAGACAAAATTACCAAGCCGGTTTGTATCATCTTTGAAAACAAAGACTCAAACGAAAAAATAGAATTCCCAAGCATTTACAATGCTGCAAAACAACTTAATATTAATCCAAGTTGCATCCCCTTTTACATAAAAAGAGGATCAATCATAACGTTCAAGGAAAAGTTATATACGGTTAAACGCAAACAAGTATAACTTTGTACGATTTCTTATAAGTTTTACCTTATAAGAAATCAAACCGATCTTTTTTCTAAAAAACACTATAATAAAAGAGACGAAATGTGGAATAATAATATCGCAAAATACGTTCAAAAACTTCAAGCAAAGAAGGAACAGCAACTCAAGCAACAAGAAGAAAAACTCAAGCGTCAAGAAGAAAAACTTCAACGGCGGGTTCAACGACAAGAACAAGAACAAAAAATTCAACAAGAAAGACTCAAGCGTCAAGAGAAAAAAAACGAACAAAGATTACAACAAAAATTGGACAAAGCTTTGGTAAAAGCAAAGAAAGCATGGAACAAACAAGAACTTAAAGAACACAAAAAGAAACAACACAAGGAAACCATAAAATGGAGAAAGGAAATTAAAAAGGAACTCAAACGTCAGTTTAACCTTGAGGAAGGACACAACTGGAATGGACCAAAAAGGTTGGGAAACATAAGGGAAAAGCCCAGTAAAAAGCTGTGGGGTGTTTTTAACAACAAAATAAGAACACAAAAACTAATGACCAATACGCAAGCTATATTAGTTATAGATTCACTAAAAGGAAAAACCCAAAGGTGGGCCATTCCTGGAAATGAAACAAAGGATCCAAAAGAATTCCTAAACAACACAACCAAAACCGTTGAAAATTTAATCAATGACACAAACAGCATTGGTAAAAAAGTGCACGCCGTCCTCACTTGTAAAATGGTTAAAACAAATCTTGAAACAAATGAAGATGAAGCACCCAAAGTTGCTCACTTTCGTAGCAATACACACAGCATAATAACAAAAGAGGATACCACAACAGAATATATCCAAATGAAGGAAAAGATGCTTGAATCTTTTGCAAATTATCAAAAAAACGGAAGTGGGTGGAGACTTCATTCAGTGGATAGACTTGATATATACATAACAAAATATAAACCTTTAAAGGGAAAAGGTTATAAGGAATTACCATCATTCATCAAATGTAAACACGCTATTACCAACATAAAAAATGATGATAACAACTGTTTTATGTGGAGCGTCACAAGAGCATGAAATCCACTAGAAAAAAATGGTGAAAGAGTAACAAAAATGTTGGAAATGCAAGCTAAAAAGCTTAACTGGGAAGGAATCCCATTTCCAACAGCCATAAAAAATATTCCTAAATTTGAAAAACAAAATAATATTGCTGTTAACGTTTTCAGCTATGAAAACAATGAAAAAAAAATAATTCCCTTAAAAGTTAGTAAAATTAAGAAAGTACCCGTTGTAAACCTATTTTTCATTGACAATCACTACAGTGTTATTAACAGTATGAGTAGACTCCTTAGCAAACAACTCACCAAACACGGACATGAAGCTCATATCTGTACATACTGTCTTAACACCTTTAGCACAAAAAAAATCTTAAAAACTCACTTGGAAATCTGTAGTACACATAAACCACAAAACTCAGAATATCCAAAAGAAAGTTCCAAAGCATTCTTCAAACAACATAAAAAAACTACAGATATCCCATTTGTAATTTACGCGGATTTTGAGTCATTCTTACCTCCTATTGACACGGTGCAAAAAAATGACACCGAAAGTCATACAACTGCTTATCAAAAACACGAACCAAGTGGTTACTGTTACACAGTAAAATGTATAGATGAAATCATATACAAGACAAAAAACTGTTTTGTATACAATGAAAACCGAAGGCGAGGATATTGGTAAAAAGTTTGTGGAATCTATAGAAAATGAAATGCGTGAAATATATAATATCACCAAGATTGACGTACCAATTCAAATGAGCAAATTAGATGAGAAAAATTTCAAACACGCCATAAACTGTTATGTTTGTGACACACATCTAGGACAGGACAGAGTTAGAGATCATTGTCATTTAACAGGAAAATACCGTGGAGCTGCACACACCAAGTGCAACCTCAGAATGAAAAAACCTACATTTATACCAGTGATCTTGCATAACTTGGAAGGTTATGATGCTCACCTGTTTATCAAAAGTTTGGGACTCTCAGAAGGAAAAATTAACTGTATTCCTAAAACCGATGAAAAGTATATCAGTTTTTCCAAGGAATCTGTCATGGAAACAGGAACAAAGAAAAATGGAAAACCATGGTCAAAAACGTGTGAGTTAAGATTCATCGATTCCCTTAAATTTACTCTAAGTTCTTTGGATAGTTTAGTTAAAAATTTAGGACCTGATCAGTTTAAATCTGTGGAAACCGAATTTTCCAAACATCATCCTAAAAAGATTGATCTCCTAAAAAAGAAGGGTGTATTCCCTTACGAATTCATGACGGGTTTTGACAAACTTAGTTATAATAGATTACCAAATAGGAAGGCTTTCTACTCTAAGTTAAATAATACTTATATTTCAGATGAAGATTACAAACATGCACAAAATGTTTGGGAAGCTTTTGGGTGTAAGAATATGAGAGATTATCATAATCTTTACCTGAAAACCGATGTATTGTTGCTGGCAGATGTTATGGAAAATTTCAGGAAAGTCTGTAAAACTAATTATGGATTAGAACCATTGTGGTATTACACATCACCAGGATTAGCTTGGGATGCGGCGCTAAAACTTACAAAAGTTGAACTTGATATAATTTCCGATCCAAATATGTACCTGATGATGGAAAAAGGAATCCGTGGTGGAATTAGCACCATCATGAAAAGATATGCAAAAGCTAACAACAAGTATATGGAAAATCACAAACCCGATGAGGAAAGTGTATTTATTCCATATTTAGATGCTAACAATCTCTACGGATGGGCAATGAGTGAGCCACTCCCCGTAAAAAACTTTAGTTGGATTCCTGAAGAAAAACTAAAAAATTGGAAAAACATACCATGCATACTAGAAGTGGATTTGGAATATCCAGAAGAATTACATGAACTTCATAATGAATATCCATTGGCAGCGGAAAAAATAGTTATCAACAAAGTGGAAAAGCTAATTCCAAATTTAAACAACAAGGAGAAATATGTAATTCATCATCAAAGTTTAAAACAATGCATTTCCCTTGGATTAAAATTAACTAAAATTCATCGCGGAATTACTTTCATTGAAAAACCATGGTTAAAGAAATATATCAAGTTAAATACTGACTTACGAACAAAAGCCACCAACAACTTTGAGAAGGATTTCTACAAATTAATGAATAGCTCGGTCTATGGCAAAACGATGGAAAACGTGAGAAACAGAGTTGATGTCAAATTAGTTGCAAATCAAGATCAGCTTGAAAAACTTGCTCGTAAACCAACATTTGATCGTCCCGTTATATTTTCAGAAAATCTTATAGCTGTCCATATGAAAAAAGCTACGGTAAAACTTAACAAACCAATATATTTAGGATTAAGTATTTTGGAACTTAGTAAGACATTAATGTACAACTTTCATTATAATTACATTAAACCAAAATATGGAAAAAATGCAAGCTTGTTGTTTACGGATACAGATAGTCTGTGTTATGAAATTAAAACTCAGGATTTCTTTAAGGATATAACATTAGATGTCAAAAGTAAATTTGATACAAGTAATTTTGAAAGTGACCATGCAAGTGGAATTCCAGTTGGAATTAATAAGAAAGTTATTGGAATGATGAAAAGCGAAACAGGATCTAAACAAATCTCGGAATTCGTTGGACTAAGAAGTAAGTTGTATGCCTACAAAATGGATCCAAACCAACCAGCAGGAGGGTCTGAGGAAAAGAAATGTAAGGGTGTTAAAAAAGGTGTAGTCAAAAACGAGATTACATTCCAAGATTACAAAAACTGTCTTTTTACCAAAAAACATCTCATGAAAGGAATGAATACCTTTAGAAGCCGGATGCATGAAATTTATACGGAACACATCAACAAAATAGCGCTTTCGGCAAACGACGACAAAAGAATTATTTGCGAAGACGGAATTCGGACTTTGGCAATCGGCCATAAAAATATTGGGCAAGCGGAGCAGCGGAAAAAATATTTAGGATACTGGGAATGTGTAAAAAATGTTGGGTACTGGTAGCGAACAAAGTGAGGCGGAATTTGGGTGAAGCGGGATTCGGAAGGAGTTGGGGAAAACTCATATCTTTTAAAAAAATATGAGTTGCTAAAAACTTTAGAAATATTGGGGTGGGTGGAGGTGGTGCGGAGAGGAGGAGGGGGAGGCGGGGAGGAGCGAAGCGTGGTGAACCGAACGAAGTGAGGGGGGAACAAAAAAATCCTATAATGAAAGAGAGAAAATGAGCTGAAAGATGAAAATCTAAAAATGAGCCAGAATCGGCCTTTTTACACTACTTACGCAAGAATGACCACGTTTTAATATTGCCGTTTCCCCTATTGTCCCAGAGATTCCCACATGCAACTTTTTGTTGTGTATCGAAAACTTTTCGTTGTGTATCGAAAACTTTTCGTTGTGTATCGAGATCTATTCTTTGTTGTGTATCGACTTACACTCTGTTGTATTGCGACGCGACTTTGTTGTGTATCAAATTACGCTGTTGTGTTTCGTATGATACTTTGTTGTGTATTTGTGGAAAGAATTTATTACGTACTGAAAATATTTATTGTGTATTTCGCGAATCTTTGTTGTGTATTGAAATTCGTTTCAGTGAATCGATACTTTGTAATGTGTATCGGCTAATTTACTTGTGAATTGAAACTTTTGTTTGTGCACTGGTATTCTCTTTTGTGTATTGCACATACGGGCCACCGTATATATTGCTATCATGTGTGTGTGTGTGTGTGTGTGCATGGAGAGGGGGGGGAGGAAAGAAAAATTTGTCCAACAGAAAAGTAAATGAAAGAACTAATCACAATGAGCCCAAATGAATTCCAACATCCACTTTCCTTGAGTCCAGGGTCACTGTTGCTTGACATGGCAGCTGAAACAGACCCACTTACACCCCCAGCACACATTGGATGGTATGTCTATACCATGTCTTTTTATATTGAGAATTTTTTTTTATTACAGGGAGGGAGGAGGGTAAGTTCTATTGAGTATTGTAAAATTTATGTACATAATTGTAAAATTTGTGAAATAAATTCCAAAGTTCACAGGGTACATGTTTCAAAATTCAATTCAAATATGTTACACATGTGGAACTGGATATATTTTGACTTACTGCAAACGTTTCGTTTTCGTCACAGAAGTTAAGACATGTAACTCACTGATAACAAATTATTAGCAACATATTTTAAAACTGGAGAATTTCAGTCAATTTTCCTTAGAATATATACTATATACCAATGTTCAAACAACACTATTAATTATATAGTTGTACGCGCTTGCCTTTGAGCTTCGGCAGTTATCGAAATGGAATATTTTTCTACTTCGCGGGATAGATCGATTTGGCAAAGCTAAAGGTTTCTTCCCGCTAGCTATTACGTTGGTCAAGCTAATATTCACAAATTCATTTCTATGACACGTCTTTAGCTCCTTCTTCTTCAGACAAACCACTCATTTTCGTCAATCCTTTCAAAACTCTGTCTTTGGGAGATTTTATATCACATTTTCCACGATGATAATCGTTCTTCGAACATGTAATGCTCACTTGACGAAGACTACCGCCGCGGAAGTACAAGGCAATTTTCAAGATGGCGGACACCAACATGTACAACAAAAATACGTATTTAAAAGCGACGTTTACCTTGACAACGTTTCATTCAACATGAACAATTCAGTAGTTTAAAACTTTGCGCTCATTTTGGCTTAGACAAAATTTGTGTTTGCCCTAAAGCCATCTTTTGCACGTTCATTGGCGACACGTTCAATCACAACATTGGCTATTTCTCTTGGCACAGCTCCTATATTCGCAATCAACAAAAGGGAGATAAATGCGACAGTATTTCGCTAAAAATATCGACAACTAATGTTGTCGTCCGTCTTTTAGTTCGCCCGCTAAAATCGAATACTGACGTAATACTCGCAGCATAAAATGTGCAATAATGTGCAATATCAAAGGGAAATATGGTGATAAAACGCTCAATTGCAGCTCAGAGGGAAAAAACGTTTAATATTTTATTTATAAGTTGCATTTCCAGCAACAAAAGTTTCATAAATAACTTATACTTCCATGCTAAAGGTAGACCATTTACGAGCGACTTCTTTGGCGACATTTTTTGCGATAAGCCGCTGACACTAAGTACCCTAAAAGTCGGCGCGCATTCAAGGCCGATGGGAGGAATTTGGCTGATTTGTGATGCCGTGTTATATACATTTAATACTTGCACACACACAACACACTTCGTAAAATTACGATCCTTACATACATTTTTTGACTTCTGACAGCAAGACATTGTATTTACTACCACGATAACAATTATCAAAACAACACAAACCAAGATCTTGCAAGAAACACAAGACACCTTGAAAACGCACAGGATACGATACGTCAAACACATAATAACAAGAAATAACATAAATTAGCGAATCCATAATGGAATTGTTCGGACATTCAAGGATAGCATCGTCCTCACCAGATATAAAAATCTGGCAAATTGCCTCTGGCTTTCCAATGCAAACTATCCTGAATTCAGGGATCTTCGATTTGAATAATTTTTCTGGTGGAGTTGACGGCTGAAAGACATCAAAAACCCCACAATTTATTAATAAAAAAAAATAGAAGAATAATTCATTTTGGTGAAAAGCAAGAACCAGTAAACCAAATCCATTTGAACAAACTAAAAATAATCTTGACATTTTCACTCGATAACTGTTTACGAAAACAAAGGCATTGCAGCTGCATTTTTCGCAACGATCTGAATTGGTTCCAAGAATTAATTTCCTTAAATTATAGACGAAACCTTCCATTTGATTGCATAGATTTTAATAAATCTTCACTTAATAATTTAATACATTTTAACTGTACGTATTAGTGGTATTACTGCGATGTTTTGAGGCAGTGCTGTAAAAGTTACATAATTTTTGTAACTAGTTACAATTACATCATTAGAAAAGTAACTAGTTACCAATAAAAGTTACAACGAAAAGAAAGTAACTAGTTACAGTTACAAAGTTACTTAAAAATTTTTGTAACTAGTTACAAAGTTACATTCCTTTGTCCGTGTTACTGGAATCGACAAATAAATTACTGGTTTTTAGATGCCAGTACCATAATTATGTTTTACAGCTAAATGCCTAAATATAGTTGTCACTAAGCAGAAATAGTCAAATGTGTACATAATGTACCTTTATTATTATATCAAAACCATTTTTATCAAGAAAGAATGACATCCTCAACTGAATATCAGTAACTATACTAGTCACATTTTTGAGCCAAATATTGTAACTAGTTACAGTTCTTTAAAAAAGTAACTAGTTATAGTTACTTCTTCAACAAGTAACTAGTTATAGTTACTTCTTCAGAAAAAGTAACTAGTTTCAGTTACAGTTACTTAAAAATGTAACTAGTTACTGTAACTAGTTACTTGTAACGAAGTTACTCATAGCACTGCTGAAAGAGGAATATAATTCTTAGACTTGATGATACGAAATGCAGAACATTGTTGTCAAACGTTAGATGAAATTGACTTTAAGAACGTACAGCCTAAACTTTGCATTTAGACACCAATTTAAAGTTAAAATTTAAAAGAGGTTCTTTTTTTGAAAGGTCGTTACAGTTACATTACCGAAAGTAGAACCACAGGCTTGGCAACAAATCATATACTTACATCATGGAATGTAATCAACTTGGCTTGCCCCTTGCCCCCTTTTTGTTCTTGTCTCAATGGTATTTATCGCATCAACAACATCTTGATCAGACAACTCATTTTATATTCATTACACCCATTTTATCATCATGCATTTTCTTCAGCATATCCATTCTTTCTTTTTCCTTTGTTTTGTTTTCTGTGCTGTAGTCATTTAGAAATTCAACAACAGCAGTCGAGGTAGACCTGCTTTTCCTTTTCTTCTTTCTACTCCCTTCTTCTTCTTCTTTTTCTTCTTCTTCAAGCTGGCTACTGATTTCATCCTCATCGCCATTGGTACATGTATCTCTTTCTTGTGGTAAATCCTTCATACTACTCATTGTGCAGACTGGAACAACGTTTGGATTGTTACCCATAACATTGTCCATTAGATCGTAGAATTCCCATACCTTTAAGTTATTTCCAGACTGGTTGTTGTAAAACTTTACTTCTTTGTACTTTTTCTCAAGCTTTTTCCACTTGCTTTGGCACTGTTCACCAGTGGTGAAAACACCCTCGACTGCATCGTTAAACTTATTCGCAATTCGATTCCAAATTGCTTTCTTTCTTAAGACGCCAGTGTGAAACAGTTTGTCGCTTTCTTTTCTTATAGAGATTAACAATTTGACATTTGGCGTAGTCCATTTAGTTAATAATACAGGGAAGGCAGACTCCAAGCATTGCTCTGAAACAAATCAAATCGAAAGGCGACCTGTTTAGTTCGTTTTGAAGATGTCCTTCAATACTCAGATGAATAAGGAACAATTTAATACTTTATTTCTTAGGATGTGTCTTAGGATCAACTCACCCATGTCCAACTGCTGTTCACATGGAACCTTTCTCCGCTTCAGTCTTCAAAGTTCTCATTTGGATATTTGCTACTACCACCAAGATCTGCACCAGAGGACGTTTCACCCTGACTCGCGTCAAAGGCTGCGTCACGACCTCCGCGCCCTCCCACTCGTCGAAACTAGGACATTTGCTCCGACGGTCGAGTATGGGCGCGACGCTTGAGCGCCATCCATTTTCAGGGCTAGTCGATTCGGAAGGTGAGTTGTTACACACTCCTTAGCGGTTTCCGACTTCCATGGCCACCGTCCTGCCGTCAATATCGACCAACACCTTTTGTGGGATCTGATGAGCGTCGACTTGGGCACCTTAACCCGGCGTTCGGTTCATCCCGCATCGCCAGTTCTGCTTACCAAAAATGGCCCAGTAAGGACTCGCATTCCATTGTCTGGCTTCATTCTAGCAAGTCCGACTTCTTACCAATGTAAAGTTTGAGAATACGTTAAAGTCATTTCGACCCTAAGACGTCTGGTCATTCGCTTTACCCGATGAAACTGCATCGGAGTCCCAGCTATCCTGTGGGAAACTTCGGAGGGAACCAGCTACTAGATGGTTCGATTGGTCTTTCGCCGCTATACCCAAATTTGACGATCGATTTGCACGTCAGAATCGCTACGAGCTTTCAGCAGTGTTTCCGCTGGCTTCGCTCTATTCAGGCATAGTTCACCATCTTTCGGGTCCCAAAAGCTACGCTCTTACTCAAACCTTTCTAGGATTAGAACAGGTCGGTCGATGATACAGCTTGGCCACGAGGCCGGGCTTCTCACCCGTCAGCAACTAAAAAGTTCCCTTCACTTTCATTTCGCCACCGGGTTTCGATCACCCACAGACTCGCGCACATGTTAGACTCCTTGGTCCGTGTTTCAAGACGGGTCACATGGAACCGTATTTTCGTCAGCATCGTCAACGCGTGGTGTGTGCACCCCGATCTGGAGACGGGCAGCGGTTCGGACGCATTGGCATAGCCGTCCGCCGCAGTCGACAACCGCATCAACAGGACAGGACACCAGTCAACCCTCGGAAGGCACGCATTGCGACAGACCACAGGCAGCCTCGGGTGATTTGCTTGCGACGCTGAACAATCCCGAAGGATCTACCTTCATCGCAACTTTCTAACCCGTGACCATATGACGCTGACACTCACCTACCAGAAGTGCGCGGCCTTCGCTCGGCCAATTGTACGAGTCGCGTCTAATAAAATAGCGAACAAGCACGTGATCGAGCGCAGGCGACTGAATCCGGCAAGGCAAATTGCTGGTTTCATTCGCTTCCCTTTTAACGGTTTCACGTACTCTTTAACTCTCTCTTCAAAGTTCTTTTCATCTTTCCCTCACGGTACTTGTTCGCTATCGGTCTCGTGCCGGTATTTAGCTTTAGATGGAGTTTACCACCAATTTAGGGCTGCATTCCCAAACAACCCGACTCTTCGAAAGAACCTCGTCGGCATTCGAACCTTGCCACGTACGGGGTTGTCACCCTCTACGACGTGCTGTTCCAAGCAACTTAGACAAAGTCAATTTGCCAGGAGAGTAGTACTTCTCGAGACTACAATTCGCCGTTGCAATCAACGATTACAAATTTGAGCCGATTCCTCTTCATTCGCCATTACTGAGGAAATCCTGGCGACTTTCTTTTCCTCCGCTTACTGATATGCTTAAGTTCAGCGGGTAGTCTTGCCTGAGGTCAAATAGCCACGATGGGAAAGCAATGCAGCACACGCGAAGTCTGGTTAGACGGGGTTAGTACTTACGCCCGGTTAGACGGGGTTAGTACTTGGATGGGTGACCGCTGGGGAATGACTCCGTTGTCGGGCTTGGACTCATGTGAGTAGAGTTGTAGTTGATCTCTCCTGTGCTTCGAGGGTTTTTCGCCGGGTTCTCCGGTTTTCCTCCCTCCATAAAATCAACACCTAACATCTTAGCTGTGATCCGTGGCCTGAACTGTGTCGTTGGCGGCTGTTTGGAGCGCCTATGATATGCCTCGACACGGCCACGTTGATCTGCGTCCTTCGCAATTCAGCCACTGGCTGCAAGTAAGGATGATTAGCCCCCAGTCCTTTATCCTCCTTTATCCTTTATCTTGGCAACGCGATGTACTTGAAAAATAATCTATTTAGGGGGACACGGCGAAACACCATGAGACTCTAAAGGTCGTGCAAGAAACGATGCACGATTTAGTAGCAACACTCAAACAGACATGCTCTTGGCATAACCGAAAGCGCCATTTGCGTTCAAAAATTCGATGATTCACTGAAATCTGCAATTCACACTACGTTTCGCAGTTAGCTGCGTTCTTCATCGATGCACGAGCCAAGAGATCCGCCGTTAAAAGTTGTGTTTATTGGTTTTTATTTGTTTATTAGGGGGAAACAATTACAGTTTAACAGGTAATAGGAAAAAGAAAACAGGGGAAGCAGAGCAAGGAGCCCACCGTTCAGTACAAACTGCCGGTGTGCGTCACTCGAAAACGCCTAGTAGTAATTGACGAGACGTTTGCGAATATGCAGTCGTTGGTAATGACTTGCTCGGGTTGTTATAATAGCAAGTTGTTGTTACGGCTAACCATGCAAGAGCTTCGCACCGCACTGCTTGGCTAATATACCGAGCAATGAAAGTGCAGCACAATTTCAACGCCACCCCTAACATCAGCATTGCTCAACCTCGCCAGCATTCATCAACGCCGACTCCCACATCGGTAGCAAAAATAACCCCTATATAGTACATGAAACCTCCGTGCCTGTTCCACTCAAAAGCACGCGTACTTTATAATAATAGAACACCCCCCTCCTTTCCTCCCGGATTTAACTGGCATAAACGATCTGCGCGGGGAACGAAAATAAAAGCTACGTCGTTGTCAAAAGAACTTACTGCAATAAGGAGGATGGTCTAAAAAAAATCGGAGAAACACACAGAACCGTCATGAACCTCTTGATATCTGTCGCAGAAGCGCAGCGTTGCAATGGCATTTCACGGCTGCGTCGACAATGATATGTTTTCCAAAATAAACCGAAATCCATCTACGAAAGATTTTATTGAAAAAATGTTACAAATTTTCTAAAGATTGCACACAAACGAAACAACAAGAAACGAATAAGTAGAAAGAAATTTAATCAAGGAGGATGTTTTTCAGCAGGAAAATGAAAATGGATATAAAAAATCAAAGAACAAGGGATTAATCTTAGTAGATCGTAGCAACAAGGCTACTCTTCTGCTTACAATACCCCGTTCTCTATTTAAGTCGTCTGCAAATGATTTAGCCCCAGCAAATGTATATTTGAGTCTGTTTAGTGTTTCGGAGTGTGTTCTACTCGAGAAAGCACGTTGTGGCGCAAGAAGCAATACAGCTTCTATCTTCGTTCGCCAACGAATGTCCGAGACAATGCATCGTTGCGTTCTAGCCCGGATTCTGACTTGGAGGCGTTCAGAAATAATCCAACAGATGGTAGCTTCGCACCATTGGCTTTTCAGCCAAGTGCAAATACCAATTGTCTGAATCTGCGGTTCCTCTCGTACTGAGTAGAATTACTATTGCAACAACAATTTCAACAGTAGGGTAAAACTAACCTATCTCATGACGGTCTAAACCCAGCTCACGTTCCCTATTGGCGGGTGAACAATCCGACGCTTGGCGAATTCTGCTTCGCAATGATAGGAAGAGCCGACATCGAAGGATCAAAAAGCAACGTCGCTATGAACGCTTGCCTGCCAGAAGCCAGTTATCCCTGTGGTAACTTTTCGGACACCTCTAGCTTAAAATTCGTAGGAGATAAAGGATCGATAGGCCATGCTTTCACAGTTTGTATTCATACTGAAAATCAAAATCAAGTGAGCTTTTACCCTTTTGTTCTACATGAGATTTCCGTTCTCATTGAGCTCACCTTAGGACACCTGCGTTATCATTTGGCAGTAGTGCCGCCCCAGCCAAACTCCCAACGTGACAGTGGCTTCGGCCCGGATCGATCGGCAGACGAGCGCTCTTAAAACCAACATGTGGACGCGTAATGTCCAGTTCCGCTTCACCGAGTAAGTAAAAAAACGACGAGAGTAGTGGTATTTCACCGGCGGATTGCTCCTCCCACTTATTCTACACCTCTCGTGTTTTTGCACAGAGTCAGACTAGAGTCAAGCTCAACAGGGTCTTCTTTCCGCACAGTTGCCGCCAAGCCCGTTCCCTTAGCTGCGGTTTCGCTAGATAGTAGATAGGGACAGTGGGAATCTCGTTAATCCATTCATGCGCGTCACTAATTACATGACGAGGCATTTGGCTAGGTAATACTCTTTATTGATCAACAATAAATACAGTACATTCGGGCATAAGTTGGTGTAGCCCTCACACCTTTGAATATAAATTATTAATAATTAAAACATAAATACAAAAAATATATAGGTGCGTTAGCCTATACCATCACGTTCCTGCGGTGGCCAATGCTCACCGATACCCTCCCTATAAGTCGATCGCTTAAACGTAAGCCAAATATGAAAACTCCTCTCTAAAACTATAACAGATAGGAGTATAATATTTCTTTTTGCAATTTTTTAGGTCTTTACGTAACAAGTCGTATGATGGAGGGGCTAACGCCCCTCTCCAATTAAATGATATAGAGGAATATACAATGCTAGACCTACCACTGACATTTGACACCCATGCAGTAACATGTGGTTTGTTGTAGTAAGCCACCTTTAACTCGTGCGCCACATACAGGTCCGCTTTGTCTGCTACAATGGTGACGTCAATCACATACGCTTCATCAGCGTTCCATGCAATAATATCTGGTCGTCTTATACCCTCAGGTGTGGGTATAGCTGGTTCTACTAAGACTGACCAACGACATTTCAACAACATTTTTACGACACGCGAAAGAATAGTGTTATGCCGATCCATTCGTGCACCATGTATTCTAGGACAGACCTGCAAAATATGGCCCAGAGCTTCATTTCGACTACAGGCGTCACAGGATCGTGACCTCTCCGGTTGACCTCTGGCCGTCCGTGAAGCCGCGGGCATTAAATTACCCCTGATCATTAACGCACCGATGTAATTAGCGCCGGACATTAGGCGACTTGGTTCAGACACCCAATTATGTATGTCCGGGATCAGGCTGCAACTGGTCAGTCCGAAGCCATCCACAGAAGTATGCAGTTGATTGGCGAAAGTTCTCTTTAAAGAGGACTTATCACTGATCACTGTGTCGCCCATAGTCAATGGTAAAGACAGCTTACTTAACATGTTACTCACATATGGTAAAGCAGACACAGCTTTAATGGCAGGATCGCTTGATCGCAGGGCTTTTTCCAGGCGAGATTTCTTTAAAATGGGAATAATATATTGTAAATTTACTATCCCCAATCCGCCTTCCTGAACGGGAGCATACAAAAAATTGTTATTTGTGTCTTTTGGCATTTTTAACCAAGACTTTACTGCTATACGTATTTTTGCGTCTAAATATCGCAACGATTTGCCCGTTGATCTAGCGAGTACCAACTGGTGGTACAACGATGGTATAATATGCCATTTTAAAATGTACATTCGCTGTTGTGGCTTTAATGGTGCTCTTGATGTATTGTCAAGGTAAGTCTGCAATGCCTCCTTAACTTTGGGAATTGCACCTTCAGCGGAAAAGGGCAATCCCAAATACTTATACGCCTGCTTAATAGATTTAGCAGGAATGACCTCTCCATCCACCACCTCTCCATCCACCTCTCCATCCACCTCTCCATCCACCTCTCCATCCACCTCTCCATCCACCTCTCCATCCACCTCTCCATCCACCTCTCCATCCACCTCTCCATCCACCTCTCCACCCACCTCTCCATCCACCTCTCCATCCACCTCTCCATCCACGTGTAAGAGAGTCATAGTTACTCCCGCCGTTTACCCGCGCTTGGGTGAATTACTTCACTTTGACATTCAGAGCACTGGGCAGAAATCACATTGCGTCAACACCGGTCACCAGCCATCGCAATGCTTTGTTTTAATTAAACAGTCGGATTCCCCTTGTCCGTTCCAGTTCTAAGTCGGTTGTTAATCGCATGCCGAATTGACCTGGCGATCACAGCTGAGTCCATCGACGTGAAGCCCCTTCCCGATCCGGCCGAGACCCCGAAGAGTCCTGACCAGTCCAGGACGGGTCCGCGCGCCTCCAGTCCCAGCCCGACATGCCCAAACCTTAGAGCCAATCCAAATTTTGCCGACTTCCCTTACCTACATTGCTCTATCGACTAGAGGCTGCTCACCTTGGAGACCTGCTGCGGTTATGAGTAGGACCAGACAAGAAAATGAACAACTCCCCCGGATTATCAAGGGCCGTCGAAGGCGCACCGGACCCCACAAGATCTGTGGAGCTTTACCGAACGTGAAACCCTATCTTCGGCTAAACAGATTCCAGGGTGACAGTCCGTTACTGTGGACCACAAGTGGCCATATCCCTGTTCTGGTTCGGGAATATTAACCCGATCCCCTTTCGACAGGCGGACCCCGAAAGTGGGCGCTTTAAAACGGAACTTTCCTGTGTCTTAGGATCAACTCACCCATGTCCAACTGCTGTTCACATGGAACCTTTCTCCGCTTCAGTCTTCAAAGTTCTCATTTGAATATTTGCTACTACCACCAAGATCTGCACCAGAGGACGTTTCACCCTGACTCGCGTCAAAGGCTGCGTCACGACCTCCGCGCCCTCCCACTCGTCGAAACTAGGGCATTTGCTCAGACGGTCGAGTATGGGTGCGACGCTTGAGCGCCATCCATTTTCAGGGCTAGTCGATTCGGCAGGTGAGTTGTTACACACTCCTTAGCGGTTTCCGACTTCCATGGCCACCGTCCTGCTGTCAATATCGACCATCACCTTTTGTGGGATCTGATGAGCGTCGACTTGGGCACCTTAACCCGGCGTTCGGTTCATCCCGCATCGCCAGTTCTGCTTACCAAAAATGGCCCACTAAGGACTCGCATTCCATTGTCCGGCTTCATTCTAGCAAGTCGGACTTCTTACCAATTTAAAGTTTGAGAATACGTTAAAGTCATTTCGACCCTAAGACCTCTGGTCATTCGCTTTACCCGATGAAACTGCATCGGAGTCCCAGCTATCCTGTGGGAAACTTCGGAGAGAACCAGCTACTAGATGGTTCGATTAGTCTTTCGCCGCTATACCCAAATTTGACGATCGATTTGCACGTCAGAATCGCTACGAGCTTTCACCAGTGTTTCCGTTGGTTTCGCTCTATTCAGGCATAGTTCACCATCTTTCGGGTCCCAACAGCTACGCTCTTACTCAAACCTTTCTGTGATACGGCTTGGCCACGACGGCCGGGCTTCTCAGCAACTAAAAAGTTCCCTTCACTTTCATTTCGCCACCGGGTTTCGATCACCCACAGACTCGCGCACATGTTAGACTCCTTGGTCCGTGTTTCAAGACGGGTCGGATGGAACCGTATTTTCGTCAGCATCGTCAACGGGTGGTGTGTGCACCCCGACACGGAGACGGGCAGCGGTTTGGACGCACTGGCATAGCCGTCCGCCACAGTCGACAACCGCATCAACAGGACAGGACACCAGCCAACCCTCGGGAAGGCACGCATTGCGACAGACCACAGGTGGCCTCGGGTGATTTGTTTGCGACGCTGAACAATCCCGAAGGCTCTACCTTCATCGGAACTTTCTAACCCATGACCATCTGATGCTGACACTCACCTAGCAGAAGCGCGCCGCCTTCCCTCGGCCAATTGTACGAGTCGCGTCTAAAAAAATCGCGAACAAGCACGTGATCTACCGTTTCATTCGCTTCCCTTTTAACGGTTTCACGTACTCTTTAACTCTCTTATCAAAGTTCTTTTCATCTTTCCCTCACGGTAGTTGTTCGCTATCGGTCTCGTGCCGGTATTTAGCTTTAGATGGAGTTTACCACCAATTTAGGGCTGCATTCCCAAACAACCCGACTCTTCGAAAGAACCTCGTCGGCATTCGAACCTTGCCACGTACGGGGTTGTCACCCTCTACGACGTGCTGTTCCAAGCAACTTAGACAAAGTCGATTTGCCAGGAGAGTAGTACTTCTCCAGACTACAATTCGCCGTTGCAATGAACGACGATTACAAATTTCAGCCGATTCCTCTTCATTCGCCATTACTCAGGAAATCCTGGTTAGTTTCTTTTCTTCCGCTTACTAATATGCTTAAGTTCAGCGGGTAGTCTTGCCTGATCTGAGGTCAAATGGGAAAGCAATGCAGCACACGCGAAGTCTGCGAACATTTTGGCTACGAGATGTACTTGAAAGCTATTCTATTTAGGGGGACACGGCGAAACAGCATGAGACCCCAAAGGTCGTTCAAGAAACGATGCACGATTTAGTAGCAACACTCAAACAGACATGCTCTTGGCATAACCGAAAGCGCCATTTGCGTTCAAAAATTCGATGATTCACTGAAATCTGCAATTCACACTACGTTTCGCAGTTGGCTGCGTTCTTCATCGCTGCACGAGCCAAGAGATCCGCCGTTAAAAGTTGTGTCTATTGGTTTTTTATTTTTTTATTAATTTAAATATTTTTTGTTTTGTTTTTCAGTTTAACAGGTAATAGGGGAAAAAACCCAGGAGAAGCAGAGGAAGGAGCCCACCGTTCAGTACAACTGCCTGTGTGCGTCACTCGAAAACACCTAGTAGTAATTTACGAGACGTTTGCGAGTGTGCAGGCGTTGGTAATGACTGGCTGGGGTTGTTATAATAGCAAGTTGTTGTTAGGGCTAACCATGCAAGAGCTTCAGCATCACACCGCACTGCTTGGCTAATATACCAAGCAATGAAAGTGCAGCACTTGTAGTCTATTGAAATCTCAATTTCAACAAGAGATAATGCATAAATGATATTGCTAATGTTTATGAACCTTATTCACGATTAAAAGAAAAGCAGGAAAAAATAACGTGACTTATTTTTCACATGACTCGGTTTCCTTTGTTCTTTCAGGGGAATATATTCAATATCGCCTGTACAATTAACTATCTCCAATATTCCCCTCTAATATTCCCCTGTGACGTTCCTCGCTATAATATTCGCCTTTAATTAAAGGAGCAGTGTCACCATTTGCGCATCTTTTTTGCGCACGCAATAATCACGCGCCAACTTGAAAAACTACAGCCTGTAGTTTTTCAAGTTTGTTATTGATCCAAGATGGCGGCCGCACTTGGCGAGGTGCATGGTGGAAGACGAGATAAATCAGGCCGAAAGAGAAAGTATGAGGGATCAAGTACTGCACAGCAAGCCTGGAATAGTCAGCACAAACGCATTTACGTATCGCTGACTATATTCGATTCATGGAAAGACGCTAAAATCGTGGCTGGATACGGTTCATGCAGCGATAGCGACTTTGCAGCGCATCTGCTTTCATTGGAATACCGTAGAAGGTAAATATCATTTGATTAATTTATCTGGTTTCTGATTTAGAGCTTTATATTTCAGATACGAGTTTACCTTGTTTGATTTAAGGTCAGATCTACAACGTGCTCAAGCAAGTCGATGTGCAGATCGAGGTGCAGATATTATAAACATGAAAGGCAAGCATAAAAGTGAATTTACATGAACATAATTTAAATATTTACCGGTACATACAACAAATGCCTTAGCATTCAATGAACAAATCGCGATATATTTATTTAGGCACACAAACGTCTACACCTTGCAAGAGTAAAGCATTTGTACCTCTTCCCTTCATAACATCCGTGTCTCCAATCGTTGGAAAACAACAAATAGAAGCTGATCGGGATATAGAAATGGATAGCGACTTGAGCATTTTGGAGCCTGCTATATCACTTCACGAAAGGTACTTATGTATACATTGACAAAAATTTGTGTGTTTCTAAAACATGGACTATGAAAATATGTGAAAAGCTTTGCATGTATTAAATTCTAAATTTAGCTATTATTTCTATTCATACAAATGTAGTTCTTCTACAATCGAACGACTGGACTCCTCTATTAAAGCAAACACATCTTTGTTCACTGATGACGAGGGAGAAACGACTGAGGATAGCAGCTCTGAGGAGGATATCAGGTATAACATGTTCAAATTGAACTGATTTTATTACAAAAAAGGCCTGTAACCTTTTTGAACAGAATTGATTATATATGCAAGTCTAAACATTTTGCTTTGCAATGGCTATGCCTCTATTAATTTACTTATTTTAGCAGAGGCTGCTAATGTACAACTTGTTTTGCAAATGATGATTTAAATGCTTTTTTGCCATAAGTTAATTTATGAGTGCATTCCATTTTTTGGGTCCAAAAAACTAGATAGACAACTGTCTAGCCACCTACTTTCAGTGACATTGACACTATTTCTTTTACAGTCAGCATGACCTTTCCCATTCAGCTATTGAGGAATTAAATGCTGACAGAGAACTAGAAGGGGGAAATGATTCAGAGGAAGATGTGTAAGTTTGATATAAAAATGGGATTTTCCCATATTCACTACTAGCCTGTGAGCAGGCTCTGTTTGGCGGACAGAGCAGAACCTGTTCACAGGCTACATATTCACCTGTCAATTGTGTTATTGAATCTATGATTTTACACAGTTGTACTATTTTTTACAAAGAATAAAATTTGCTATGCAGTTAGTGTAAATATCAATTTAAAATACAATCATGTTTTGCTAAGTGCCATGACCTGATACTGTCTACCCATTGTTTCCTATCAAAATTTTGTAAGTTATATAGTTAGATATATATTATGATCTGCTTATTAATTGTCCATTTTCTTACAACTGGTGTCAACATCTATTTATAGTTCCATGGAGATGACAGTTAATTCAAAGGATTTGGATTATGATAATTTGGACAATGACAGGCTAGAAGAGGAAATATGGTGAGTGTCTTTTATATAGAATTTTAAATATACTGTGACTTCTGAACTTGTAACCTGGAAATGTCCAAGATATGAAATATTGTCCATATGGTGCAAATTCTTTGCCAGTGTATATACTATTCCAAAATGAATTGAGTCACTGGTACATGCAACATATTTAATTACCTATTTAATTTTTCATTATATGCAATTTTGTGTATTTTATAATTTATATACAGTATAAGAGATGATTGCAGCTAATATGGTATCTGTTTCTAACTTTGTTAACAGTTCACTTGATTATGATGGTGTAGATGGTGACGATGACGAGGATGAAATGCCAGATGATCGACCTTGGGATACCCCTGTGAATATCTCAACCGATAAACAGTGTGTTGCAAGTAGTCTACCATATGGACCTCACCGTAAACTGAGCAGAGGTGACGAGTTGTATAATGTTGAACAAGAGTTCAAAATGGTGAATGAAAAGAAATTTATCTGCTCTCTTGATTTGCTGCTTTGTGTATTCGAAGCTCGCTGTCAAACATGTGGTTGTGATAATATCCCTGCAGTCAGTCATAACTTTATTGGCACAACTGTAATTGTCTACTGCTCATGCTCATCTGGTCATAAGTATAGATTTTGTTCGTCACATGAACTGAATGGGATTTATGCAAACAATCTCCAGGCAGCTGCATCCATCTTTTTATCTGGATGCAATTATGCCAAAATTGAACGTATGGCAAAATTCTATGGTTTGGCATTTCTGTCAAAGTCGACCCATTACCGATTTCAGCGCTTGTATTTAATTCCTGAAGTAAATGAGTGGTGGTGCTGGATGAAGAGAGAACTTCTTGGTGAATTTGCAGGAAAAAATATTGTTGTTGGTGGCGATGGTCAGTGTGACTCTCCAGGTTTCAACGCCAAGAATCTGTGTTACTTTATGGTAGAAGTAAATACAAGTTATATAATTGGCATTGAAATCCTGGACAAGAGGCATGTTGGCCTGATCTCAACAAATATGGAAAGAGAAGCTGTAAAGAGAGGGTTGGAAAGATTAAACAATGAGATAAAAGTGGTTGAATTTGTAACAGATGCATCCTCTTCTATAATAGCATTACTTGGTTAGTTATTTATCCTGAATTGAGCTTATTACTTTTATTTATAACTCCAACCATGTCCACAGTACAATTATTTGATCATTGATAATTATATGCCCATGAAAACAGTATTATTCTATTTCAGAAACCCAATTTAAGGATATTGTGCACAGCCTTGACGTTTGGCACAAGTCTAAAAGTATCAAGAAGTGTCTTGCAAAGGTTTGTACTTGTCATGTTTTGATTCACAAAATATGTGTGTGTGTGTGTGTGTGTGGGGGGGGGGGGGGGCTATTCTAATTTTATTAAACACAGGTAAAAAGTTAGACAAAAGTACAAGTTGTACTAACAAGTTCACTCTAACATGGTTTTTTCTTGTTTACATTATGCAAGTTGGGTAAGCCAAAAGCAATGAGGAAAATAAAGGATTGGTCAACTCATATTGTGAGACATTTCTGGCACTGTTCCAGTGTGTGCAGAAAGGATGAATCCACCTCTGATGTAGAAGCATTAAAAGTTATGAAGGTTATTTGCTTCTCAAGTTGTATAATTTTTTCATATGTATATATACTAAATTTTACCAGCAAATGTTAAACATAATTTAAATATGATTAGATTTTATCAATATGTTTTTTTTTGGTTTTTTTTCTGCAATTTATTTAGGATAAGTGGATTGGATTATTACATCATATATGCAATGAACATCAGTGGCTAGGTGGAGAGTGTGACCATGACGATGGTGATCATGATGAAAGCCTGCCATGGTTTGACCATCGGGATAAAGATTTTATTGAGCTGCAGAAAGTTATTCTAAACCCCCAATTACTTGCCAGCTTTCAGTACTATACACGTTTCAGGTGAATAATCATTTTAGGCTTAATTGGTGACAATGGTTTAAATTTATATAATGGACAATACTAAAAAAGATGGTCACTTGTGAATTTATTACAATTCATGGAGTAAAAGAAAGTATTTATAGAAAATATTTATTTTACATTTGTTTTTGAAGTTTATCTAGTGTCATTACAGCTGATTTATAAAAAAAAGGATTATTGGAAAATACATATCAACTCGACCTTTTAGTATGGTCAATTTAAAGTTTTAATGCCATATATTTACCTTTGCAGGCATACTGGTGGTATTGAATGTGCCAACAGCCTTAGTTTGGTCTACACACCAAAAAGAATGCCTTTAAGGTCAAGTTCAATTATGTTTTCAAGTTAGCACATTGTGTACTACTTTATTCCTTTGTCATATTTTCCACAGCATTAAATATTTAGGCTGTTGTTAGTAAATTATTATTTTTTTTTTAGCTACAAAGCATATAAAGCTAAAAAACAGCTTACAGCAATTGATTGGAATTACCATGTAAATCTTCCACAAGCAAAAAAAAATTCAGGTGAAGAGGTTGTCACGAGAAAGTATAACCCCAGAACCAGGCAGTGGGATGTGAAGATTGTTAAAGTGGCAAAGGGATATGAATACATCCCAGTTCTTATATCTAGAATTTTGAAGAGGAGGGCATATGATGTGGATAGTGTCACACGAACGGCTTCCCTTAATGAAAGTGACCCTGCCCTTATTTCTCCAACCATCGCCCATATTCCACCACCTCCCACAAAGGAAATTATCCAACGAAGGAGCAGATTTACAAAGGCCTAAACATCAGGCTTAAATAATAATTATGTGATAAATGGGAAAATATCTGAGCATGTCATTACTCAACAATACAGTAATTATAGTAAAATACCCAAGAACTGGAAAAATGTACTAAAGTGTATTTTATGCACTCACAAATGTGAACATATTTGTATAGGTAATAGCATGGTTTTGAGTGCAATTTGGAAAAACCATGCACGAGTGAGTTTTTCAAAGACTATCAAAATTGCATGACTCCGAAGGACGAGTGCTATTTGAGGTCATTGAAAAACTCACGAGTGCATGTTTTTTTCAAATTGCACAAGAAATCATGCCATTACTTATTAATAATATACATGAAAAAATTTAACGTGAAGAGAATCTTTCCAATCAAAATGCTTTGTGCAAATAACATACATGAAAAAATTTAACAGGAAGAGCTTTTTTTTGTAGTCAAAAATGATTTTCATACAAATTTAAAAAAATAAAAAATTTGCACCGTATTTCCTTTTTTCTGCACTGCTCTCAGCCAATCAGAATTGAGAAATTTTTTCATGTATATTAAGCAGGTTTACCACCCAGTGTTGACAAGATAATGGTATTCTGAATTTTGGTGGCTAGAGATTCATTCAAATTCAACTATTCAAGTGTTTGGAATATAACCAAATTAAACATACTGTATAAGTTGTCTAAACTGAAGTATGTTTATGTAATATTTATAAAAACTAAAACTGCATTCAGATATTAAAACTAATTTTTTTTTCTTTCTCTGTATATATTTGTAATAAAAACCAAGTTAGAAAGACTGTGTAACCATATTATTAAAAGTATAAATTTATGTGCTATTGAATTAAATTAGAGTACATTGCTCAACTCAATACAGTGTGTTTGTGTACATTGAAAATATCAATGCTCTCTATACCCCATGTAAACTCCAGTAATTGATGGATATTGTTCTCTTATCCTTAGAACCACACAGGAAGGACAAACCCGTCTATTTCCCTTGCCCAGATAGCCATGGCGTGCTAGGATAAATTGTCTATATGCAGCTTTTCTGAATGCCCTTGTGCTGTTGTCTTCCCTGTCATTCCGGATATCACTCGTATTCCGAATGCAAAGCTCCAACACATCTGGGTCAAGACATAATTTGGCAAACCGTGATGACAGGGTTATACATTTTTTTTGTTTACAGCACTTGTTCTCAACTTGCTGTGGCATTGGTCTACATTTTCCACATTTACACCAATCTGGCACTTCTGCAGGTAGGGGATCCTGTGTTGGATTGGGGTTCTGTGGCTGACTGTGGTTCTGGGTAGGTTGCATATCCTCTTGTTGATTTGGGTTCAATAGAACACCATTTGATTGTTCTGTAGAGGATTCCCCAAACTCACCCATGCTTTCATCCTCATAGACAAGATCATCTTCCATTATGAGCAATGTTTCAATGTAGTCCATACTTCCAATGCCCCGACGAAGACTACGAATGGCTAACTTCCTCACCATATTTTCATCTAATGTAGCTATAAAGTCCTAAAATAAATACAAGAATAGCTTGAATTTTTAAAACAGGCTCTTGGGAATATCATTTTTTTAAAAGTTGATGTAGATTGTAAAGCCCTGTGACATCATGGGCAATAGGACTCTTGTCAACTCACCTCAAGGAATTTTTAGGCATGTACCATAGGATAGGGTTAGACTTTGCATTTTACAGTGCTCATAAATGTAGCACACAGATGTAGTTGCACCTATTATTTTCTTCAGTTTAGTGCTCAGGTACTTGTCAAACTGCCCAAGGGCCTCTCATTTGATCAACTGTCTACCTTTACATGGTATCCCCTTTATTGAGATTTATTGGTTTGTGTGTAATTGCTGATATAATTTTACTAAATTGTATATCAGATAGTTACTTGTGCATATTGACCATTTGCAAAATAATGAATTGTTTTGAAAGCAAACAAACACTTCGAAAATAGTACAAAACAGAAACATCAAATTCATACTAACTGCAGGTATTAAATGGTCTTATAAAACTTGACTGCAAATTCTCTGCACATGCAGGAGGTGGTAGTTCACATTGATTGCTGCAAACCTACCAAACACTGACTGATAACAAAACTGATTTCTCGATAAAATACAATAACCAGGAAAATTGTCAAGTGTAACATATAAATCTTGCCTCAAAAATTATTTTAAGGTAGAACATAAACAAAATTACCTTTACATCTTTGTGTTCTTTTTCCCTCTGCCTTTCCTCCGACTCCACAGGCTCGTGACTAAGGCGAAAACCTTGGTTTTGCTTTCTACGTGCTGCTGGTCGACTTCTACCTTGGCTTTCACGTTGCCTTTCCGAGTTTTCTGTCGTTCCCTGAAACAAAATCGGACAAAAACATCGAATGCTTTCTCATATAAAGCGAAACAAAACTGTAAGACAAAATATTAAAGAGTTTTTCTCTTGAGAGACTTACCATATTTTTGCAAGGTTTATTACGAGTACCGCACTGACACTCCGCAGAACACTCGATATTTTTACCCTTGCAAGGGCATCCTCGGGTGCCATTTTCTTTTCTTTTCACGCTACAAGAACTCTTGCACTTACAAGGGTAAGCCTAAAGCCAATTAAGTCTAAACAATCAGGTGGTTCCATACGTTTCACATGTAAATAGATGCAAATATATGCATATTTCGACTTTAATATTTAACTTACCGTGCACGACATCACTCTTCAAACAATGGCGGACTATAGCGACCGAGCGATTTCCGACATTTTCCGAAGCTATTTATATGTGCGCAAAAAAGATGCGCAAATGGTGACACTGCTCCTTTAAGCCTGATTCACACTTGTAAAATTCACACTTGTAAAATAAGGATAAGCATAAACACAAACAAAATAGTTGTGTTAACCGGGGTAAAAAAAAGAACTTTATATAAAAAATCTGAAAATTGGAAACATAAGCGGTTAGTCAGTTACTATATATGGCTTTATAAACATTATATTTTTCATTGGAAACGTATTAAGCAATTAGTCGGGTACTATATGGCTTTATAAACATTATTATATTTCATTGGAAACATAAGCGGTTAGTCGGTTACTATATGGCAACATTATATAATATTTCATTGGAAACATAAGCGGTTAGTTGGTTACTATGTCTTTATAAACATTATATTATATTTCATTGGAAACATAAGCGGTTAGTGATAAGTCGGTTACTATATGGCTTTATAAACATTATTATATGCCATTGGAAATATATTAAGCAGTTATTCGATTACTATATGGCTTCATAAACATATGTCATTGGAAACATAAGCGGTTAGTCGGTTACTATATGGCTTTATAAACATATTATATTTCATTGAAAACGTATTAAGCAGTGATTAGTCAGTTACTATAATGGCTTTATGTATGTATATATATATATATATATATATATATATATATATATATATATATATATATGAGTAAAATTTGTTCTCAAGCTTTATACTCAGAAAAATGTCTGAGTATCCCTGACGGGATTCGAACCCGCGACCTTCTGATTTCTAGACAGACGCTCTACCGACTGAGCTACTGGGACTCAGACGGTAGTGAGAAGGATAAATCGCGATCTGGCTCGTTTTCATGACATGCGAACTTCATACTCGAAGTCACAAACACGTCGGTTGTCTTGTAACAACATTACTAACACTTTTAGCACATCGTAGTCCTGACTACCAGAAATTATACCCACTGTATACCACATATATGTACATAGCATGATTGAATTTTAATAAAACTACATTAAATTATTTCTACCATGGGGATGATACCCCACTGAAAATACTGAAATACTTACCCTTAGCATACATCACTCTTTCACCATCGGACAGCATGGCAAATGACAGAACAATAAAGTTGGCTATCCTGGACATTTTTGCTCCATCACCCCCTATCCGTATCCTCTGCTTACCAATATCTCCAGCAACTATCTAAAATAATAATACAAAGTCATGTTGGGCTCTCAAAACTATATGAATTTACTAATATTACTGAAATGTATTCACCCTTGTCAGATGGCTTTGTTATTCATTATAATTACCTTCTTTCTAATCTGTGACCGAAGCTCTTCTTTAAAATTTAGTTGGGCTCCAGGGTTTTTTTTCAGGAGTTCTTGATATAGTGAAGAATGTATTTAAATTACTTCTGCATTGCTTGACCAGATAACTTCTTGGTAGATCATCAACAATCATGGTTATCTCATGGTAGGCTGCATCACCAACACAGCACTTGTCCATAATGTACAGAGAGCGCACGCCCTTACAAAAACAAACTATAGTTTTAGGCATAAAACTATAGTTTTTGTCCTTAAAACTATAGTTTTCTTAAGAAAACTATAGTTTGTAACCAAAATACTATAGTTTTTTTTCTCAACTATAGTTTCTGTTAAACTAGGTTCCGGGTAGGCATTGACCGATTGTGCTCGTAAATTTCTGAAAAGTTGCTGCGTAAAATGCGAAAAGTTGCTGTGTAAAATGCGAAAAGTTGCTAAAAAGTTGCAAAAAATACAAAAAGTTGCTACGTAAACTTCAAGTGTTGCACCTAATTCTCGCCCAAATTTCACGATATTTTCACGCATACTTAATTAAAAGTTTCTATATTTTAAAATAATATTGCAAAAATGATACCTATAAAGATAAATTTCTTGAAATTTGAACAAATGTATAAAAATATTTTAATAAATCTTTCGCATTAGCGTATATTTACAAAACGTTTATTAGAAAACCAATAAAATGAAAAGTTTGAAACAAAACTTCTGGAGTTCTAGTTGTTCATTTGACTTTATCTTGCTGGCATACTGTTTCCAGATTAGTCCAATACAACAGAACTAATTCTACAGATTGTATATTGGTAAGTAATATATACATAACATAGGTGTTCATTTAGCAGCATACAACACAAAATCAATCCTGTTACCCAGTTGAGGCAGTTATGACCTCTTTGTATTATTGTATTGCAGCATAACGCTAGCTTCAAGGTAATCTTCAAGGGCTCTGTCTTGTTGTGAGGAAAATGCACTGGTTAGGAGACTGAAAGCCCTTTCTGCAGATGCAGAACTTGGCTGGATCAACAGCAGTGTTTTGACGAGCGAGGACCAGTGTGGAAGGGCGTCTCCATGAGCTGCCCACCATGTCAACTTGTCATTCTCACAAGTCACTGTGACGCCTTCTGCTGCAGCCAGATACAAAGATAACTCTTCAGCCAAATTAGATATTTTGGCGTCGTCTTTGATGAAGGGAAAACTTCTGAACTCTTGAAGTGATTCAGCTGTCGGATTCAGGCTTTGCACTTGTACAGGGCAGCAAAGACGTGCAGCTTTGAACGCTCGTACAGTTTCATAAAACTGGCCACTGAACTTTTGCTGATAAAATTGAAGGCCCGGCTGGATACAAGCTTTTGCCCGTGCAATTAACTGGCTGCAGAGCGCAGCATTTCCATTAGCAATTTCTCGGGCGACAGCCACGGTGTTGGGATAATTGTCGACTGCTACGGCCCGGGCAACAGCCGAAAGCTTCTCATAGCAGGAGAAAATGAGTGGCCCATCTCCTTCCAAATAATATGTTGCTTTAACGAAATGAGCTAGCTCCAACCGTAGATCTTGACAGGTTTGGGGATCATCAAATATCTCCAGCAGATGTCGGCGATTAGCAGGACAGATTTCCTCATTTTCACGAAGGAATGGCTCCACATAACCAAAATAGTTGACCACTTGGTTAAGTACTTCCCATTTACTCCACCAACGTGTGTCGCTAAACGTACGAATGGACTGCCCCGTTCTCTCTCTCCAGACAAGGCGTGCATTGTAGCTATGGGAAAACATGCCTATCCAATAGCGAGTGAATAGGTCAAGGATTCTAAATTGAAAATGATTGCCGACATTGTCTATAGTGTGTGAGAAGCACACAACATCAAAGAGATTTTGATAGAAGAACATCAGCTGTCTCAAGGCAGCTCCATTAACAGATGCACCATCTCTCGTAGCTCCAATAACTACATTCGGACCAAGCTTATACTCCACAGCAAGGCAAGACATTAGTCTCTGAGCCAATTCTTCTCCTTTAAGCGCCTTCGCAAGAATTTCGAGGCGTATGAGCCGCTGAGTGGGTACAAAATTTTCCTGAACAAAGCGGATTACGATAACAAGGGCTTCACCCAATCTGGCTGTACCATCAAAGATCACACTTGCCTCTTTCACATCTTTGAGTTCTTCCTGGAGCTTGTCCTTTTCTTTTTCTAGTACTGCTGGAATAAGTAGAGCCAGATGGCTGCTACTGGTTAACCGATGGCCATGCTTCTCTAGTACCGGTCGGAGGGAATCTGTTTTCGCTAATGGTATTCCACCATTCAGAAAAGATTCGACTACCTCAAAGCGGAATAATCGCATATCCGCGGGCAAAGTTGACCCAGGTGTATTTTCTCTCTTATCTCTCCTTTGCAAGCATGCCATAATAGTCTGGTTGTGTGATTTGTTCTTTCTAATATCAGATAATCCGTTCTTGTGCTTTCTTGATTCTATATGTTTTTGGATAGAACTTTTCTTCATAGAGAGTTCTTCGCTGCAAGCGTCGCACCGCAATTTCCGGTCGATCACAGCAAAATGATGGTTAGGAAATTCCTTCAACCGATCCCAAGCAGTCGTACTGGCAGTAGCTTTACTCTCCCTTTGCTTGTATTTTCCTTTATTGACAGGAAGTTTTCGCTTACGTGCAATATCAGCTTTTGCTGGGGCACTTAGACTTGCACCAGCATTTCTTGCTATCAAAATTGGATCTTGGACTTCTTTTACCGGCACATCTTCGTTCTCTGAAATCTCCACATCTTCGTTTTCTGTTTCTGATAAGTCGTCTCGGTCGGACAGGTCAAGTGATTCGTCCATGGCATCAAATTAGCAATTTAAATTACTAAAACTGAAAATGACCGGACGCCATTTTGTTTTTATTGTTAAACACATGCACAGGCAACCCTAGTAAGCAAAACGACATTCGATATTAAACAATGTCAGTGTTACACTGAGCATATAAGTATAGTGCTGTAGTGCATACATGTAATACATGACACTGGTCACTGGGACAACATGGTGGGTTCGTGCAAAAAATAATCAAGTAAACATCAAAACATCGTTTTTATTATCAAAAATTCTAATTATGGCTTATCTAATTGTCCATTTTTTGCTAAAAGTCGCTAAAAAGTTGCCCTGAAAGGCAAATATTGCTCGAGGTTGCTACAAATGAAAAAAGTTGCTCCCAAAGCCAAAAGTTGCTAAAAAGTTTGCCGAGCACAATCGGTCAATGCCTAGTTCCGGGCCTTTGTGGATTTTTTGTTCGAAAGTAATAAAATATGGCCCTATGACCCAAAAATACCAGGGCTTCCCTAGGGCATAGCAGGGCTTTGAGACTTGTATTTAACTGTATTTTTGAGCAAAAGATGAGGTCAGCTCTATAAAAGGTAAAAGCGTCAGAGCCAAAAGTTCCAAAAAAAATCAACAAAGGCCACTTTGCCCAGGGACCAAAACTAAAACAGGGCTGGGACTAGGGCTAGCAGGGTTTTTAGCCCTTTTCTAGCCTAATGAGAATGAGCGTAACCCCCTCTGGTACCTGGGGCTATTTCGCCCATTTTCCGGCAAAAATAGGGTAAAGGTACAACAATGTTAGAGGCTTGTACCCTCCAGATATGCGAAAAAATAGAACCCTTATATGAACCGTTATATACTTTCATAATTTCTGTTCCTTTTAAGCTCTTGCCTTCAAATTTGGTAATCATATTTATCTCGATGGGCTACAAACGCACAAAAAAAATAGGATTTTTTCCGCGCATGCGCAGTAATTTTTTCAAAATAGTCATATTGGGTCATGGTCTATAATTTTTTTTAATTGATTAAAATGGAGCTGAACGGGGTCTATTAGAATGTGAAAACAGATTTGGAATTAGTTAAATATTAACAGAGATATTAATTATTTAATTGACCGGAAGTGGTCAATTTCAAATTTCTTGCAAAAAAAGTAGTATATGGCTACTTGCATTTTTTTAAAAATTAAGTGGGATTATCAGACGTTCTTTTATCTATGTGCTGCGAGGTACTGGTGAGTATAACGTTTAACAGCAATTCATAAGAACGATTTAACTTTTTTTAAATCTACAAATTCCTCCTGACCTTGACATTTAACATTTTAAAATTATTTTTAAGCGGTTAGAAAGCCATTTCTCCATTCTACATAGAAAATATTTTAAATTATTTTTTCCCCAAAAATCCATAATTCTATTGCGCAATAAACGAAGAGGCTATTTTTTGAATTCTCGCAATATTTGCGGCCGTCTTACACCTTCAATATTTAAGAAGTCCTTATGAAATTTTTGTAGCGTGTGCACAATAGCCTGAGAAATTTCACAGCAGCTGGATGTTTGCATTTCTTCAACAGTCTATAAGTAATGATATACTACTTGTGATCAATTTGATGCTATTTGATTCTCTCTTGTTTAACCGTTATGCAAAACTATTTAAGCCTTGAATACACCGGTAAGTGGACTTTCAAAATTAAAAAGGACCGCGGGGCTATACTACTTTTCGAGATAATTTACATTAAACTTTTGAAAATTTCAAACTCGAAAGTAGTACTTGCCTTCATGCATATTACTAAATTTTTGCACATGCAATAGTCTTCCACATTCTATATATGCTGCGTAAGTTTTAGCAATTTGTGCAAAAAAATGAGGAATTACAAGCTAATTAAACTATAACCAAATTTTTTGTGCATATCCACAAAGGCCATACAGGTACCGAAAATCCACAAAGGCCAAGCACCAAAATCAGAAAAACCGAGTAGTGAACTGGTACCTAACGTCCACAAAACGTGGCCTTTGTGGATTTTTCGGGTACCACACAGAGCTATCATGGTGGCACTCTATATAGTACTATACAGGGGAGAGACACTAAACTGTAACAACCTACCACTAGGTGGCCTTTGTGGATTTTTCGGGTACCACACAGGGCTATCATGGTGGCACTCTATATAGTACTATACAGGGGAGAGACACTAAACTGTAACAACCTACCACTAGGTGGCCTTTGTGGATTTTTCGGGTACCACACAGGGCTATCATGGTCGCACTCTATGGGCACTATATACCACCACCAGGAGGCCTGGGTACCACACAGGGCTACCATCCACTAGGTGGCCTTTGTGGAATTTTCAAAAAAATTACAAGTGCCATTTCGGCATTCATGCGCCCACTATGTGGACCTAATATTTACTTATGTGCATGCACAATTATTGGATATATGTTGGCCAACTTGTGTGTGCATTCAGATGTCCAATCAGATTTGGTTTACACTTATTTCTTTGTAAGATAATCGATAAAAAGTAACAAATCTGAAAAACCGAGTGATTAACTGGGGACAAGTTAGCAGGGATACTCGTCTTTTTCAAGGTTTTCAAAAAGGGCGACTACTTTTCAAGTCATAGGACCATAAGGACGATTTTGTAAACTTTAAAGGCGAAGATCAAACGTAAGTTCTCATCTACACTACCTTCTCTGTGTCCAACAGTGTTTTTTCTCATTTGCAGCTGGGATTTTTAAATATTTTGACTATATGACCGAATATTGTTAGTGACCTCCATGTTTAATTCATGACTTAATTTCTTTTTTAAAAATTGTGCTGTTATGATTCTTGTTATAATGTACTTTTTTTATATAAACCTTCCTCGGGTCATCGAGAAGATGAATATCTAACTCTCTAATGACCACAATGTATTTTCTTCTTGTAATTTGAGTAATTACTAAAAATAGATGGCAGCCATTTTTAATTTAATAATTTTTCTAAAATTCATTTTCAAATTTTTTGTCATTAGCCTTTGTGTTATGACATGATTTTTTTTCTTCTAAACATTCCTCTGGTCACTGTATAGAGGAATATATAAGTTGCTCAATGTGAAAATGTGTTTTCTTCTTGCAATTTGCATAATTGCTAAAAATATATCGCAGCCATCTTGGATTGGGTAATTATTCCAAAATACATTTGCATATTTCTCTTGTTAGCATTGCTGCAGTATCGTGTAACATTTTCTCTGAACATCCGTAGAGGGATGACCGACATATATTTCTTAGTGTCGATATCCCACAACGGATAAGTAGCCCAAAAATTTACATAATTTATTTTCAACCATGATAGCCCTGGGGTCATTATTCAAAAATCCACAAAGGCCAGGTACCAAAAATCCACAAAGGCCACTAACTAGGGCCACTTTGAAAAAAATCCACAAAGGCCAGGTACCAAAAGTTAATTGTTAGTGTTTGTTTTCCTTTGTTTACTGCCTGACGATTTCAGTTATAACGTTTGTTCTACTTCATCTGTATTGTTTCAACTTATATCAATATCTTCATTATTATAAGGAACAATTTGAGATATAGTAGATATTTCTAGCTCTTTTAGAACCAGCGTTATAAGCGAAACTGTAATGGGCATTAATAATAGCCTATAATTAATTTCCGTTA
Source organism: Paragorgia papillata (assembly GCA_035771165.1). Taxonomy (NCBI): domain Eukaryota; kingdom Metazoa; phylum Cnidaria; class Anthozoa; order Scleralcyonacea; family Coralliidae; genus Paragorgia; species Paragorgia papillata. Next base: position 397,831 of record JAWNZC010000359.1, read on the forward strand.
TTTTCCTGCCTTACCATTTCACTTATAACGTTTGTTCTACTTCATCTGTATTGTTCCAACTTATATTAATCTCTTCGTTATTATAAGGGGAACAATTTGAGATATAGTAGAGATACCTGGCAATATAGTCAGCAGTTTTTTTTTATTATCACGCGCAGTACTATCTGTCTAACATCCTACATATTTTCTTTTAGGGAAGTGACGAAAATAGACATGATGAAATGTTCGAAGACATTGGTTGCGGCCCAGCGCTGTATGTATAACTTATTTCTAAAATAATGAATTAGTAAAATAAGGCAGACTGAAATTGGACGTGTTCAGTACCATAGCTTTAATTTTTTTATTACTTACAATAGACACGCAGTGTTAAATCTCTTGCAACCAGCTTTGTTTGCAAAAGGTTATATTAGTAGTTATATTTTTTTAATTTAACTTTTTTTTAAAATTTAGAGTGTTGGATGACCTAAACGAGGGAAATGTCACGCCCCCAATCCCGTCCTCTATTTCGTCCGATGTAAGTGTACATATAGTTTTGGACTAATTGAATTTATTTTTTTCACACGTCCATTAACAACCAATATACTTCATTATATTCATTTTCACCAATCCTACTTCCGTTGATGTCAAACCAGGTCTGATTAGAACTAATCATATCGCTTTGACTTCAACGTGTAGTACTATCTGTTTAACATGCTACTTATTTATTTTCTTTTAGGGTTGCGAGTCAAGCGAGTCCAATGACTTGAGAGGCGTTGTATACAGACCAACACGCTATGTAAGAAAGCAGATTAAGTATTTAAACAGATTAATCAACGAAGGACGAACGAGTGAGGTAATTATGATCTCGGTAAACGATTAAAGAACGTTTTCTTGAAAATAACAAGAAATAAACTAGTAAATAAATAAATAAATAAATTGTAAAGTATTTATTAATTAATAATTAATAAAATTCATTGATAATTAATTAGTCTGTGCTTTTTATATAGGACGATACAGAAGGGAATACAGGAAGTAAAAAGAAAGTAAGTCGGGCGTAATAACGTTTATTAATTCACATGCCCGTACAAATAGCTCCCATCCAATTATTATAAATTGTTTGGTAATTTCGTATTGTTTTTGTTTTTTTGGTTTAGACAGGGACGCGTATTGGCAAGATTTGCTCTATTTGTGGCAAGTCTTACAAATACTTGCCAGCGCACTTAAAGAGAAAACATCAGGTGGACGACGAGGAAGCAAAGGAAATGGCCAGAAAGCAGAGAAAAGGATTGAACCAGGAGAAATTGAAACCGAAGTCGAAATGCCCCAAATGTGGGGGCTATTTCGTACGCGTGGGACGCCACCTCAAGCGGGCCCACCGCATTAGAGATGAGGAAGAATTTAGAAGGTATTGTAAATAAATTTCTAATTGAATGTCATTTATGCAGTTGTAAGAAAATATCTAGTCTAGCCTTTTTCACCTAATTTAAGTAGTAAATTCTACTCTATGTCGAATTGGGTATTTGAGTCTTGTCTTGTCTTGTCTTGTCTTGTCTTGTCTTGTCTTGTCTTGTCTTGTCTTGTCTTGTCTTGTAAATGTAAACTTGCCTGACGTTGTCACTTATAACGTTTGTTCTACTGCATCTGCATTGTCCCAACTTATATCATCTCTTTGTAATTATAAGGGGAACAATTTAAGATACCGCTGAGATTTTTAGATATTTTAGAACAAGCGTTATAAGCGAAACTGTAAAGGGCATTAATAATAGGCTGTAATAAATTTCCGCTATTTTTCTCCCTGACGATTTCACTTATAACGTTTGTTGTACTACATCACTATTGTTTCAACTTATATCAATATAGTAGAGATTTTTAGCTCTTTTAGGACAAGCGTTATAAGCGAAAATGCAATGGACATTAATAATATACTATAATTAATTTCCGTTATTTTTCTGCCTGACGATTTCACTTATTACGTTTGTTCTTCTGCATCTCTATTGTTCCAACTTATATTAATCTCTTTGTTATTATAAGAGGAACATTTTGAGATATAGTAGAGATTTTTATATCTTTTAGAACAAGCGTTATAAGCGAAAATGTAATGGGCATTAATAATAGACTATAATTAATTTCCGTTATTTTTCTGCCTTACCATTTCACTAAAAACGTTTGTTCTACTTCATCTGAATTGTTCCAACTTATATCAATCTCTTCGTTATTATAAGGGGAACAATTTAAGATATAGTAGAGATTTCTAGCTCTTTCTGAACAAGCGTTATAAGCGAAACTGTAATGGGCATTAATAATAGCCTATAATTAATTTCCGTTATTTTTCTGCCTTACCATTTCACTAATAACGTTTGTTCTACTGCATCTGAATTGTTCCAACTTATATCAATCTCTTCGTTGTTATAAGGGGAACAATTTAAGATATAGTATAGATTTCCAGCTCTTTCAGAACAAGCGTTATAAGCGAAACTGTAATGGGCATTAATAATCGCCTATAATTAATTTCCGTTATTTTTCTGCCTTACCATTTCACTAAAAACGTTTGTTCTACTGCATCTGAATTGTTCCAACTTATATCAATCTCTTCGTTATTATAAGGGGAACAATTTAAGATATAGTAGAGATTTCTAGCTCTTTCTGAACAAGCGTTATAAGCGAAACTGTAATGGGCATTAATAATAGCCTATAATTAATTTCCGTTATTTTTCTGCCTTACCATTTCACTAATAACGTTTGTTCTACTGCATCTGAATTGTTCCAACTTATATCAATCTCTTCGTTGTTATAAGGGGAACAATTTAAGATATAGTATAGATTTCCAGCTCTTTCAGAACAAGCGTTATAAGCGAAACTGTAATGGGCATTAATAATCGCCTATAATTAATTTCCGTTATTTTTCTGCCTTACCATTTCACTAATAACGTTTGTTCTACTGCATCTGAATTGTTCCAACTTATATCAATCTCTTCGTTATTATAAGGGGAACAATTTAAGATATAGTAGAGATTTCTAGCTCTTTCTGAACAAGCGTTATAAGCGAAACTGTAATGGGCATTAATAATAGCCTATAATTAATTTCCGTTATTTTTCTGCCTTACCATTTCACTAATAACGTTTGTTCTACTGCATCTGAATTGTTCCAACTTATATCAATCTCTTCGTTGTTATAAGGGGAACAATTTAAGATATAGTATAGATTTCCAGCTCTTTCAGAACAAGCGTTATAAGCGAAACTGTAATGGGCATTAATAATCGCCTATAATTAATTTCCGTTATTTTTCTGCCTTACCATTTCACTAATAACGTTTGTTCTACTGCATCTGAATTGTTCCAACTTATATCAATCTCTTCGTTGTTATAAGGGGAACAATTTAAGATATAGTATAGATTTCCAGCTCTTTCAGAACAAGCGTTATAAGCGAAACTGTAATGGGCATTAATAATCGCCTATAATTAATTTCCGTTATTTTTCTGCCTTACCATTTCACTAAAAACGTTTGTTCTACTGCATCTGAATTGTTCCAACTTATATCAATCTCTTCGTTATTATAAGGGGAACAATTTAAGATATAGTAGAGATTTCTAGCTCTTTCTGAACAAGCGTTATAAGCGAAACTGTAATGGGCATTAATAATAGCCTATAATTAATTTCCGTTATTTTTCTGCCTTACCATTTCACTAATAACGTTTGTTCTACTGCATCTGAATTGTTCCAACTTATATCAATCTCTTCGTTGTTATAAGGGGAACAATTTAAGATATAGTATAGATTTCCAGCTCTTTCAGAACAAGCGTTATAAGCGAAACTGTAATGGGCATTAATAATCGCCTATAATTAATTTCCGTTATTTTTCTGCCTTACCATTTCACTAATAACGTTTGTTCTACTGCATCTGAATTGTTCCAACTTATATCAATCTCTTCGTTGTTATAAGGGGAACAATTTAAGATATAGTATAGATTTCCAGCTCTTTCAGAACAAGCGTTATAAGCGAAACTGTAATGGGCATTAATAATCGCCTATAATTAATTTCCGTTATTTTTCTGCCTTACCATTTCACTAATAACGTTTGTTCTACTGCATCTGAATTGTTCCAACTTATATCAATCTCTTCGTTGTTATAAGGGGAACAATTTAAGATATAGTATAGATTTCCAGCTCTTTCAGAACAAGCGTTATAAGCGAAACTGTAATGGGCATTAATAATCGCCTATAATTAATTTCCGTTATTTTTCTGCCTTACCATTTCACTAAAAACGTTTGTTCTACTTCATCTGAATTGTTCCAACTTATATCAATCTCTTCGTTATTATAAGGGGAACAATTTAAGATATAGTAGAGATTTCTAGCTCTTTCTGAACAAGCGTTATAAGCGAAACTGTAATGGGCATTAATAATAGCCTATAATTAATTTCCGTTATTTTTCTGCCTTACCATTTCACTAATAACGTTTGTTCTACTGCATCTGAATTGTTCCAACTTATATCAATCTCTTCGTTATTATAAGGGGAACAATTTAAGATATAGTAGAGATTTCTAGCTCTTTCTGAACAAGCGTTATAAGCGAAACTGTAATGGGCATTAATAATCGCCTATAATTAATTTCCGTTATTTTTCTGCCTTACCATTTCACTAAAAACGTTTGTTCTACTTCATCTGAATTGTTCCAACTTATATCAATCTCTTCGTTATTATAAGGGGAACAATTTAAGATATAGTAGAGATTTCTAGCTCTTTCTGAACAAGCGTTATAAGCGAAACTGTAATGGGCATTAATAATCGCCTATAATTAATTTCCGTTATTTTTCTGCCTTACCATTTCACTAAAAACGTTTGTTCTACTGCATCTGAATTGTTCCAACTTATATCAATCTCTTCGTTGTTATAAGGGGAACAATTTAAGATATAGTATAGATTTCCAGCTCTTTCAGAACAAGCGTTATAAGCGAAACTGTAATGGGCATTAATAATCGCCTATAATTAATTTCCGTTATTTTTCTGCCTTACCATTTCACTAATAACGTTTGTTTCTACTGCATCTGAATTGTTCCAACTTATATCAATCTCTTCGTTGTTATAAGGGGAACAATTTAAGATATAGTATAGATTTCCAGCTCTTTCAGAACAAGCGTTATAAGCGAAACTGTAATGGGCATTAATAATCGCCTATAATTAATTTCCGTTATTTTTCTGCCTTACCATTTCACTAAAAACGTTTGTTCTACTTCATCTGAATTGTTCCAACTTATATCAATCTCTTCGTTATTATAAGGGGAACAATTTAAGATATAGTAGAGATTTCTAGCTCTTTCTGAACAAGCGTTATAAGCGAAACTGTAATGGGCATTAATAATAGCCTATAATTAATTTCCGTTATTTTTCTGCCTTACCATTTCACTAATAACGTTTGTTCTACTGCATCTGAATTGTTCCAACTTATATCAATCTCTTCGTTGTTATAAGGGGAACAATTTAAGATATAGTATAGATTTCCAGCTCTTTCAGAACAAGCGTTATAAGCGAAACTGTAATGGGCATTAATAATCGCCTATAATTAATTTCCGTTATTTTTCTGCCTTACCATTTCACTAATAACGTTTGTTCTACTGCATCTGAATTGTTCCAACTTATATCAATCTCTTCGTTGTTATAAGGGGAACAATTTAAGATATAGTATAGATTTCCAGCTCTTTCAGAACAAGCGTTATAAGCGAAACTGTAATGGGCATTAATAATCGCCTATAATTAATTTCCGTTATTTTTCTGCCTTACCATTTCACTAAAAACGTTTGTTCTACTTCATCTGAATTGTTCCAACTTATATCAATCTCTTCGTTATTATAAGGGGAACAATTTAAGATATAGTAGAGATTTCTAGCTCTTTCTGAACAAGCGTTATAAGCGAAACTGTAATGGGCATTAATAATAGCCTATAATTAATTTCCGTTATTTTTCTGCCTTACCATTTCACTAATAACGTTTGTTCTACTGCATCTGAATTGTTCCCACTTATATCAATCTCTTCGTTATTATAAGGGGAACAATTTAAGATATAGTAGAGATTTCTAGCTCTTTCTGAACAAGCGTTATAAGCGAAACTGTAATGGGCATTAATAATCGCCTATAATTAATTTCCGTTATTTTTCTGCCTTACCATTTCACTAAAAACGTTTGTTCTACTTCATCTGAATTGTTCCAACTTATATCAATCTCTTCGTTATTATAAGGGGAACAATTTAAGATATAGTAGAGATTTCTAGCTCTTTCTGAACAAGCGTTATAAGCGAAACTGTAATGGGCATTAATAATCGCCTATAATTAATTTCCGTTATTTTTCTGCCTTACCATTTCACTAAAAACGTTTGTTCTACTGCATCTGAATTGTTCCAACTTATATCAATCTCTTCGTTATTATAAGGGGAACAATTTAAGATATAGTAGAGATTTCTAGCTCTTTCTGAACAAGCGTTATAAGCGAAACTGTAATGGGCATTAATAATAGCCTATAATTAATTTCCGTTATTTTTCTGCCTTACCATTTCACTAATAACGTTTGTTCTACTGCATCTGAATTGTTCCAACTTATATCAATCTCTTCGTTGTTATAAGGGGAACAATTTAAGATATAGTATAGATTTCCAGCTCTTTCAGAACAAGCGTTATAAACGAAACTGTAATGGGCATTAATAATCGCCTATAATTAATTTCCGTTATTTTTCTGCCTTACCATTTCACTAATAACGTTTGTTCTACTGCATCTGAATTGTTCCAACTTATATCAATCTCTTCGTTATTATAAGGGGAACAATTTAAGATATAGTAGAGATTTCTAGCTCTTTCAGAACAAGCGTTATAAGCGAAACTGTAATGGGCATTAATAATCGCCTATAATTAATTTCCGTTATTTTTCTGCCTTACCATTTCACTAATAACGTTTGTTCTACTGCATCTGAATTGTTCCAACTTATATCAATCTCTTCGTTGTTATAAGGGGAACAATTTAAGATATAGTATAGATTTCCAGCTCTTTCAGAACAAGCGTTATAAGCGAAACTGTAATGGGCATTAATAATCGCCTATAATTAATTTCCGTTATTTTTCTGCCTTACCATTTCACTAATAACGTTTGTTCTACTGCATCTGAATTGTTCCAACTTATATCAATCTCTTCGTTGTTATAAGGGGAACAATTTAAGATATAGTATAGATTTCCAGCTCTTTCAGAACAAGCGTTATAAGCGAAACTGTAATGGGCATTAATAATCGCCTATAATTAATTTCCGTTATTTTTCTGCCTTACCATTTCACTAAAAACGTTTGTTCTACTTCATCTGAATTGTTCCAACTTATATCAATCTCTTCGTTATTATAAGGGGAACAATTTAAGATATAGTAGAGATTTCTAGCTCTTTCTGAACAAGCGTTATAAGCGAAACTGTAATGGGCATTAATAATAGCCTATAATTAATTTCCGTTATTTTTCTGCCTTACCATTTCACTAATAACGTTTGTTCTACTGCATCTGAATTGTTCCAACTTATATCAATCTCTTCGTTGTTATAAGGGGAACAATTTAAGATATAGTATAGATTTCCAGCTCTTTCAGAACAAGCGTTATAAGCGAAACTGTAATGGGCATTAATAATCGCCTATAATTAATTTCCGTTATTTTTCTGCCTTACCATTTCACTAATAACGTTTGTTCTACTGCATCTGAATTGTTCCAACTTATATCAATCTCTTCGTTGTTATAAGGGGAACAATTTAAGATATAGTATAGATTTCCAGCTCTTTCAGAACAAGCGTTATAAGCGAAACTGTAATGGGCATTAATAATCGCCTATAATTAATTTCCGTTATTTTTCTGCCTTACCATTTCACTAAAAACGTTTGTTCTACTTCATCTGAATTGTTCCAACTTATATCAATCTCTTCGTTATTATAAGGGGAACAATTTAAGATATAGTAGAGATTTCTAGCTCTTTCTGAACAAGCGTTATAAGCGAAACTGTAATGGGCATTAATAATCGCCTATAATTAATTTCCGTTATTTTTCTGCCTTACCATTTCACTAAAAACGTTTGTTCTACTTCATCTGAATTGTTCCAACTTATATCAATCTCTTCGTTATTATAAGGGGAACAATTTAAGATATAGTAGAGATTTCTAGCTCTTTCTGAACAAGCGTTATAAGCGAAACTGTAATGGGCATTAATAATAGCCTATAATTAATTTCCGTTATTTTTCTGCCTTACCATTTCACTAATAACGTTTGTTCTACTGCATCTGAATTGTTTCCAACTTATATCAATCTCTTCGTTGTTATAAGGGGAACAATTTAAGATATAGTATAGATTTCCAGCTCTTTCAGAACAAGCGTTATAAGCGAAACTGTAATGGGCATTAATAATCGCCTATAATTAATTTCCGTTATTTTTCTGCCTTACCATTTCACTAAAAAACGTTTGTTCTACTTCATCTGAATTGTTCCAACTTATATCAATCTCTTCGTTATTATAAGGGGAACAATTTAAGATATAGTAGAGATTTCTAGCTCTTTCTGAACAAGCGTTATAAGCGAAACTGTAATGGGCATTAATAATAGCCTATAATTAATTTCCGTTATTTTTCTGCCTTACCATTTCACTAATAACGTTTGTTCTACTGCATCTGAATTGTTCCAACTTATATCAATCTCTTCGTTGTTAGAAGGGGAACAATTTAAGATATAGTATAGATTTCCAGCTCTTTCAGAACAAGCGTTATAAGCGAAACTGTAATGGGCATTAATAATAGCCTATAATTAATTTCCGTTATTTTTCTGCCTTACCATTTCACTAATAACGTTTGTTCTACTGCATCTGAATTGTTCCAACTTATATCAATCTCTTCGTTGTTATAAGGGGAACAATTTAAGATATAGTATAGATTTCCAGCTCTTTCAGAACAAGCGTTATAAGCGAAACTGTAATGGGCATTAATAATCGCCTATAATTAATTTCCGTTATTTTTCTGCCTTACCATTTCACTAAAAACGTTTGTTCTACTTCATCTGAATTGTTCCAACTTATATCAATCTCTTCGTTATTATAAGGGGAACAATTTAAGATATAGTAGAGATTTCTAGCTCTTTCTGAACAAGCGTTATAAGCGAAACTGTAATGGGCATTAATAATAGCCTATAATTAATTTCCGTTATTTTTCTGCCTTACCATTTCACTAATAACGTTTGTTCTACTGCATCTGAATTGTTCCAACTTATATCAATCTCTTCGTTGTTATAAGGGGAACAATTTAAGATATAGTATAGATTTCCAGCTCTTTCAGAACAAGCGTTATAAGCGAAACTGTAATGGGCATTAATAATCGCCTATAATTAATTTCCGTTATTTTTCTGCCTTACCATTTCACTAATAACGTTTGTTCTACTGCATCTGAATTGTTCCAACTTATATCAATCTCTTCGTTGTTATAAGGGGAACAATTTAAGATATAGTATAGATTTCCAGCTCTTTCAGAACAAGCGTTATAAGCGAAACTGTAATGGGCATTAATAATCGCCTATAATTAATTTCCGTTATTTTTCTGCCTTACCATTTCACTAAAAACGTTTGTTCTACTTCATCTGAATTGTTCCAACTTATATCAATCTCTTCGTTATTATAAGGGGAACAATTTAAGATATAGTAGAGATTTCTAGCTCTTTCTGAACAAGCGTTATAAGCGAAACTGTAATGGGCATTAATAATAGCCTATAATTAATTTCCGTTATTTTTCTGCCTTACCATTTCACTAATAACGTTTGTTCTACTGCATCTGAATTGTTCCAACTTATATCAATCTCTTCGTTATTATAAGGGGAACAATTTAAGATATAGTAGAGATTTCTAGCTCTTTCAGAACAAGCGTTATAAGCGAAACTGTAATGGGCATTAATAATCGCCTATAATTAATTTCCGTTATTTTTCTGCCTTACCATTTCACTAAAAACGTTTGTTCTACTTCATCTGAATTGTTTCCAACTTATATCAATCTCTTCGTTATTATAAGGGGAACAATTTAAGATATAGTAGAGATTTCCAGCTCTTTCAGAACAAGCGTTATAAGCGAAACTGTAATGGGCATTAATAATCGCCTATAATTAATTTCCGTTATTTTTCTGCCTTACCATTTCACTAAAAAACGTTTGTTCTACTTCATCTGAATTGTTCCAACTTATATCAATCTCTTCGTTATTATAAGGGGAACAATTTAAGATATAGTAGAGATTTCTAGCTCTTTCTGAACAAGCGTTATAAGCGAAACTGTAATGGGCATTAATAATAGCCTATAATTAATTTCCGTTATTTTTCTGCCTTACCATTTCACTAATAACGTTTGTTCTACTGCATCTGAATTGTTCCAACTTATATCAATCTCTTCGTTATTATAAGGGGAACAATTTAAGATATAGTAGAGATTTCTAGCTCTTTCTGAACAAGCGTTATAAGCGAAACTGTAATGGGCATTAATAATCGCCTATAATTAATTTCCGTTATTTTTCTGCCTTACCATTTCACTAAAAACGTTTGTTCTACTTCATCTGAATTGTTCCAACTTATATCAATCTCTTCGTTATTATAAGGGGAACAATTTAAGATATAGTAGAGATTTCTAGCTCTTTCTGAACAAGCGTTATAAGCGAAACTGTAATGGGCATTAATAATCGCCTATAATTAATTTCCGTTATTTTTCTGCCTTACCATTTCACTAAAAACGTTTGTTCTACTTCATCTGAATTGTTCCAACTTATATCAATCTCTTCGTTATTATAAGGGGAACAATTTAAGGTATAGTAGAGATTTCTAGCTCTTTCTGAACAAGCGTTATAAGCGAAACTGTAATGGGCATTAATAATCGCCTATAATTAATTTCCGTTATTTTTCTGCCTTACCATTTCACTAAAAACGTTTGTTCTACTTCATCTGAATTGTTCCAACTTATATCAATCTCTTCGTTGTTATAAGGGGAACAATTTAAGATATAGTATAGATTTCCAGCTCTTTCAGAACAAGCGTTATAAGCGAAACTGTAATGGGCATTAATAATCGCCTATAATTAATTTCCGTTATTTTTCTGCCTTACCATTTCACTAAAAACGTTTGTTCTACTTCATCTGAATTGTTCCAACTTATATCAATCTCTTCGTTATTATAAGGGGAACAATTTAAGATATAGTAGAGATTTCTAGCTCTTTCTGAACAAGCGTTATAAGCGAAACTGTAATGGGCATTAATAATAGCCTATAATTAATTTCCGTTATTTTTCTGCCTTACCATTTCACTAATAACGTTTGTTCTACTGCATCTGAATTGTTCCAACTTATATCAATCTCTTCGTTATTATAAGGGGAACAATTTAAGATATAGTAGAGATTTCTAGCTCTTTCAGAACAAGCGTTATAAGCGAAACTGTAATGGGCATTAATAATCGCCTATAATTAATTTCCGTTATTTTTCTGCCTTACCATTTCACTAAAAACGTTTGTTCTACTTCATCTGAATTGTTCCAACTTATATCAATCTCTTCGTTATTATAAGGGGAACAATTTAAGATATAGTAGAGATTTCCAGCTCTTTCAGAACAAGCGTTATAAGCGAAACTGTAATGGGCATTAATAATCGCCTATAATTAATTTCCGTTATTTTTCTGCCTTACCATTTCACTAAAAACGTTTGTTCTACTTCATCTGAATTGTTCCAACTTATATCAATCTCTTCGTTATTATAAGGGGAACAATTTAAGATATAGTAGAGATTTCTAGCTCTTTCTGAACAAGCGTTATAAGCGAAACTGTAATGGGCATTAATAATAGCCTATAATTAATTTCCGTTATTTTTCTGCCTTACCATTTCACTAATAACGTTTGTTCTACTGCATCTGAATTGTTCCAACTTATATCAATCTCTTCGTTATTATAAGGGGAACAATTTAAGATATAGTAGAGATTTCTAGCTCTTTCTGAACAAGCGTTATAAGCGAAACTGTAATGGGCATTAATAATCGCCTATAATTAATTTCCGTTATTTTTCTGCCTTACCATTTCACTAAAAACGTTTGTTCTACTTCATCTGAATTGTTCCAACTTATATCAATCTCTTCGTTATTATAAGGGGAACAATTTAAGATATAGTAGAGATTTCTAGCTCTTTCTGAACAAGCGTTATAAGCGAAACTGTAATGGGCATTAATAATCGCCTATAATTAATTTCCGTTATTTTTCTGCCTTACCATTTCACTAAAAACGTTTGTTCTACTTCATCTGAATTGTTCCAACTTATATCAATCTCTTCGTTATTATAAGGGGAACAATTTAAGATATAGTAGAGATTTCTAGCTCTTTCTGAACAAGCGTTATAAGCGAAACTGTAATGGGCATTAATAATCGCCTATAATTAATTTCCGTTATTTTTCTGCCTTACCATTTCACTAAAAAACGTTTGTTCTACTTCATCTGAATTGTTCCAACTTATATCAATCTCTTCGTTATTATAAGGGGAACAATTTAAGATATAGTAGAGATTTCTAGCTCTTTCTGAACAAGCGTTATAAGCGAAACTGTAATGGGCATTAATAATCGCCTATAATTAATTTCCGTTATTTTTCTGCCTTACCATTTCACTAAAAACGTTTGTTCTACTTCATCTGAATTGTTCCAACTTATATCAATCTCTTCGTTATTATAAGGGGAACAATTTAAGATATAGTAGAGATTTCTAGCTCTTTCTGAACAAGCGTTATAAGCGAAACTGTAATGGGCCATTAATAATCGCCTATAATTAATTTCCGTTATTTTTCTGCCTTACCATTTCACTAAAAACGTTTTGTTCTACTTCATCTGAATTGTTCCAACTTATATCAATCTCTTCGTTGTTATAAGGGGAACAATTTAAGATATAGTATAGATTTCCAGCTCTTTCAGAACAAGCGTTATAAGCGAAACTGTAATGGGCATTAATAATCGCCTATAATTAATTTCCGTTATTTTTCTGCCTTACCATTTCACTAAAAACGTTTGTTCTACTTCATCTGAATTGTTCCAACTTATATCAATCTCTTCGTTATTATAAGGGGAACAATTTAAGATATAGTAGAGATTTCTAGCTCTTTCAGAACAAGCGTTATAAGCGAAACTGTAATGGGCATTAATAATCGCCTATAATTAATTTCCGTTATTTTTCTGCCTTACCATTTCACTAAAAACGTTTGTTCTACTTCATCTGAATTGTTCCAACTTATATCAATCTCTTCGTTATTATAAGGGGAACAATTTAAGATATAGTAGAGATTTCTAGCTCTTTCTGAACAAGCGTTATAAGCGAAACTGTAATGGGCATTAATAATAGCCTATAATTAATTTCCGTTATTTTTCTGCCTTACCATTTCACTAATAACGTTTGTTCTACTGCATCTGAATTGTTCCAACTTATATCAATCTCTTCGTTATTATAAGGGGAACAATTTAAGATATAGTAGAGATTTCTAGCTCTTTCAGAACAAGCGTTATAAGCGAAACTGTAATGGGCATTAATAATCGCCTATAATTAATTTCCGTTATTTTTCTGCCTTACCATTTCACTAAAAACGTTTGTTCTACTTCATCTGAATTGTTCCAACTTATATCAATCTCTTCGTTATTATAAGGGGAACAATTTAAGATATAGTAGAGATTTCCAGCTCTTTCAGAACAAGCGTTATAAGCGAAACTGTAATGGGCATTAATAATCGCCTATAATTAATTTCCGTTATTTTTCTGCCTTACCATTTCACTAAAAACGTTTGTTCTACTTCATCTGAATTGTTCCAACTTATATCAATCTCTTCGTTATTATAAGGGGAACAATTTAAGATATAGTAGAGATTTCTAGCTCTTTCTGAACAAGCGTTATAAGCGAAACTGTAATGGGCATTAATAATAGCCTATAATTAATTTCCGTTATTTTTCTGCCTTACCATTTCACTAATAACGTTTGTTCTACTGCATCTGAATTGTTCCAACTTATATCAATCTCTTCGTTATTATAAGGGGAACAATTTAAGATATAGTAGAGATTTCTAGCTCTTTCTGAACAAGCGTTATAAGCGAAACTGTAATGGGCATTAATAATCGCCTATAATTAATTTCCGTTATTTTTCTGCCTTACCATTTCACTAAAAACGTTTGTTCTACTTCATCTGAATTGTTCCAACTTATATCAATCTCTTCGTTATTATAAGGGGAACAATTTAAGATATAGTAGAGATTTCTAGCTCTTTCTGAACAAGCGTTATAAGCGAAACTGTAATGGGCATTAATAATCGCCTATAATTAATTTCCGTTATTTTTCTGCCTTACCATTTCACTAAAAACGTTTGTTCTACTTCATCTGAATTGTTCCAACTTATATCAATCTCTTCGTTATTATAAGGGGAACAATTTAAGATATAGTAGAGATTTCTAGCTCTTTCTGAACAAGCGTTATAAGCGAAACTGTAATGGGCATTAATAATCGCCTATAATTAATTTCCGTTATTTTTCTGCCTTACCATTTCACTAAAAACGTTTGTTCTACTTCATCTGAATTGTTCCAACTTATATCAATCTCTTCGTTATTATAAGGGGAACAATTTAAGATATAGTAGAGATTTCTAGCTCTTTCTGAACAAGCGTTATAAGCGAAACTGTAATGGGCATTAATAATCGCCTATAATTAATTTCCGTTATTTTTTCTGCCTTACCATTTCACTAAAAACGTTTGTTCTACTTCATCTGAATTGTTCCAACTTATATCAATCTCTTCGTTATTATAAGGGGAACAATTTAAGATATAGTAGAGATTTCTAGCTCTTTCTGAACAAGCGTTATAAGCGAAACTGTAATGGGCATTAATAATCGCCTATAATTAATTTCCGTTATTTTTCTGCCTTACCATTTCACTAAAAACGTTTGTTCTACTGCATCTGAATTGTTCCAACTTATATCAATCTCTTCGTTATTATAAGGGGAACAATTTAAGATATAGTAGAGATTTCTAGCTCTTTCTGAACAAGCGTTATAAGCGAAACTGTAATGGGCATTAATAATAGCCTATAATTAATTTCCGTTATTTTTCTGCCTTACCATTTCACTAATAACGTTTGTTCTACTGCATCTGAATTGTTCCAACTTATATCAATCTCTTCGTTGTTATAAGGGGAACAATTTAAGATATAGTATAGATTTCCAGCTCTTTCAGAACAAGCGTTATAAGCGAAACTGTAATGGGCATTAATAATCGCCTATAATTAATTTCCGTTATTTTTCTGCCTTACCATTTCACTAATAACGTTTGTTCTACTGCATCTGAATTGTTCCAACTTATATCAATCTCTTCGTTATTATAAGGGGAACAATTTAAGATATAGTAGAGATTTCTAGCTCTTTCTGAACAAGCGTTATAAGCGAAACTGTAATGGGCATTAATAATAGCCTATAATTAATTTCCGTTATTTTTCTGCCTTACCATTTCACTAATAACGTTTGTTCTACTGCATCTGAATTGTTCCAACTTATATCAATCTCTTCGTTGTTATAAGGGGAACAATTTAAGATATAGTATAGATTTCCAGCTCTTTCAGAACAAGCGTTATAAGCGAAACTGTAATGGGCATTAATAATCGCCTATAATTAATTTCCGTTATTTTTCTGCCTTACCATTTCACTAATAACGTTTGTTCTACTGCATCTGAATTGTTCCAACTTATATCAATCTCTTCGTTGTTATAAGGGGAACAATTTAAGATATAGTATAGATTTCCAGCTCTTTCAGAACAAGCGTTATAAGCGAAACTGTAATGGGCATTAATAATCGCCTATAATTAATTTCCGTTATTTTTCTGCCTTACCATTTCACTAATAACGTTTGTTCTAGTTCATCTGAATTGTTCCAACTTATATCAATCTCTTCGTTATTATAAGGGGAACAATTTAAGATATAGTAGAGATTTCTAGCTCTTTCTGAACAAGCGTTATAAGCGAAACTGTAATGGGCATTAATAATAGCCTATAATTAATTTCCGTTATTTTTCTGCCTTACCATTTCACTAATAACGTTTGTTCTACTGCATCTGAATTGTTCCAACTTATATCAATCTCTTCGTTGTTATAAGGGGAACAATTTAAGATATAGTATAGATTTCCAGCTCTTTCAGAACAAGCGTTATAAGCGAAACTGTAATGGGCATTAATAATCGCCTATAATTAATTTCCGTTATTTTTCTGCCTTACCATTTCACTAATAACGTTTGTTCTACTGCATCTGAATTGTTCCAACTTATATCAATCTCTTCGTTGTTATAAGGGGAACAATTTAAGATATAGTATAGATTTCCAGCTCTTTCAGAACAAGCGTTATAAGCGAAACTGTAATGGGCATTAATAATCGCCTATAATTAATTTCCGTTATTTTTCTGCCTTACCATTTCACTAATAACGTTTGTTCTACTGCATCTGAATTGTTCCAACTTATATCAATCTCTTCGTTATTATAAGGGGAACAATTTAAGATATAGTAGAGATTTCTAGCTCTTTCTGAACAAGCGTTATAAGCGAAACTGTAATGGGCATTAATAATAGCCTATAATTAATTTCCGTTATTTTTCTGCCTTACCATTTCACTAATAACGTTTGTTCTACTGCATCTGAATTGTTCCAACTTATATCAATCTCTTCGTTGTTATAAGGGGAACAATTTAAGATATAGTATAGATTTCCAGCTCTTTCAGAACAAGCGTTATAAGCGAAACTGTAATGGGCATTAATAATCGCCTATAATTAATTTCCGTTATTTTTCTGCCTTACCATTTCACTAATAACGTTTGTTCTACTGCATCTGAATTGTTCCAACTTATATCAATCTCTTCGTTATTATAAGGGGAACAATTTAAGATATAGTAGAGATTTCTAGCTCTTTCTGAACAAGCGTTATAAGCGAAACTGTAATGGGCATTAATAATCGCCTATAATTAATTTCCGTTATTTTTCTACCTTACCATTTCACTAATAACGTTTGTTCTACTGCATCTGAATTGTTCCAACTTATATCAATCTCTTCGTTATTATAAGGGGAACAATTTAAGATATAGTAGAGATTTCTAGCTCTTTCAGAACAAGCGTTATAAGCGAAACTGTAATGGGCATTAATAATCGCCTATAATTAATTTCCGTTATTTTTCTGCCTTACCATTTCACTAATAACGTTTGTTCTACTGCATCTGAATTGTTCCAACTTATATCAATCTCTTCGTTATTATAAGGGGAACAATTTAAGATATAGTAGAGATTTCTAGCTCTTTCTGAACAAGCGTTATAAGCGAAACTGTAATGGGCATTAATAATAGCCTATAATTAATTTCCGTTATTTTTCTGCCTTACCATTTCACTAATAACGTTTGTTCTACTGCATCTGAATTGTTCCAACTTATATCAATCTCTTCGTTGTTATAAGGGGAACAATTTAAGATATAGTATAGATTTCCAGCTCTTTCAGAACAAGCGTTATAAGCGAAACTGTAATGGGCATTAATAATCGCCTATAATTAATTTCCGTTATTTTTCTGCCTTACCATTTCACTAATAACGTTTGTTCTACTGCATCTGAATTGTTCCAACTTATATCAATCTCTTCGTTATTATAAGGGGAACAATTTAAGATATAGTAGAGATTTCTAGCTCTTTCTGAACAAGCGTTATAAGCGAAACTGTAATGGGCATTAATAATCGCCTATAATTAATTTCCGTTATTTTTCTGCCTTACCATTTCACTAATAACGTTTGTTCTACTGCATCTGAATTGTTCCAACTTATATCAATCTCTTCGTTATTATAAGGGGAACAATTTAAGATATAGTAGAGATTTCTAGCTCTTTCTGAACAAGCGTTTATAAGCGAAACTGTAATGGGCATTAATAATAGCCTATAATTAATTTCCGTTATTTTTCTGCCTTACCATTTCACTAATAACGTTTGTTCTACTGCATCTGAATTGTTCCAACTTATATCAATCTCTTCGTTGTTATAAGGGGAACAATTTAAGATATAGTATAGATTTCCAGCTCTTTCAGAACAAGCGTTATAAGCGAAACTGTAATGGGCATTAATAATCGCCTATAATTAATTTCCGTTATTTTTCTGCCTTACCATTTCACTAATAACGTTTGTTCTACTGCATCTGAATTGTTCCAACTTATATCAATCTCTTCGTTGTTATAAGGGGAACAATTTAAGATATAGTATAGATTTCCAGCTCTTTCAGAACAAGCGTTATAAGCGAAACTGTAATGGGCATTAATAATAGCCTATAATTAATTTCCGTTATTTTTCTGCCTTACCATTTCACTAATAACGTTTGTTCTACTTCATCTGAATTGTTCCAACTTATATCAATCTCTTCGTTATTATAAGGGGAACAATTTAAGATATAGTAGAGATTTCTAGCTCTTTCTGAACAAGCGTTATAAGCGAAACTGTAATGGGCATTAATAATAGCCTATAATTAATTTCCGTTATTTTTCTGCCTTACCATTTCACTAATAACGTTTGTTCTACTGCATCTGAATTGTTCCAACTTATATCAATCTCTTCGTTGTTATAAGGGGAACAATTTAAGATATAGTATAGATTTCCAGCTCTTTCAGAACAAGCGTTATAAGCGAAACTGTAATGGGCATTAATAATCGCCTATAATTAATTTCCGTTATTTTTCTGCCTTACCATTTCACTAATAACGTTTGTTCTACTGCATCTGAATTGTTCCAACTTATATCAATCTCTTCGTTGTTATAAGGGGAACAATTTAAGATATAGTATAGATTTCCAGCTCTTTCAGAACAAGCGTTATAAGCGAAACTGTAATGGGCATTAATAATAGCCTATAATTAATTTCCGTTATTTTTCTGCCTTACCATTTCACTAATAACGTTTGTTCTACTTCATCTGAATTGTTCCAACTTATATCAATCTCTTCGTTATTATAAGGGGAACAATTTAAGATATAGTAGAGATTTCTAGCTCTTTCAGAACAAGCGTTATAAGCGAAACTGTAATGGGCATTAATAATCGCCTATAATTAATTTCCGTTATTTTTCTGCCTTACCATTTCACTAAAAACGTTTGTTCTACTTCATCTGAATTGTTCCAACTTATATCAATCTCTTCGTTATTATAAGGGGAACAATTTAAGATATAGTAGAGATTTCTAGCTCTTTCTGAACAAGCGTTATAAGCGAAACTGTAATGGGCATTAATAATAGCCTATAATTAATTTCCGTTATTTTTCTGCCTTACCATTTCACTAATAACGTTTGTTCTACTGCATCTGAATTGTTCCAACTTATATCAATCTCTTCGTTATTATAAGGGGAACAATTTAAGATATAGTAGAGATTTCTAGCTCTTTCAGAACAAGCGTTATAAGCGAAACTGTAATGGGCATTAATAATCGCCTATAATTAATTTCCGTTATTTTTCTGCCTTACCATTTCACTAAAAACGTTTGTTCTACTTCATCTGAATTGTTCCAACTTATATCAATCTCTTCGTTATTATAAGGGGAACAATTTAAGATATAGTAGAGATTTCCAGCTCTTTCAGAACAAGCGTTATAAGCGAAACTGTAATGGGCATTAATAATCGCCTATAATTAATTTCCGTTATTTTTCTGCCTTACCATTTCACTAAAAACGTTTGTTCTACTTCATCTGAATTGTTCCAACTTATATCAATCTCTTCGTTATTATAAGGGGAACAATTTAAGATATAGTAGAGATTTCTAGCTCTTTCTGAACAAGCGTTATAAGCGAAACTGTAATGGGCATTAATAATAGCCTATAATTAATTTCCGTTATTTTTCTGCCTTACCATTTCACTAATAACGTTTGTTCTACTGCATCTGAATTGTTCCAACTTATATCAATCTCTTCGTTATTATAAGGGGAACAATTTAAGATATAGTAGAGATTTCTAGCTCTTTCTGAACAAGCGTTATAAGCGAAACTGTAATGGGCATTAATAATCGCCTATAATTAATTTCCGTTATTTTTCTGCCTTACCATTTCACTAAAAACGTTTGTTCTACTTCATCTGAATTGTTCCAACTTATATCAATCTCTTCGTTATTATAAGGGGAACAATTTAAGATATAGTAGAGATTTCTAGCTCTTTCTGAACAAGCGTTATAAGCGAAACTGTAATGGGCATTAATAATCGCCTATAATTAATTTCCGTTATTTTTCTGCCTTACCATTTCACTAAAAACGTTTTGTTCTACTTCATCTGAATTGTTCCAACTTATATCAATCTCTTCGTTATTATAAGGGGAACAATTTAAGATATAGTAGAGATTTCTAGCTCTTTCTGAACAAGCGTTATAAGCGAAACTGTAATGGGCATTAATAATCGCCTATAATTAATTTCCGTTATTTTTCTGCCTTACCATTTCACTAAAAACGTTTGTTCTACTTCATCTGAATTGTTCCAACTTATATCAATCTCTTCGTTATTATAAGGGGAACAATTTAAGATATAGTAGAGATTTCTAGCTCTTTCTGAACAAGCGTTATAAGCGAAACTGTAATGGGCATTAATAATCGCCTATAATTAATTTCCGTTATTTTTCTGCCTTACCATTTCACTAAAAACGTTTGTTCTACTTCATCTGAATTGTTCCAACTTATATCAATCTCTTCGTTATTATAAGGGGAACAATTTAAGATATAGTAGAGATTTCTAGCTCTTTCTGAACAAGCGTTATAAGCGAAACTGTAATGGGCATTAATAATCGCCTATAATTAATTTCCGTTATTTTTCTGCCTTACCATTTCACTAAAAACGTTTTGTTCTACTGCATCTGAATTGTTCCAACTTATATCAATCTCTTCGTTATTATAAGGGGAACAATTTAAGATATAGTAGAGATTTCTAGCTCTTTCTGAACAAGCGTTATAAGCGAAACTGTAATGGGCATTAATAATAGCCTATAATTAATTTCCGTTATTTTTCTGCCTTACCATTTCACTAATAACGTTTGTTCTACTGCATCTGAATTGTTCCAACTTATATCAATCTCTTCGTTGTTATAAGGGGAACAATTTAAGATATAGTATAGATTTCCAGCTCTTTCAGAACAAGCGTTATAAGCGAAACTGTAATGGGCATTAATAATCGCCTATAATTAATTTCCGTTATTTTTCTGCCTTACCATTTCACTAATAACGTTTGTTCTACTGCATCTGAATTGTTCCAACTTATATCAATCTCTTCGTTATTATAAGGGGAACAATTTAAGATATAGTAGAGATTTCTAGCTCTTTCTGAACAAGCGTTATAAGCGAAACTGTAATGGGCATTAATAATAGCCTATAATTAATTTCCGTTATTTTTCTGCCTTACCATTTCACTAATAACGTTTGTTCTACTGCATCTGAATTGTTCCAACTTATATCAATCTCTTCGTTGTTATAAGGGGAACAATTTAAGATATAGTATAGATTTCCAGCTCTTTCAGAACAAGCGTTATAAGCGAAACTGTAATGGGCATTAATAATCGCCTATAATTAATTTCCGTTATTTTTCTGCCTTACCATTTCACTAATAACGTTTGTTCTACTGCATCTGAATTGTTCCAACTTATATCAATCTCTTCGTTGTTATAAGGGGAACAATTTAAGATATAGTATAGATTTCCAGCTCTTTCAGAACAAGCGTTATAAGCGAAACTGTAATGGGCATTAATAATCGCCTATAATTAATTTCCGTTATTTTTCTGCCTTACCATTTCACTAATAACGTTTGTTCTAGTTCATCTGAATTGTTCCAACTTATATCAATCTCTTCGTTATTATAAGGGGAACAATTTAAGATATAGTAGAGATTTCTAGCTCTTTCTGAACAAGCGTTATAAGCGAAACTGTAATGGGCATTAATAATAGCCTATAAATTAATTTCCGTTATTTTTCTGCCTTACCATTTCACTAATAACGTTTGTTTCTACTGCATCTGAATTGTTCCAACTTATATCAATCTCTTCGTTGTTATAAGGGGAACAATTTAAGATATAGTATAGATTTCCAGCTCTTTCAGAACAAGCGTTATAAGCGAAACTGTAATGGGCATTAATAATCGCCTATAATTAATTTCCGTTATTTTTCTGCCTTACCATTTCACTAATAACGTTTGTTCTACTGCATCTGAATTGTTCCAACTTATATCAATCTCTTCGTTGTTATAAGGGGAACAATTTAAGATATAGTATATAGATTTCCAGCTCTTTCAGAACAAGCGTTATAAGCGAAACTGTAATGGGCATTAATAATCGCCTATAATTAATTTCCGTTATTTTTCTGCCTTACCATTTCACTAATAACGTTTGTTCTACTGCATCTGAATTGTTCCAACTTATATCAATCTCTTCGTTATTATAAGGGGAACAATTTAAGATATAGTAGAGATTTCTAGCTCTTTCTGAACAAGCGTTATAAGCGAAACTGTAATGGGCATTAATAATAGCCTATAATTAATTTCCGTTATTTTTTCTGCCTTACCATTTCACTAATAACGTTTGTTCTACTGCATCTGAATTGTTCCAACTTATATCAATCTCTTCGTTGTTATAAGGGGAACAATTTAAGATATAGTATAGATTTCCAGCTCTTTCAGAACAAGCGTTATAAGCGAAACTGTAATGGGCATTAATAATCGCCTATAATTAATTTCCGTTATTTTTCTGCCTTACCATTTCACTAATAACGTTTGTTCTACTGCATCTGAATTGTTCCAACTTATATCAATCTCTTCGTTATTATAAGGGGAACAATTTAAGATATAGTAGAGATTTCTAGCTCTTTCTGAACAAGCGTTATAAGCGAAACTGTAATGGGCATTAATAATCGCCTATAATTAATTTCCGTTATTTTTCTGCCTTACCATTTCACTAATAACGTTTGTTCTACTGCATCTGAATTGTTCCAACTTATATCAATCTCTTCGTTATTATAAGGGGAACAATTTAAGATATAGTAGAGATTTCTAGCTCTTTCAGAACAAGCGTTATAAGCGAAACTGTAATGGGCATTAATAATCGCCTATAATTAATTTCCGTTATTTTTCTGCCTTACCATTTCACTAATAACGTTTGTTCTACTGCATCTGAATTGTTCCAACTTATATCAATCTCTTCGTTATTATAAGGGGAACAATTTAAGATATAGTAGAGATTTCTAGCTCTTTCTGAACAAGCGTTATAAGCGAAACTGTAATGGGCATTAATAATCGCCTATAATTAATTTCCGTTATTTTTCTGCCTTACCATTTCACTAAAAACGTTTGTTCTACTTCATCTGAATTGTTCCAACTTATATCAATCTCTTCGTTATTATAAGGGGAACAATTTAAGATATAGTAGAGATTTCCAGCTCTTTCAGAACAAGCGTTATAAGCGAAACTGTAATGGGCATTAATAATCGCCTATAATTAATTTCCGTTATTTTTCTGCCTTACCATTTCACTAAAAACGTTTGTGCTACTTCATCTGAATTGTTCCAACTTATATCAATCTCTTCGTTATTATAAGGGGAACAATTTAAGATATAGTAGAGATTTCTAGCTCTTTCTGAACAAGCGTTATAAGCGAAACTGTAATGGGCATTAATAATAGCCTATAATTAATTTCCGTTATTTTTCTGCCTTACCATTTCACTAATAACGTTTGTTCTACTGCATCTGAATTGTTCCAACTTATATCAATCTCTTCGTTATTATAAGGGGAACAATTTAAGATATAGTAGAGATTTCTAGCTCTTTCTGAACAAGCGTTATAAGCGAAACTGTAATGGGCATTAATAATCGCCTATAATTAATTTCCGTTATTTTTCTGCCTTACCATTTCACTAAAAACGTTTGTTCTACTTCATCTGAATTGTTCCAACTTATATCAATCTCTTCGTTATTATAAGGGGAACAATTTAAGATATAGTAGAGATTTCTAGCTCTTTCTGAACAAGCGTTATAAGCGAAACTGTAATGGGCATTAATAATCGCCTATAATTAATTTCCGTTATTTTTCTGCCTTACCATTTCACTAAAAACGTTTGTTCTACTTCATCTGAATTGTTCCAACTTATATCAATCTCTTCGTTATTATAAGGGGAACAATTTAAGATATAGTAGAGATTTCTAGCTCTTTCTGAACAAGCGTTATAAGCGAAACTGTAATGGGCATTAATAATCGCCTATAATTAATTTCCGTTATTTTTCTGCCTTACCATTTCACTAAAAACGTTTGTTCTACTTCATCTGAATTGTTCCAACTTATATCAATCTCTTCGTTATTATAAGGGGAACAATTTAAGATATAGTAGAGATTTCTAGCTCTTTCTGAACAAGCGTTATAAGCGAAACTGTAATGGGCATTAATAATCGCCTATAATTAATTTCCGTTATTTTTCTGCCTTACCATTTCACTAAAAACGTTTGTTCTACTTCATCTGAATTGTTCCAACTTATATCAATCTCTTCGTTATTATAAGGGGAACAATTTAAGATATAGTAGAGATTTCTAGCTCTTTCTGAACAAGCGTTATAAGCGAAACTGTAATGGGCATTAATAATCGCCTATAATTAATTTCCGTTATTTTTCTGCCTTACCATTTCACTAAAAACGTTTGTTCTACTGCATCTGAATTGTTCCAACTTATATCAATCTCTTCGTTATTATAAGGGGAACAATTTAAGATATAGTAGAGATTTCTAGCTCTTTCTGAACAAGCGTTATAAGCGAAACTGTAATGGGCATTAATAATAGCCTATAATTAATTTCCGTTATTTTTCTGCCTTACCATTTCACTAATAACGTTTGTTCTACTGCATCTGAATTGTTCCAACTTATATCAATCTCTTCGTTGTTATAAGGGGAACAATTTAAGATATAGTATAGATTTCCAGCTCTTTCAGAACAAGCGTTATAAGCGAAACTGTAATGGGCATTAATAATCGCCTATAATTAATTTCCGTTATTTTTCTGCCTTACCATTTCACTAATAACGTTTGTTCTACTGCATCTGAATTGTTCCAACTTATATCAATCTCTTCGTTATTATAAGGGGAACAATTTAAGATATAGTAGAGATTTCTAGCTCTTTCTGAACAAGCGTTATAAGCGAAACTGTAATGGGCATTAATAATAGCCTATAATTAATTTCCGTTATTTTTCTGCCTTACCATTTCACTAATAACGTTTGTTCTACTGCATCTGAATTGTTCCAACTTATATCAATCTCTTCGTTGTTTATAAGGGGAACAATTTAAGATATAGTATAGATTTCCAGCTCTTTCAGAACAAGCGTTATAAGCGAAACTGTAATGGGCATTAATAATCGCCTATAATTAATTTCCGTTATTTTTCTGCCTTACCATTTCACTAATAACGTTTGTTCTACTGCATCTGAATTGTTCCAACTTATATCAATCTCTTCGTTGTTATAAGGGGAACAATTTAAGATATAGTATAGATTTCCAGCTCTTTCAGAACAAGCGTTATAAGCGAAACTGTAATGGGCATTAATAATCGCCTATAATTAATTTTCCGTTATTTTTCTGCCTTACCATTTCACTAATAACGTTTGTTCTACTGCATCTGAATTGTTCCAACTTATATCAATCTCTTCGTTGTTATAAGGGGAACAATTTAAGATATAGTATAGATTTCCAGCTCTTTCAGAACAAGCGTTATAAGCGAAACTGTAATGGGCATTAATAATCGCCTATAATTAATTTCCGTTATTTTTCTGCCTTACCATTTCACTAATAACGTTTGTTCTACTGCATCTGAATTGTTCCAACTTATATCAATCTCTTCGTTGTTATAAGGGGAACAATTTAAGATATAGTATAGATTTCCAGCTCTTTCAGAACAAGCGTTATAAGCGAAACTGTAATGGGCATTAATAATCGCCTATAATTAATTTCCGTTATTTTTCTGCCTTACCATTTCACTAATAACGTTTGTTCTACTGCATCTGAATTGTTCCAACTTATATCAATCTCTTCGTTATTATAAGGGGAACAATTTAAGATATAGTAGAGATTTCTAGCTCTTTCTGAACAAGCGTTAAATAAGCGAAACTGTAATGGGCATTAATAATAGCCTATAATTAATTTCCGTTATTTTTCTGCCTTACCATTTCACTAATAACGTTTGTTCTACTGCATCTGAATTGTTCCAACTTATATCAATCTCTTCGTTGTTTATAAGGGGAACAATTTAAGATATAGTATAGATTTCCAGCTCTTTCAGAACAAGCGTTATAAGCGAAACTGTAATGGGCATTAATAATCGCCTATAATTAATTTCCGTTATTTTTCTGCCTTACCATTTCACTAATAACGTTTGTTCTACTGCATCTGAATTGTTCCAACTTATATCAATCTCTTCGTTATTATAAGGGGAACAATTTAAGATATAGTAGAGATTTCTAGCTCTTTCTGAACAAGCGTTATAAGCGAAACTGTAATGGGCATTAATAATCGCCTATAATTAATTTCCGTTATTTTTCTGCCTTACCATTTCACTAATAACGTTTGTTCTACTGCATCTGAATTGTTCCAACTTATATCAATCTCTTCGTTATTATAAGGGGAACAATTTAAGATATAGTAGAGATTTCTAGCTCTTTCAGAACAAGCGTTATAAGCGAAACTGTAATGGGCATTAATAATCGCCTATAATTAATTTCCGTTATTTTTCTGCCTTACCATTTCACTAATAACGTTTGTTCTACTGCATCTGAATTGTTCCAACTTATATCAATCTCTTCGTTATTATAAGGGGAACAATTTAAGATATAGTAGAGATTTCTAGCTCTTTCTGAACAAGCGTTATAAGCGAAACTGTAATGGGCATTAATAATAGCCTATAATTAATTTCCGTTATTTTTCTGCCTTACCATTTCACTAATAACGTTTGTTCTACTGCATCTGAATTGTTCCAACTTATATCAATCTCTTCGTTGTTATAAGGGGAACAATTTAAGATATAGTATAGATTTCCAGCTCTTTCAGAACAAGCGTTATAAGCGAAACTGTAATGGGCATTAATAATCGCCTATAATTAATTTCCGTTATTTTTCTGCCTTACCATTTCACTAATAACGTTTGTTCTACTGCATCTGAATTGTTCCAACTTATATCAATCTCTTCGTTATTATAAGGGGAACAATTTAAGATATAGTAGAGATTTCTAGCTCTTTCTGAACAAGCGTTATAAGCGAAACTGTAATGGGCATTAATAATCGCCTATAATTAATTTCCGTTATTTTTCTGCCTTACCATTTCACTAATAACGTTTGTTCTACTGCATCTGAATTGTTCCAACTTATATCAATCTCTTCGTTATTATAAGGGGAACAATTTAAGATATAGTAGAGATTTCTAGCTCTTTCTGAACAAGCGTTATAAGCGAAACTGTAATGGGCATTAATAATAGCCTATAATTAATTTCCGTTATTTTTCTGCCTTACCATTTCACTAATAACGTTTGTTCTACTGCATCTGAATTGTTCCAACTTATATCAATCTCTTCGTTGTTATAAGGGGAACAATTTAAGATATAGTATAGATTTCCAGCTCTTTCAGAACAAGCGTTATAAGCGAAACTGTAATGGGCATTAATAATCGCCTATAATTAATTTCCGTTATTTTTCTGCCTTACCATTTCACTAATAACGTTTGTTCTACTGCATCTGAATTGTTCCAACTTATATCAATCTCTTCGTTGTTATAAGGGGAACAATTTAAGATATAGTATAGATTTCCAGCTCTTTCAGAACAAGCGTTATAAGCGAAACTGTAATGGGCATTAATAATAGCCTATAATTAATTTCCGTTATTTTTCTGCCTTACCATTTCACTAATAACGTTTGTTCTACTGCATCTGAATTGTTCCAACTTATATCAATCTCTTCGTTGTTATAAGGGGAACAATTTAAGATATAGTATAGATTTCCAGCTCTTTCAGAACAAGCGTTATAAGCGAAACTGTAATGGGCATTAATAATCGCCTATAATTAATTTCCGTTATTTTTCTGCCTTACCATTTCACTAATAACGTTTGTTCTACTGCATCTGAATTGTTCCAACTTATATCAATCTCTTCGTTATTATAAGGGGAACAATTTAAGATATAGTAGAGATTTCTAGCTCTTTCTGAACAAGCGTTATAAGCGAAACTGTAATGGGCATTAATAATCGCCTATAATTAATTTCCGTTATTTTTCTGCCTTACCATTTCACTAATAACGTTTGTTCTACTGCATCTGAATTGTTCCAACTTATATCAATCTCTTCGTTATTATAAGGGGAACAATTTAAGATATAGTAGAGATTTCTAGCTCTTTCAGAACAAGCGTTATAAGCGAAACTGTAATGGGCATTAATAATAGCCTATAATTAATTTCCGTTATTTTTTCTGCCTTACCATTTCACTAATAACGTTTGTTCTACTGCATCTGAATTGTTCCAACTTATATCAATCTCTTCGTTGTTATAAGGGGAACAATTTAAGATATAGTATAGATTTCCAGCTCTTTCAGAACAAGCGTTATAAGCGAAACTGTAATGGGCATTAATAATCGCCTATAATTAATTTCCGTTATTTTTCTGCCTTACCATTTCACTAATAACGTTTGTTCTACTGCATCTGAATTGTTCCAACTTATATCAATCTCTTCGTTATTATAAGGGGAACAATTTAAGATATAGTAGAGATTTCTAGCTCTTTCTGAACAAGCGTTATAAGCGAAACTGTAATGGGCATTAATAATCGCCTATAATTAATTTCCGTTATTTTTCTGCCTTACCATTTCACTAATAACGTTTGTTCTACTGCATCTGAATTGTTCCAACTTATATCAATCTCTTCGTTATTATAAGGGGAACAATTTAAGATATAGTAGAGATTTCTAGCTCTTTCTGAACAAGCGTTATAAGCGAAACTGTAATGGGCATTAATAATAGCCTATAATTAATTTCCGTTATTTTTCTGCCTTACCATTTCACTAATAACGTTTGTTCTACTGCATCTGAATTGTTCCAACTTATATCAATCTCTTCGTTGTTATAAGGGGAACAATTTAAGATATAGTATAGATTTCCAGCTCTTTCAGAACAAGCGTTATAAGCGAAACTGTAATGGGCATTAATAATCGCCTATAATTAATTTCCGTTATTTTTCTGCCTTACCATTTCACTAATAACGTTTGTTCTACTGCATCTGAATTGTTCCAACTTATATCAATCTCTTCGTTGTTATAAGGGGAACAATTTAAGATATAGTATAGATTTCCAGCTCTTTCAGAACAAGCGTTATAAGCGAAACTGTAATGGGCATTAATAATAGCCTATAATTAATTTCCGTTATTTTTCTGCCTTACCATTTCACTAATAACGTTTGTTCTACTGCATCTGAATTGTTCCAACTTATATCAATCTCTTCGTTGTTATAAGGGGAACAATTTAAGATATAGTATAGATTTCCAGCTCTTTCAGAACAAGCGTTATAAGCGAAACTGTAATGGGCATTAATAATCGCCTATAATTAATTTCCGTTATTTTTCTGCCTTACCATTTCACTAATAACGTTTGTTCTACTGCATCTGAATTGTTCCAACTTATATCAATCTCTTCGTTATTATAAGGGGAACAATTTAAGATATAGTAGAGATTTCTAGCTCTTTCTGAACAAGCGTTATAAGCGAAACTGTAATGGGCATTAATAATAGCCTATAATTAATTTCCGTTATTTTTCTGCCTTACCATTTCACTAATAACGTTTGTTCTACTGCATCTGAATTGTTCCAACTTATATCAATCTCTTCGTTGTTATAAGGGGAACAATTTAAGATATAGTATAGATTTCCAGCTCTTTCAGAACAAGCGTTATAAGCGAAACTGTAATGGGCATTAATAATCGCCTATAATTAATTTCCGTTATTTTTCTGCCTTACCATTTCACTAATAACGTTTGTTCTACTGCATCTGAATTGTTCCAACTTATATCAATCTCTTCGTTATTATAAGGGGAACAATTTAAGATATAGTAGAGATTTCTAGCTCTTTCTGAACAAGCGTTATAAGCGAAACTGTAATGGGCATTAATAATAGCCTATAATTAATTTCCGTTATTTTTCTGCCTTACCATTTCACTAATAACGTTTGTTCTACTGCATCTGAATTGTTCCAACTTATATCAATCTCTTCGTTGTTATAAGGGGAACAATTTAAGATATAGTATAGATTTCCAGCTCTTTCAGAACAAGCGTTATAAGCGAAACTGTAATGGGCATTAATAATCGCCTATAATTAATTTCCGTTATTTTTCTGCCTTACCATTTCACTAATAACGTTTGTTCTACTGCATCTGAATTGTTCCAACTTATATCAATCTCTTCGTTATTATAAGGGGAACAATTTAAGATATAGTAGAGATTTCTAGCTCTTTCTGAACAAGCGTTATAAGCGAAACTGTAATGGGCATTAATAATAGCCTATAATTAATTTCCGTTATTTTTCTGCCTTACCATTTCACTAATAACGTTTGTTCTACTGCATCTGAATTGTTCCAACTTATATCAATCTCTTCGTTGTTATAAGGGGAACAATTTAAGATATAGTATAGATTTCCAGCTCTTTCAGAACAAGCGTTATAAGCGAAACTGTAATGGGCATTAATAATCGCCTATAATTAATTTCCGTTATTTTTCTGCCTTACCATTTCACTAATAACGTTTGTTCTACTGCATCTGAATTGTTCCAACTTATATCAATCTCTTCGTTGTTATAAGGGGAACAATTTAAGATATAGTATAGATTTCCAGCTCTTTCAGAACAAGCGTTATAAGCGAAACTGTAATGGGCATTAATAATCGCCTATAATTAATTTCCGTTATTTTTCTGCCTTACCATTTCACTAATAACGTTTGTTCTACTGCATCTGAATTGTTCCAACTTATATCAATCTCTTCGTTATTATAAGGGGAACAATTTAAGATATAGTAGAGATTTCTAGCTCTTTCTGAACAAGCGTTATAAGCGAAACTGTAATGGGCATTAATAATAGCCTATAATTAATTTCCGTTATTTTTCTGCCTTACCATTTCACTAATAACGTTTGTTCTACTGCATCTGAATTGTTCCAACTTATATCAATCTCTTCGTTGTTATAAGGGGAACAA
Source organism: Paragorgia papillata (assembly GCA_035771165.1). NCBI lineage: Eukaryota > Metazoa > Cnidaria > Anthozoa > Scleralcyonacea > Coralliidae > Paragorgia > Paragorgia papillata. The sequence goes on from JAWNZC010000359.1 coordinate 429,095, forward strand.
TTTAAGATATAGTATAGATTTCCAGCTCTTTCAGAACAAGCGTTATAAGCGAAACTGTAATGGGCATTAATAATCGCCTATAATTAATTTCCGTTATTTTTCTGCCTTACCATTTCACTAATAACGTTTGTTCTACTGCATCTGAATTGTTCCAACTTATATCAATCTCTTCGTTATTATAAGGGGAACAATTTAAGATATAGTAGAGATTTCTAGCTCTTTCTGAACAAGCGTTATAAGCGAAACTGTAATGGGCATTAATAATAGCCTATAATTAATTTCCGTTATTTTTCTGCCTTACCATTTCACTAATAACGTTTGTTCTACTGCATCTGAATTGTTCCAACTTATATCAATCTCTTCGTTATTATAAGGGGAACAATTTAAGATATAGTAGAGATTTCTAGCTCTTTCTGAACAAGCGTTATAAGCGAAACTGTAATGGGCATTAATAATAGCCTATAATTAATTTCCGTTATTTTTCTGCCTTACCATTTCACTAATAACGTTTGTTCTACTGCATCTGAATTGTTCCAACTTATATCAATCTCTTCGTTGTTATAAGGGGAACAATTTAAGATATAGTATAGATTTCCAGCTCTTTCAGAACAAGCGTTATAAGCGAAACTGTAATGGGCATTAATAATCGCCTATAATTAATTTCCGTTATTTTTCTGCCTTACCATTTCACTAATAACGTTTGTTCTACTGCATCTGAATTGTTCCAACTTATATCAATCTCTTCGTTATTATAAGGGGAACAATTTAAGATATAGTAGAGATTTCTAGCTCTTTCTGAACAAGCGTTATAAGCGAAAACTGTAATGGGCATTAATAATAGCCTATAATTAATTTCCGTTATTTTTCTGCCTTACCATTTCACTAATAACGTTTGTTCTACTGCATCTGAATTGTTCCAACTTATATCAATCTCTTCGTTGTTATAAGGGGAACAATTTAAGATATAGTATAGATTTCCAGCTCTTTCAGAACAAGCGTTATAAGCGAAACTGTAATGGGCATTAATAATCGCCTATAATTAATTTCCGTTATTTTTTCTGCCTTACCATTTCACTAATAACGTTTGTTCTACTGCATCTGAATTGTTCCAACTTATATCAATCTCTTCGTTATTATAAGGGGAACAATTTAAGATATAGTAGAGATTTCTAGCTCTTTCTGAACAAGCGTTATAAGCGAAACTGTAATGGGCATTAATAATAGCCTATAATTAATTTCCGTTATTTTTCTGCCTTACCATTTCACTAATAACGTTTGTTCTACTGCATCTGAATTGTTCCAACTTATATCAATCTCTTCGTTATTATAAGGGGAACAATTTAAGATATAGTAGAGATTTCTAGCTCTTTCTGAACAAGCGTTATAAGCGAAACTGTAATGGGCATTAATAATAGCCTATAATTAATTTCCGTTATTTTTCTGCCTTACCATTTCACTAATAACGTTTGTTCTACTGCATCTGAATTGTTCCAACTTATATCAATCTCTTCGTTGTTATAAGGGGAACAATTTAAGATATAGTATAGATTTCCAGCTCTTTCAGAACAAGCGTTATAAGCGAAACTGTAATGGGCATTAATAATCGCCTATAATTAATTTCCGTTATTTTTCTGCCTTACCATTTCACTAATAACGTTTGTTCTACTGCATCTGAATTGTTCCAACTTATATCAATCTCTTCGTTATTATAAGGGGAACAATTTAAGATATAGTAGAGATTTCTAGCTCTTTCTGAACAAGCGTTATAAGCGAAACTGTAATGGGCATTAATAATAGCCTATAATTAATTTCCGTTATTTTTCTGCCTTACCATTTCACTAATAACGTTTGTTCTACTGCATCTGAATTGTTCCAACTTATATCAATCTCTTCGTTGTTATAAGGGGAACAATTTAAGATATAGTATAGATTTCCAGCTCTTTCAGAACAAGCGTTATAAGCGAAACTGTAATGGGCATTAATAATCGCCTATAATTAATTTCCGTTATTTTTCTGCCTTACCATTTCACTAATAACGTTTGTTCTACTGCATCTGAATTGTTCCAACTTATATCAATCTCTTCGTTATTATAAGGGGAACAATTTAAGATATAGTAGAGATTTCTAGCTCTTTCTGAACAAGCGTTATAAGCGAAACTGTAATGGGCATTAATAATAGCCTATAATTAATTTCCGTTATTTTTCTGCCTTACCATTTCACTAATAACGTTTGTTCTAACTGCATCTGAATTGTTCCAACTTATATCAATCTCTTCGTTATTATAAGGGGAACAATTTAAGATATAGTAGAGATTTCTAGCTCTTTCTGAACAAGCGTTATAAGCGAAACTGTAATGGGCATTAATAATAGCCTATAATTAATTTCCGTTATTTTTCTGCCTTACCATTTCACTAATAACGTTTGTTCTACTGCATCTGAATTGTTCCAACTTATATCAATCTCTTCGTTATTATAAGGGGAACAATTTAAGATATAGTAGAGATTTCTAGCTCTTTCTGAACAAGCGTTATAAGCGAAACTGTAATGGGCATTAATAATAGCCTATAATTAATTTCCGTTATTTTTCTGCCTTACCATTTCACTAATAACGTTTGTTCTACTGCATCTGAATTGTTCCAACTTATATCAATCTCTTCGTTGTTATAAGGGGAACAATTTAAGATATAGTATAGATTTCCAGCTCTTTCAGAACAAGCGTTATAAGCGAAACTGTAATGGGCATTAATAATCGCCTATAATTAATTTCCGTTATTTTTCTGCCTTACCATTTCACTAATAACGTTTTGTTCTACTGCATCTGAATTGTTCCAACTTATATCAATCTCTTCGTTGTTATAAGGGGAACAATTTAAGATATAGTATAGATTTCCAGCTCTTTCAGAACAAGCGTTATAAGCGAAACTGTAATGGGCATTAATAATCGCCTATAATTAATTTCCGTTATTTTTCTGCCTTACCATTTCACTAATAACGTTTGTTCTACTGCATCTGAATTGTTCCAACTTATATCAATCTCTTCGTTATTATAAGGGGAACAATTTAAGATATAGTAGAGATTTCTAGCTCTTTCTGAACAAGCGTTATAAGCGAAACTGTAATGGGCATTAATAATAGCCTATAATTAATTTCCGTTATTTTTCTGCCTTACCATTTCACTAATAACGTTTGTTCTACTGCATCTGAATTGTTCCAACTTATATCAATCTCTTCGTTGTTATAAGGGGAACAATTTAAGATATAGTATAGATTTCCAGCTCTTTCAGAACAAGCGTTATAAGCGAAACTGTAATGGGCATTAATAATCGCCTATAATTAATTTCCGTTATTTTTCTGCCTTACCATTTCACTAATAACGTTTGTTCTACTGCATCTGAATTGTTCCAACTTATATCAATCTCTTCGTTATTATAAGGGGAACAATTTAAGATATAGTAGAGATTTCTAGCTCTTTCTGAACAAGCGTTATAAGCGAAACTGTAATGGGCATTAATAATAGCCTATAATTAATTTCCGTTATTTTTCTGCCTTACCATTTCACTAATAACGTTTGTTCTACTGCATCTGAATTGTTCCAACTTATATCAATCTCTTCGTTATTATAAGGGGAACAATTTAAGATATAGTAGAGATTTCTAGCTCTTTCTGAACAAGCGTTATAAGCGAAACTGTAATGGGCATTAATAATAGCCTATAATTAATTTCCGTTATTTTTCTGCCTTACCATTTCACTAATAACGTTTGTTCTACTGCATCTGAATTGTTCCAACTTATATCAATCTCTTCGTTATTATAAGGGGAACAATTTAAGATATAGTAGAGATTTCTAGCTCTTTCTGAACAAGCGTTATAAGCGAAACTGTAATGGGCATTAATAATAGCCTATAATTAATTTCCGTTATTTTTCTGCCTTACCATTTCACTAATAACGTTTGTTCTACTGCATCTGAATTGTTCCAACTTATATCAATCTCTTCGTTGTTATAAGGGGAACAATTTAAGATATAGTATAGATTTCCAGCTCTTTCAGAACAAGCGTTATAAGCGAAACTGTAATGGGCATTAATAATCGCCTATAATTAATTTCCGTTTATTTTTCTGCCTTACCATTTCACTAATAACGTTTGTTCTACTGCATCTGAATTGTTCCAACTTATATCAATCTCTTCGTTATTATAAGGGGAACAATTTAAGATATAGTAGAGATTTCTAGCTCTTTCTGAACAAGCGTTATAAGCGAAACTGTAATGGGCATTAATAATAGCCTATAATTAATTTCCGTTATTTTTCTGCCTTACCATTTCACTAATAACGTTTGTTCTACTGCATCTGAATTGTTCCAACTTATATCAATCTCTTCGTTATTATAAGGGGAACAATTTAAGATATAGTAGAGATTTCTAGCTCTTTCTGAACAAGCGTTATAAGCGAAACTGTAATGGGCATTAATAATAGCCTATAATTAATTTCCGTTATTTTTCTGCCTTACCATTTCACTAATAACGTTTGTTCTACTGCATCTGAATTGTTCCAACTTATATCAATCTCTTCGTTGTTATAAGGGGAACAATTTAAGATATAGTATAGATTTCCAGCTCTTTCAGAACAAGCGTTATAAGCGAAACTGTAATGGGCATTAATAATCGCCTATAATTAATTTCCGTTATTTTTCTGCCTTACCATTTCACTAATAACGTTTGTTCTACTGCATCTGAATTGTTCCAACTTATATCAATCTCTTCGTTATTATAAGGGGAACAATTTAAGATATAGTAGAGATTTCTAGCTCTTTCAGAACAAGCGTTATAAGCGAAACGGTAATGGGCATTAATAATAGCCTATAATTAATTTCCGTTATTTTTCTGCCTTACCATTTCACTAATAACGTTTGTTCTACTGCATCTGAATTGTTCCAACTTATATCAATCTCTTCGTTGTTATAAGGGGAACAATTTAAGATATAGTATAGATTTCCAGCTCTTTCAGAACAAGCGTTATAAGCGAAACTGTAATGGGCATTAATAATCGCCTATAATTAATTTCCGTTATTTTTCTGCCTTACCATTTCACTAATAACGTTTGTTCTACTGCATCTGAATTGTTCCAACTTATATCAATCTCTTCGTTATTATAAGGGGAACAATTTAAGATATAGTAGAGATTTCTAGCTCTTTCAGAACAAGCGTTATAAGCGAAACGGTAATGGGCATTAATAATAGCCTATAATTAATTTCCGTTATTTTTCTGCCTTACCATTTCACTAATAACGTTTGTTCTACTGCATCTGAATTGTTCCAACTTATATCAATCTCTTCGTTGTTATAAGGGGAACAATTTAAGATATAGTATAGATTTCCAGCTCTTTCAGAACAAGCGTTATAAGCGAAACTGTAATGGGCATTAATAATCGCCTATAATTAATTTCCGTTATTTTTTCTGCCTTACCATTTCACTAATAACGTTTGTTCTACTGCATCTGAATTGTTCCAACTTATATCAATCTCTTCGTTATTATAAGGGGAACAATTTAAGATATAGTAGAGATTTCTAGCTCTTTCTGAACAAGCGTTATAAGCGAAACTGTAATGGGCATTAATAATAGCCTATAATTAATTTCCGTTATTTTTCTGCCTTACCATTTCACTAATAACGTTTGTTCTACTGCATCTGAATTGTTCCAACTTATATCAATCTCTTCGTTGTTATAAGGGGAACAATTTAAGATATAGTATAGATTTCCAGCTCTTTCAGAACAAGCGTTATAAGCGAAACTGTAATGGGCATTAATAATCGCCTATAATTAATTTCCGTTATTTTTCTGCCTTACCATTTCACTAATAACGTTTGTTCTACTGCATCTGAATTGTTCCAAACTTATATCAATCTCTTCGTTATTATAAGGGGAACAATTTAAGATATAGTAGAGATTTCTAGCTCTTTCTGAACAAGCGTTATAAGCGAAACTGTAATGGGCATTAATAATAGCCTATAATTAATTTCCGTTATTTTTCTGCCTTACCATTTCACTAATAACGTTTGTTCTACTGCATCTGAATTGTTCCAACTTATATCAATCTCTTCGTTGTTATAAGGGGAACAATGTAAGATATAGTATAGATTTCCAGCTCTTTCAGAACAAGCGTTATAAGCGAAACTGTAATGGGCATTAATAATCGCCTATAATTAATTTCCGTTATTTTTCTGCCTTACCATTTCACTAATAACGTTTGTTCTACTGCATCTGAATTGTTCCAACTTATATCAATCTCTTCGTTATTATAAGGGGAACAATTTAAGATATAGTAGAGATTTCTAGCTCTTTCAGAACAAGCGTTATAAGCGAAACGGTAATGGGCATTAATAATAGCCTATAATTAATTTCCGTTATTTTTCTGCCTTACCATTTCACTAATAACGTTTGTTCTACTGCATCTGAATTGTTTCAACTTATATCAATCTCTTCGTTATTATAAGGGGAACAATTTAAGATATAGTAGAGATTTCTAGCTCTTTCAGAACAAGCGTTATAAGCGAAACGGTAATGGGCATTAATAATAGCCTATAATTAATTTCCGTTATTTTTCTGCCTTACCATTTCACTAATAACGTTTGTTCTACTGCATCTGAATTGTTTCAACTTATATCAATCTCTTCGTTATTATAAGGGGAACAATATAAGATATAGTAGAGATTTCTAGCTCTTTCAGAACAAGCGTTATAAGCGAAACTGTAATGGACATTAATAATTGCCGGTAATTAATTTCCGCTATTTTTCTGCCTTACCATTTCACTAATAACGTTTGTTCTACTGCATCTGGATTGTTCCAACTTATATCAAACCCTTTGTTATTATAAGGGGAACAATTTAAGATGTAGTAGATTAATTTTGTTCAATTGATATTTAGGTTAAACGCACAGGCTATTGAGCAGGGAAGGAAGGAGAGGCGAATAAAAGCGAGGATTGCTTCAACAATATCAACAACGACATGCCCGCCAAGAAAGTCCAATCTTCCAAAAGCTTTTAAGGTAGCAAATAGTAAATCGTCCGCCAAGGCTCCTTTAGTTACGTACTCATCTTCAGCCAATGATTCGGATGAAGATGGCAACCGGTTGTCATCTTCATCCGAATCATTGTCTGAAGATAAGATTCCTGCAAAGCAGAGCACCTCCTCTGAGCCGTTCGCCCCTCAAACATTTGAGCGTGGCGAACTAAATGAACGTGTTTCCAGATGCCCTGTTTTGCAGGAATTTTACAAATACATGATGTCTCTCGATGGGGGCAGCAGAACTCGGGAGGTCGCCCACGAAGAGTCAATGTATGTCGCGCGCCTTCTTGCCCAAGTAGACCCTGACCTTTCCTTTCCCCAACGGCTTTGGGAGGACAGATACGTTTCCCTGATAGCACGCTCCGTCTTTCAGGGAAACTGTCTGTTGCCCAAACGGTTGGCACCCGGGTCCCTCGACCGCTTGCTGTTGGCCTTCAGGAGCTTTCTGGAGTTTGTCAGATTGCGCCGAAAACATCTAGAATCACTTCTAGTTGTTTCCGAGCAAGATCTGGCAGATATCCAGATTGTTCTTCAACGCCAGAGCAAGTGGTCCAAGTATTACACTGTGCAGAAAAAGCTGCGCAGGCACGAAGTGGCGAAGAAGAGCCAGAAATTACTCCTGAATAAAGAGGAATTCCATGCCCTCCTCAATGGACCGCAATCCGTCCTTATTCAGGAGCAATTTCTGAATCTCTCGGGCAGCACAAACTCGGACGAGAACTTATTTGTGCGTCTGAGAGATTATTTGCTTCTTCGCCTACTTCTTGACAGTGGTCACGACCCGGAGCGGTAGCTAACCTTTCGGTAGCGGAATTCGAGGCTGCCGAAAAGGTAGTTACCTCTCAGGGTCGCACATTTACATAACGAGAACGGGCGTGCACAAAACCGCTTCCACCCTTGGGCCAGCCTGCTTGATTTGGGACACAACCGTGTACCAGTCCGGGCTCCAGTACTTGCGGTTTCTCAGAACCGCCCACGCGAATGAGTTCTCGCGGTTCGAGCAAACCGGTGCTGTTCAGCGGGTCCCATTTTTCATGAACTCCACTGGCTCCGCTATGCGATCCCGACAGGTTTCACGTAGAGTTACAGACATAGCCAGGCGGCTATGCCCTGAACTCCAAGGATCGCTTAACGGAGCAAGAATCCGCAAAACATTTGTAACAAGACACCGGGAGTTATTGAAGAATAGCGACCCACACACCTTAAATGTGACATCAGACCAACTTGCCCGTCTGATGTCACATTCAAGGGCAACCGCTGATCAACACTATGCCATGTTTGATCAGGCAAGAGAGTCCGGTGAGCTCTTTTCCCTGATCACGCATGGCATTACTCGCATTACGACGCTATTTACCAAGCCACGGCAGTGCTACCAAGGAATGAGAATGTCCCAAGGGAGTTAGTGCTGCATGCACTAGCTGCTAATGACAGGTGCCAAGAGCTGGGAGTGGTGCCGGACGGCGATTATTCTGATTCACAACTTTGTGACAAGTTTAAGACCCTAATTAGAAAGGAGTTTCGCCAGGGCCCTGGGAAAAAAAAGTAATTATGTTTTTCATTTACTAAAGGCATTTGTCCAAAGGCCATTACTATTTAAGATATAGTAGAGATTTTTAGCTCTTGGTAAAAGAGAACATAGGGTGGAGGACGAGGATGCGAAGGAAATGGTAAATTTCCTTCGCATCCTCGTCCTCCACCCTATGTTTTCGTTCTTCATTTATTGGTTTTTTAATAATTCCATCTAAATTATTAGATTGGCTCATTTTCGCTTATAACGCTTGTTCTAAAAGAGCTAAAAATCTCCACTATATCTTAACTTGAACGTTTAAACAAAGAAGTAATTCAATTAGATTGGGGATGAACTCCCTCTATAAACTATTTCATGAGCTAAAAAATGTTGCTCTAAGGCCTCAGCGGTCTCCTTAATTGGTGTCACTGCTGTTGGCGAGGACGCGTACACCTATTTTTTTCTCTCTTTAATTGAATTACTTGAACGTCCACAAATCTTTGGTCGGATTGCGCTACGGGCAGGATTATTTGTTGTTAGGTAATTGGTAAGAAGCAACGTTGCAGGACCATGGGCTTACGATTGGGTAGGGTTGGCTTGTTTGAAGTTCTAGTTTGAAAAATTTGCACTCATAAAAGTTCTCTGGAATAGCTTAAATAACAATTCAAGGTTATTCTGAGCATTTCGTAACTGATCTCTTTCCGCCTAAAATTGGCCTTGTATTAATAATTTCGAAAGTGGAAAAACTCGCTGAAAATACTCTAAAACAAGGGAAAACAAAATGAATTTACGCCTACGTTCATGTAACAGTGCAACTAATGCATGTACTTTAATAAACGAACAAGTAATTCAATTAGATTGGGGATGAACTCCCTCTATAAACTATTACATGAGCTAAAAAATGTTGCTCTATCTAAGGCCTCAGCGGTCTCCTTAATTGGTGTCACTGCTGTTGGCGAGGACGCGTACACCTAGTTTTTTTCTCTCTTTAATTGAATTACTTGAACGTCCACAAATCTAAGGTCGGATTGCGCTACGGGCAGGATTATTTGTAGTTAGGTAATTGGTAAGAAGCAACGTTACAGGACCATGGGCTTACGATTGAGTAGGGTTGGCTTGTTTTGAAGTTCTAGTTTGAAAAATATGCATTCATAAAAGTTCTCTGGAATAGCTTAAATAACAATGTTGTAATTCAAGGTTATTCTAAGCATTTCGTAACTGATCTCTTTCAGCCTAAAATTGGCCTTGTATTAATAATTTCGAAAGTGGTAAAACGCGCTGAAAATACTCTAAAACAAGGGAAAACAAAATGAATTTACGCCTACGTTCATGTAACAGTGCAACTAATGCATGTACTTTAATAAACGAACAAGTAATTCAATTAGATTGGGGATGAACTCCCTCTATAAACTATTACATGAGCTAAAAAATGTTGCTCTATCTAAGGCCTCAGCGGTCTCCTTAATTGGTGTCACTGCTGTTGGCGAGGACGCGTACACCTAGTTTTTTTCTCTCTTTAATTGAATTACTTGAACGTCCACAAGTCTAAGGTCGGATTGCGCTACGGGCAGGATTATTTGTAGTTAGGTAATTGGTAAGAAGCAACGTTACAGGACCATGGGCTTACGATTGAGTAGAGTTGGCTTGTTTGAAGTTCTAGTTTGAAAAATTTACATTCATAAATGTTCTCTGAAATAGCCCTAGCTTAAATAACAATGTTGTTATTCAAGGTTATTCTGAGCCTTTCGTAACTGATCTCTTTCCGCCTAAAATTGGCCTTGTATTAGTAATTTCGAAAGTGGAAAAACGCGCTGAAAATTAGGGAAAACGAAATGAATTTACGCCTATGTTCATGTGACAGTGCAAATAATGCATGTACTTTAAAGGAACGTTGAAACAAACAAGTAATTCAATTAGATTGGGGATGAACTCCCTCTATAAACTATTTCAAATGTTGCTCTATCTAAGGCCTCAGCGGTCTCCTTAATTGGTGTCACTGCTGTTGTGTATCTTCTTGTCTCTCTAATTGAATTACTTGAATGCACAAAACACTAATGAGGATTGCAAATCATAATTTGTTAGTTAATAATAGTAATTCAAGTTAAACATAGGAAGTTGTCCTTCAGTAGCATTATGATATAAGATGACAGTTCAAATGAGGACAGAAGATACTGTTTAAAAATATAAGAGATCCCAAAACGATCACTTTTTTCCGCTTTAACTCTTCTTTCCATACTTTCTTCAGTCACATTCTCCTGCGTCGTCCCTTCCATCAAAACTTTTTTGAATAATTCCGTCTAAATCTCTTATATTTTTTAAACAGTAGCTTCTTGCCTCATTTGAACTATCATTCAGTAATTAAAGTATTTTTGGACACACAAATAATTCAAGTAAAATAAAAATATAGAGCCAAAAAATATTTTCCTTTAATTATTTGTTTGTCCAAAATAATATATTAATGTAATAACTAATATGGAAAACAAGTTATAAGTTTTAAAGTTCATATTTAAAGAAATAATAGTATGTTGTTATAAGAGGAACAAATAACTAATATATTTAATTCTATATTTAATTCTATATATAAGCAAAACATGTAATAACTTTTATAGTTCATATTTAAACAAACATTGTAATCATTTTGAAATATTCTAAAAAAATGGTGGAAAACGTATATTATTGTTGTTCTTTGTCTCATTGTTGAGCAAACAAAAGAAGTGGAGAATGTAACGTTAATGGATTTTTGAGCATCGAATTTTCTTTCAAAAGAATTCCAAGTTGGTACCTAAAGTCCAGAAAATCTGGCCTTTTTGGATTTTTCGGGTACAACAAGAATAGTACCATTCAGGTGAGACTGTAACAAGCTTCCACCAGGTGGCCTTTGTGGATTTTTCGGGTACCACACAGGGCTATCATGGTGCCACTACCACCAGGTGGCCTTTGTGGATTTTTCCGGGACCACACAGGGCTATCATGGTGGCATTCCATGGGCACTATATACCACCAGGAGGCCTGGGTACCACACAGGGCTACCATGCACTAGGTGGCCATTGTGGATTTTGGGGTACCAAATTTTCAAAAAAATTACAAGTGCCATTTCAGCATTCATGCGCCCACTATATGGACCTAATATTTACTAATGTGCATGCACAATTATTGGATATGTGTTGGCCAGCTTGTGTGTGCATTCAGATGTCCAATCAGATTTGGTTTACACTTATTTGTTTGTAAGATAATCCATAAAAAGTAACCAATCTGAAAAACCGAGTGATTAAACTGGGGACAAGTTACCAGGGATACTCGTCTTTTCCAAGGTTTTCAAAAAGGGTGACATTTTTTCAAGTTGGAGGACCATCAGCACGATTTTTCTAAACTTTAAAGGCGAAGATCAAACGTAAGTTCTCATTTACACTACCTTTTCTGTGTGCAACAGTGTTTTTTTCTCATTTGCAGCTGGGTTTTTTAAGTATTTTGACTATAATGACCGAATATTGTTTGTGACCTCCTATGTTTAATTCATGACTTAATTTGTTTTTTAAAAATTGTGCTGTTATGATTCTTGTTATAATGTACTTTTTTATATATAAACCTTCCTCGGGTCATCGAGGAGATGAATATCTAACTCTCTAATGACCACAATGTATTTTCTTCTTGTAATTTGAGTAATTACTAAAAATAGATGGCAGCCATTTTGAATTTAATAATTTTTGTAAAATTCATTTTTAACTTTTTTGTCATTAGCCTTTGTGTTATGACATGATTTTTTTTCTTCTAAACATTCCTCTGGTCACTGTATAGAGGAATATATAAGTTGCTCAATGTGAAAATGTGTTTTCTTCTTGCAATTTGCATAATTGGTAAAAATATATGGCAGCCATCTTGGATTGGGTAATTATTCCAAAATACATTTGCATATTTCTCTTGTTAGCATTGCTGCAGTATCGTGTAACTTTTTCTCTGAACATCCGTAGAGGGATGACCGACATATATTTCTAAGTGTCGATATCCCACAACGGATAAGTAGCCCAAAAATTTACATAATTTCTTTTTAACCATAGCCCTGGGGTCATTATTCAAAAATCCACAAAGGCCAGGTACCAAAAATCCACAAGGGCCACTAACTAGGGCCACTTTGAAAAAAATCCACAAAGGCCAGGTACCAAAAGTTAATTATTTGTGTTCGTTTTCCTTTGTTTACTGCCTGACGATTTCAGATATAACCTTTGTTCTACTGCATCTGTATTGTTCCAACTTATATCAATCTCTTTGTTATTACAAGGGGAACAATTTAAGATATAGTAGATATTTTTATCTCTTTTAGAACAAGCGTTATAAGCGAAAATGTAATGGGCATTAATAATAGCCGGGAATTAATTTCCGCTATTTTTCTGCCTGACGATTGCACTTATAACGTTTGTTCTACTGCATCTGTATTGTTCCAACTTATATTAATCTATTTGTCATTATAAGAGGAACATTTTGAGATATAGTAGAGATTTTTATCACTTTTGGAACAAGCGTTATAAGCGAAAATGTAATGGGCATTAATAATAGGCTATAATTAATTTCCGCTATTTTTCTGCCTGACGATTTCACTTATAACGTTTGTTTTACTGCATCTGTATTGTTCCAACTTATATCAATCTCTTTGCTATTATAAGAGGAACATTTTGAGATATAGTACAGATTTTTAGCTCTTTTAGAACAAGCGTTATAAGCGAAAATGTAAAAGGCATATTAATGCCTTTATTTACTTATGTGCATACACAATTATTGAACATGTGTTGGCCAGCTTGTGTTTGCATTCAGATGTCGAATCAGATTTGGTTTACACTTATTTGTTTGTAAGAAAATCGATAAAAAGTAACAAATCTGAAAAACCGAGTGATTAGTGATTAACTGGGGTCAAGTTACCAGGGTTACTCGTCTTTTTCAGGATTTTCCAAGAGAGGGCGAACGTTTATTTCCTTGGACGTATTTCTACATTAAAAATTCGAAAATAATAGGTAAGTTCTCATCTACACTACATTTTCTGTGTGCAACTGTGTTTGACGTGATTTTTTAAGTTAATTGGCTTCTATATCCAAATATGGTCAATGATTCCCCATGGTGGAATATATAATTGGTGATTTGACTTGTTTTTTACAAATTTTGTTGTTATAATTCGTCTTATAATGTGCCATTTTTTTTCTATACCTTCCTCGAGTCATTAGCGAGTTGAATATGTAACTCTCTCTATGCCAAAAGGTGTTTTCTTCTTGTAATTTGAGTAATTCCTAAAAATAGAAGGCGGCCATCTTGGATTTCGTGAATTTATTTTTTTCGGTTTCTTCTTGGTTGATTATTTTACTAAAAGCTTAGCTTCTAAAGCATTAGTATTGTCCCAGCTTATATCAGTCTCTTTGTTATTATAACGGGAACAATTTAAGATATAGTAGAGATTTCTAGCTCTTTTATAACAAGCGTTATAAGCGAAAATGTAATGAGCATTAATAATAGCCTATAATTAATTTCCGTTATTTTTGTGCCTTACCATTTCACTTATAACGTTTGTTCCACTGCATCTGTATTGTTCCAACTTATATCAATCTCTTTATCATGATAAGACGAACATTTTGAGATATAGTTGAGATTTCTATCTTTTTTAGAACAAGCGTTATAAGCGAAAATGTAATGAGCATTAATAATAGGCTATAATTAATTTCCGTTATTTTTCTGCCTGACCATTTCACTTATAACGTTTGTTCTACTGCATCTCTATTCTTCCAACTTATATCAATCTCTTTGTTATTATAAGACGAACATTTCGAGATACAGTAGAAATTTCTATCTCTTTTAGAACAAGCGTTATAAGCGAAAATGTAATGGCCATTAATAATAGTCTATAATTAATTTCCGTTATTTTTCTGCCTCTCCATTTCACTTATAACGTTTGTTCTACTGCATCTGTATTGTTCCAACTTATATCAATCTCTTTGTTATTATAAGGGGAACCATTTAAGATATAGTAGAGATTTCTAGAAGTTAGAACAAGCGTTATAAGCGAAAGTGTAAAGGGCATTAACAATAGCCTATAATTAATTTTTGGTATTTTACTTATGTTGATCACAGATTGAAGACCCGGACATGTGTTCCAAGGTGTAAGTACATATTGGAATTTAATACTAACCCAAACCTTAACCAACCATGCGGGTGTACTATCTAGTATGGGACCTGGTGTCCTTTTGTAGTTTGCACCTGCCTCTGGGCAAATTTTTTTTAAATAAAATAAATAAAAACCCAAACCTCAATATTACTCCAAGTTTAACTTAATCTCTTAAATTTTAGTCTATTCGAGTCCTCGGATGAAGAGGACTATGTATTTTGTTCTCAGGTGTAAGTACAAAATTGGAATTTTATACTAACCCAAACCTAAACTAACCATCACCCCAAAACATTAATCTTACTACAAGTTTAACTTAGTCTCTTAAATTCTAGTGTGAAAAACATTAAGATACCCGAAAGCGAAGAAGTGTTTGGTTCTCAGGTGTAAGTACAAAATTGTAATTTATTACTAACCCAAACTTAACCAACTGTCACCACCAAAACCTCAATCTTACTACAAGTTTAACGTAGTATCTTAAATTTTAGTGTGATAGACGACAATCAAAACACAACTAAGAAGTAAGTACAAAATAGTAATTTGATACTAACCTAAACCTTAACAAACCATCACCTCAAAACGACATTCTTACTGCAACTTTAACTTTGTCTTAAATTCTAGTTTGAAAAACATTTCCATGGGCGACGATGAGGTGTTTGGATCTCAGGTGTAAGTACAAAATTGTAATTTATTACTAACCCAAACCTTAACCTTAACCAACCAACACCCCAAATTGTCTGTTCGACTCCCCTGATAAGTTGGTTCTCAGGTGTAAGTATAAAATTGGAATTTAATACTAACCCAAACCTTAACCAACTGTCAACCAAAAACCTCAATCTTACTACAAGTTTAACGTAGTCTCTTAAATTTTAGTGTGATAGACGACAGTGAAGACACCGATTCAGAAATTGTGTTTGGTGATAAGTAAGTACAAAATTGGAATTTGATACTAACCTAAACCTTAACAAACTATCACCTCAAAACGACATTCTTAGTCTGTTCGACTCCCCAGAAAAGGATGAGGAGCTTCGTCCCCAGGGGTAAATACAAAATTTGGATTTAATACTAACCCAAACTTAACCAACCGTCACCCCAAAACCTCAATCTTACTACAAGTTTAACGTAGTCTCTTAAATTTTAGTGTGATAGACGACAGTGAAGACACCGATTCAGAAATTGTGTTTGGTGATAAGTAAGTACAAAATTGGAATTTGATACTAACCTAAACCTTAACAAACTATCACCTCAAAACCTCATTCTTACTGCAAGTTTAACTTAGTCTCTTAACACAAATTATTAGTAAATGTAATTTTGGAATCTCTTGAATTTTAGAGTCGTCGATGATACAAATCCGTTGCATTCTTCAGAAGTAAGTTTATATCCATTTACTATTTATTATAAAAAACATTAAAACATGAAAGTAGCTACACAATTTTATATCAAATTGTTCGTCTCATTAGGGGCATTAATAATAGGCTATAATTAATTTTTTCTGCCTGACCATTTCACTTATAACGTTTGTTCTACTGCATCTCTATTCTTCCAACTTATATCAATCTCTTTGTTATTATAAGACGAACATTTCGAGATACAGTAGAAATTTCTATCTCTTTTAGAACAAGCGTTATAAGCGAAAATGTAATGGCCATTAATAATAGTCTATAATTAATTTCCGTTATTTTTCTGCCTCACCATTTCACTTATAACGTTTGTTCTACTGCATCTGTATTGTTCCAACTTATATCAATCTCTTTGTTATTATTAGAGGAACATTTCGCGATATAGCAGAGATTTCTATCTCTTGTATAACAAGCGTTATAAGCGAAAATGTAATGGCCATTAATAATAGGCTATAATTAATTTCCGTTATTTTTCTGCCTGACCATTTCACTTATAACGTTTGTTCTACTGCATCTCTATTGTTCCAACTTACATCAATCTCTTTGTTATTATAAGAGGAACGTTTTGAGATATAGCAGAGATTTTTTATCTGTTGTATAACAAGCGTTATAAGCGAAAATGTAATGGGCATTAATAATAGGCTATAATTAATTTCCGTTATTTTTCTGCCTGACCATTTCACTTATAACGTTTGTTCTACTGCATCTGTATTGTTCCAACTTATATCAATCTCTTTGTTATTATAAGGGGAACCATTTAAGATATAGTAGAGATTTCTAGAAGTTAGAACAAGCGTTATAAGCGAAAGTGTAAAGGGCATTAACAATAGCCTATAATTAATTTTTGGTATTTTACTTATGTTGATCACAGATTGAAGACCCGGACATGTGTTCCAAGGTGTAAGTACATATTGGAATTTAATACCAACCCAAACCTTAACCAACCATGCGGGTGTACAACTAGTATGGGACCTCGTGTCCTTTTGTAGTTTCCACCTGCCTCTGGGCAAATTCTTTTTAAATAAAATAAATAAAAACCCAAACCTCAATATTACTCCAAGTTTAACTTAGTCTCTTAAATTTTAGTCTATTCGAGTCCTCGGATGAGGAGGACTTTGTTTTTTGTTCTCAGGTGTAAGTACAAAATTGGAATTTTATACTAACCCAAACCTAAACTAACCTTCACCCCAAAACATTAATCTTACTACAAGTTTAACTCTTAAATTCTAGTGTCAAAAGCATTAAGATACCTGAAAGTGAGGAAGAAGTAGAAGTGTGTGGTTCTCAGGTGTAAGTACAAAATTTTAATTTATTACTAACCCAAACCTTAACCAACTGTCACCCCAAAACCTCAATCTTACTACAAGTTTAACGTAGTATCTTAAATTTTAGTGTGATAGACGACAATCAAAACACAACTAAGAAGTAAGTACAAAATAGTAATTTGATACTAACCTAAACCTTAACAAACCATCACCTCAAAACGACATTCTTACTGCAACTTTAACTTTGTCTTAAATTCTAGTTTGAAAAACATTTCCATGGGCGACGATGAGGTGTTTGGATCTCAGGTGTAAGTACAAAATTGTAATTTATTACTAACCCAAACCTTAACCTTAACCAACCAACACCCCAAATTGTCTGTTCGACTCCCCTGATAAGTTGGTTCTCAGGTGTAAGTATAAAATTGGAATTTAATACTAACCCAAACCTTAACCAACTGTCAACCAAAAACCTCAATCTTACTACAAGTTTAACGTAGTCTCTTAAATTTTAGTGTGATAGACGACAGTGAAGACACCGATTCAGAAATTGTGTTTGGTGATAAGTAAGTACAAAATTGGAATTTGATACTAACCTAAACCTTAACAAACTATCACCTCAAAACGACATTCTTAGTCTGTTCGACTCCCCAGAAAAGGATGAGGAGCTTCGTCCCCAGGGGTAAGTACAAAATTGGGATTTAATACTAACCCAAAGTTAAACAACCGTCACCCCAAAACCTCAATCTTACTACAAGTTTAACGTAGTCTCCTAAATTTTAGTGTGATAGACTACAGTGAAGACACTGAAATTGTGTTTGGTGATAAGAAGTAAGTACAAAATTGGAATTTGATACTAACCTAAACCTTAACAAACCATCACCTCAAAACCTCATTCTTACTGCAAGTTTAACTTAGTCTCTTAACACAAATTATTAGTAAATGTAATTTTGGAATCTCTTGAATTTTAGAGTCATCGAAGAAACGAACCCGCTGGAATCTTCACAATTAAGTTTATATACATTTAATATTTATTATAGTACTAAAACATTAAAACATGAAAGTAGCTACATAATTTATATCAAATTGTTCGTCTCATTAGGGGCATTAATAATAGGCTATAATTAATTTCCGCTATTTTTCTGCCTGACCATTTCACTTATAACGTTTGTTCTACTGCATCTGTATTGTTCCAACTTATATCAATCTCTTTGTTATTATAAGACGAACATTTCGAGATACAGTAGAAATTTCTATCTCTTTTAGAACAAGCGTTATAAGCGAAAATGTAATGGCCATTAATAATAGTCTATAATTAATTTCCGTTATTTTTCTGCCTCACCATTTCACTTATAACGTTTGTTCTACTGCATCTGTATTGTTCCAACTTATATCAATCTCTTTGTTATTATTAGAGGAACATTTCGCGATATAGCAGAGATTTCAATCTCTTGTATAACAAGCGTTATAAGCGAAAATGTAATGGCCATTAATAATAGGCTATAATTAATTTCCGTTATTTTTCTGCCTGACCATTTCACTTATAACGTTTGTTCTACTGCATCTCTATTGTTCCAACTTACATCAATCTCTTTGTTATTATAAGAGGAACGTTTTGAGATATAGCAGAGATTTTTATCTGTTGTATAACAAGCGTTATAAGCGAAAATGTAATGGGCATTAATAATAGGCTATAATTAATTTCCGTTATTTTTCTGCCTGACCATTTCACTTATAACGTTTGTTCTACTGCATCTGTATTGTTCCAACTTATATCAATCTCTTTGTTATTATAAGGGGAACCATTTAAGATATAGTAGAGATTTCTAGAAGTTAGAACAAGCGTTATAAGCGAAAGTGTAAAGGGCATTAACAATAGCCTATAATTAATTTTTGGTATTTTACTTATGTTGATCACAGATTGAAGACCCGGACATGTGTTCCAAGGTGTAAGTACATATTGGAATTTAATACTAACCCAAACCTTAACCAACCATGCGGGTGTACAACTAGTATGGGACCTCGTGTCCTTTTGTAGTTTCCACCTGCCTCTGGGCAAATTCTTTTTAAATAAAATAAATAAAAACCCAAACCTCAATATTACTCCAAGTTTAACTTAGTCTCTTAAATTTTAGTCTATTCGAGTCCTCGGATGAGGAGGACTTTGTTTTTTGTTCTCAGGTGTAAGTACAAAATTGGAATTTTATACTAACCCAAACCTAAACTAACCTTCACCCCAAAACATTAATCTTACTACAAGTTTAACTCTTAAATTCTAGTGTCAAAAGCATTAAGATACCTGAAAGTGAGGAAGAAGTAGAAGTGTGTGGTTCTCAGGTGTAAGTACAAAATTTTAATTTATTACTAACCCAAACCTTAACCAACTGTCACCCCAAAACCTCAATCTTACTACAAGTTTAACGTAGTATCTTAAATTTTAGTGTGATAGACGACAATCAAAACACAACTAAGAAGTAAGTGCAAAATAGTAATTTGATACTAACCTAAACCTTAACAAACCATCACCTCAAAACGACATTCTTACTGCAACTTTAACTTTGTCTTAAATTCTAGTTTGAAAAACATTTCCATGGGCGACGATGAGGTGTTTGGATCTCAGGTGTAAGTACAAAATTGTAATTTATTACTAACCCAAACCTTAACCTTAACCAACCAACACCCCAAATTGTCTGTTTCGACTCCCCTGATAAGTTGGTTCTCAGGTGTAAGTACAAAGTTGGAATTTAATACTAACCCAAACCTTAACCAACACCCCAAAACCTCAATCTTACTACAAGTTTAACGTAGTATCTTAAATTTTAGTGTGATTAGCGACAGTGAAACCACCGATACAGAAATTCAGTTTGGTGATAAGAAGTAAGTACAAAATAGGAATTTGATACTAACCTAAACCTTAACAAACCATCACCTCAAAACGACATTCTTACTGCAACTTTAACTTTGTCTCTTAAATTTTAGTCTGTTCGACTCCCCAGATAAAGAAGAGGTGCTTCGTCCCCAGGGATAAGTACAAAATTGGGATTTAATACTAACCCAAAAGTTAAACAACCGTCACCCCAAAACCTCAATCTTACTACAAGTTTAACGTAGTCTCCTAAATTTTAGTGTGATAGACTACAGTGAAGACACTGAAATTGTGTTTGGTGATAAGAAGTAAGTACAAAATTGGAATTTGATACTAACCTAAACCTTAACAAACCATCACCTCAAAACCTCATTCTTACTGCAAGTTTAACTTAGTCTCTTAACACAAATTATTAGTAAATGTAATTTTGGAATCTCTTGAATTTTAGAGTCGTCGATGATACAAATCCGTTGCATTCTTCAGAAGTAAGTTTATATCCATTTACTATTTATTATAAAAAACATTAAAACATGAAAGTAGCTACACAATTTATATCAAATTGTTCGTCTCATTAGGGGCATTAATAATAGGCTATAATTAATTTTTCTGCCTGACCATTTCACTTATAACGTTTGTTCTACTGCATCTCTATTCTTCCAACTTATATCAATCTCTTTGTTATTATAAGACGAACATTTCGCGATATAGCAGAGATTTCTATCTCTTGTATAACAAGCGTTATAAGCGAAAATGTAATGGCCATTAATAATAGGCTATAATTAATTTCCGTTATTTTTCTGCCTGACCATTTCACTTATAACGTTTGTTCTACTGCATCTCTATTGTTCCAACTTACATCAATCTCTTTGTTATTATAAGAGGAACGTTTTGAGATATAGCAGAGATTTTTATCTGTTGTATAACAAGCGTTATAAGCGAAAATGTAATGGGCATTAATAATAGGCTATAATTAATTTCCGTTATTTTTCTGCCTGACCATTTCACTTATAACGTTTGTTCTACTGCATCTGTATTGTTCCAACTTATATCAATCTCTTTGTTATTATAAGGGGAACCATTTAAGATATAGTAGAGATTTCTAGAAGTTAGAACAAGCGTTATAAGCGAAAGTGTAAAGGGCATTAACAATAGCCTATAATTAATTTTTGGTATTTTACTTATGTTGATCACAGATTGAAGACCCGGACATGTGTTCCAAGGTGTAAGTACATATTGGAATTTAATACCAACCCAAACCTTAACCAACCATGCGGGTGTACAACTAGTATGGGACCTCGTGTCCTTTTGTAGTTTCCACCTGCCTCTGGGCAAATTCTTTTTAAATAAAATAAATAAAAACCCAAACCTCAATATTACTCCAAGTTTAACTTAGTCTCTTAAATTTTAGTCTATTCGAGTCCTCGGATGAGGAGGACTTTGTTTTTTGTTCTCAGGTGTAAGTACAAAATTGGAATTTTATACTAACCCAAACCTAAACTAACTTTCACCCCAAAACATCAATCTTACTACAAGTTTAACTCTTAAATTCTAGTGTCAAAAGCATTAAGATACCTGAAAGTGAGGAAGAAGTAGAAGTGTGTGGTTCTCAGGTGTAAGTACAAAATTTTAATTTATTACTAACCCAAACCTTAACCAACTGTCACCCCAAAACCTCAATCTTACTACAAGTTTAACGTAGTATCTTAAATTTTAGTGTGATAGACGACAATCAAAACACAACTAAGAAGTAAGTACAAAATAGTAATTTGATACTAACCTAAACCTTAACAAACCATCACCTCAAAACGACATTCTTACTGCAACCTTAACTTTGTCTTAAATTCTAGTTTGAAAAACATTTCCATGGGCGACGATGAGGTGTTTGGATCTCAGGTGTAAGTACAAAATTGTAATTTATTACTAACCCAAACCTTAACCTTAACCAACCAACACCCCAAATTGTCTGTTCGACTCCCCTGATAAGTTGGTTCTCAGGTGTAAGTATAAAATTGGAATTTAATACTAACCCAAACCTTAACCAACTGTCAACCAAAAACCTCAATCTTACTACAAGTTTAATGTAGTCTCTTAAATTTTAGTGTGATAGACGACAGTGAAGACACCGATTCAGAAATTGTGTTTGGTGATAAGTAAGTACAAAATTGGAATTTGATACTAACCTAAACCTTAACAAACTATCACCTCAAAACGACATTCTTAGTCTGTTCGACTCCCCAGAAAAGGATGAGGAGCTTCGTCCCCAGGGGTAAATACAAAATTTGGATTTAATACTAACCCAAACTTAACCAACCGTCACCCCAAAACCTCAATCTTACTACAAGTTTAACGTAGTCTCTTAAATTTTAGTGTGATAGACGACAGTGAAGACACCGATTCAGAAATTGTGTTTGGTGATAAGTAAGTACAAAATTGGAATTTGATACTAACCTAAACCTTAACAAACTATCACCTCAAAACCTCATTCTTACTGCAAGTTTAACTTAGTCTCTTAACACAAATTATTAGTAAATGTAATTTTGGAATCTCTTGAATTTTAGAGTCGTCGATGATACAAATCCGTGGCATTCTTCAGAAGTAAGTTTATATCCATTTACTATTTATTAAAGTAAAAAACATTAAAACATGAAAGTAGCTACACAATTTATATCAAATTGTTCGTCTCATTAGGGGCATTAATAATAGGCTATAATTAATTTTTCTGCCTGACCATTTCACTTATAACGTTTGTTCTACTGCATCTCTATTCTTCCAACTTATATCAATCTCTTTGTTATTATAAGACGAACATTTCGAGATACAGTAGAAATTTCTATCTCTTTTAGAACAAGCGTTATAAGCGAAAATGTAATGGCCATTAATAATAGTCTATAATTAATTTCCGTTATTTTTCTGCCTCACCATTTCACTTATAACGTTTGTTCTACTGCATCTGTATTGTTCCAACTTATATCAATCTCTTTGTTATTATTAGAGGAACATTTCGCGATATAGCAGAGATTTCTATCTCTTGTATAACAAGCGTTATAAGCGAAAATGTAATGGCCATTAATAATAGGCTATAATTAATTTCCGTTATTTTTCTGCCTGACCATTTCACTTATAACGTTTGTTCTACTGCATCTGTATTGTTCCAACTTATATCAATCTCTTTGTTATTATAAGGGGAACCATTTAAGGTATAGTAGAGATTTCTAGAAGTTAGAACAAGCGTTATAAGCGAAAGTGTAAAGGGCATTAACAATAGCCTATAATTAATTTTTGGTATTTTACTTATGTTGATCACAGATTGAAGACCCGGACATGTGTTCGAAGGTGTAAGTACATATTGGAATTTAATACTAACCCAAACCTTAACCAACCATGCGGGTGTACAACTAGTATGGGACCTCGTGTCCTTTTGTAGTTTCCACCTGCCTCTGGGCAAATTCTTTTTAAATAAAATAAATAAAAACCCAAACCTCAATATTACTCCAAGTTTAACTTAGTCTCTTAAATTTTAGTCTATTCGAGTCCTCGGATGAGGAGGACTTTGTTTTTTGTTCTCAGGTGTAAGTACAAAATTGGAATTTTATACTAACCCAAACCTAAACTAACCTTCACCCCAAAACATCAATCTTACTACAAGTTTAACTCTTAAATTCTAGTGTCAAAAGCATTAAGATACCTGAAAGTGAGGAAGAAGTAGAAGTGTGTGGTTCTCAGGTGTAAGTACAAAATTTTAATTTATTACTAACCCAAACCTTAACCAACTGTCACCCCAAAACCTCAATCTTACTACAAGTTTAACGTAGTATCTTAAATTTTAGTGTGATAGACGACAATCAAAACACAACTAAGAAGTAAGTACAAAATAGTAATTTGATACTAACCTAAACCTTAACAAACCATCACCTCAAAACGACATTCTTACTGCAACCTTAACTTTGTCTTAAATTCTAGTTTGAAAAACATTTCCATGGGCGACGATGAGGTGTTTGGATCTCAGGTGTAAGTACAAAATTGTAATTTATTACTAACCCAAACCTTAACCTTAACCAACCAACACCCCAAATTGTCTGTTCGACTCCCCTGATAAGTTGGTTCTCAGGTGTAAGTATAAAATTGGAATTTAATACTAACCCAAACCTTAACCAACTGTCAACCAAAAACCTCAATCTTACTACAAGTTTAATGTAGTCTCTTAAATTTTAGTGTGATAGACGACAGTGAAGACACCGATTCAGAAATTGTGTTTGGTGATAAGTAAGTACAAAATTGGAATTTGATACTAACCTAAACCTTAACAAACTATCACCTCAAAACGACATTCTTAGTCTGTTCGACTCCCCAGAAAAGGATGAGGAGCTTCGTCCCCAGGGGTAAATACAAAATTTGGATTTAATACTAACCCAAACTTAACCAACCGTCACCCCAAAACCTCAATCTTACTACAAGTTTAACGTAGTCTCTTAAATTTTAGTGTGATAGACGACAGTGAAGACACCGATTCAGAAATTGTGTTTGGTGATAAGTAAGTACAAAATTGGAATTTGATACTAACCTAAACCTTAACAAACTATCACCTCAAAACCTCATTCTTACTGCAAGTTTAACTTAGTCTCTTAACACAAATTATTAGTAAATGTAATTTTGGAATCTCTTGAATTTTAGAGTCGTCGATGATACAAATCCGTGGCATTCTTCAGAAGTAAGTTTATATCCATTTACTATTTATTATAAAAAACATTAAAACATGAAAGTAGCTACACAATTTATATCAAATTGTTCGTCTCATTAGGGGCATTAATAATAGGCTATAATTAATTTTTCTGCCTGATCATTTCACTTATAACGCTTGTTCCACTGCATCTGTATTGTTCCACTGAATCTGTATTGTTCCAACTTATATCAGTCTCTTTGTTATTATAAGGGGAACAATTTAAGATATAGTAGAGTTTTTTAGCTCTTTTAGAACAAGCGTTATAAGCGAAAATGTAAAGGGCATTAATAATAAGCTGTAATTAATTTTTGGTATTTTACTTATGTTGATCACAGATGGACAACACTAATGAGGAAAGCTCGGACACGTTAATTTCCAAAGTGTAAGTAGATAATTGGAATTTAATACTAACCCAAACCTTAACCAACCATACAGGTGTACTATCTAGTATGGGACCTCGTGTCCTTTTGTAGTTTGCACCCGCCTGTGGGCAAATTTTTTTTAAAGAAAATAAATAAAAACCCAAACCTCAATATTACTCCAAGTTTAACTTAGTCTCTTAAATTTTAGTCTATTAGACTCCTCGCTTGAAGAGGAAACAAGTCCGCCTGAACCTCCAAAAGTACGTTTATATACATTCCAACTTATATCAATCTCTTCGTTATTATAAGGGGAACAATTTGAGATATAGTAGAGATTTCTAGCTCTTTTAGAACAAGCGTTATAAGCGAAACTGTAATGGGCATTAATAATAGCCTATAATTAATTTCCGTTATTTTTCTGCCTTACCATTTCATTTATAACGTTTGTTCTACTCCATCTGTATTGTTCCAACTTATATTAATCTCTTCGTTATTATAAGGGGAACAATTTAAGATATAACAGAGATTTCTAGCTCTTTCAAAACAAGCGTTATAAGCGAAACTGTAATGAGCATTAATAATAGCCTATAATTAATTTCCGTTATTTTTCTGCCTTACCATTTCATTTATAACGTTTGTTCTACTCCATCTGTATTGTTCCAACTTATATTAATCTCTTCGTTATTATAAGGGGAACAATTTAAGATATAACAGAGATTTCTAGCTCTTTCAAAACAAGCGTTATAAGCGAAACTGTAATGAGCATTAATAATAGCCTATAATTAATTTCCGTTATTTTTCTGCCTTACCATTTCATTTATAACGTTTGTTCTACTCCATCTGTATTGTTCCAACTTATATTAATCTCTTCGTTATTATAAGGGGAACAATTTAAGATATAACAGAGATTTCTAGCTCTTTCAAAACAAGCGTTATAAGCGAAACTGTAATGAGCATTAATAATAGCCTATAATTAATTTCCGTTATTTTTCTGCCTTACCATTTCACTAATAACGTTTGTTCTACCGCATCTGAATTGTTGCAACTTATATCAATCTCTTCGTTATTACAAGGGGAATAATTTAAGATATAACAGATTTCTAGCTCTTTCAGAACAAGCGTTATAAGCGAAACTGTAATGAGCATTAATAATAGCCTATAATTAATTTCCGTTATTTTTCTGCCTTACCATTTCACTAATAACGTTTGTTCTACTGCATCTGAATTGTTCCAACTTATATCAATCTCTTCGTTATTATAAGGGGAACAATTTGAGATATAGTAGAGATTTCTAGCTCTTTTAGAAGAAGCGTTATAAGCGAAACTGTAATGGGCATTAATAATAGCCTATAATTAATTTCCGTTATTTTTCTGCCTTACCATTTCATTTATAACGTTTGTTCTACTCCATCTGTATTGTTCCAACTTATATTAGTCTCTTCGTTATTATAAGGGGAACAATTTAAGATATAACAGAGATTTCTAGCTCTTTCAAAACAAGCGTTATAAGCGAAACTGTAATGAGCATTAATAATAGCCTATAATTAATTTCCGTTATTTTTCTGCCTTACCATTTCATTTATAACGTTTGTTCTACTCCATCTGTATTGTTCCAACTTATATTAATCTCTTCGTTATTATAAGGGGAACAATTTAAGATATAACAGAGATTTCTAGCTCTTTCAAAACAAGCGTTATAAGCGAAACTGTAATGAGCATTAATAATAGCCTATAATTAATTTCCGTTATTTTTCTGCCTTACCATTTCATTTATAACGTTTGTTCTACTCCATCTGTATTGTTCCAACTTATATTAATCTCTTCGTTATTATAAGGGGAACAATTTAAGATATAACAGAGATTTCTAGCTCTTTCAAAACAAGCGTTATAAGCGAAACTGTAATGAGCATTAATAATAGCCTATAATTAATTTCCGTTATTTTTCTGCCTTACCATTTCACTAATAACGTTTGTTCTACCGCATCTGAATTGTTGCAACTTATATCAATCTCTTCGTTATTACAAGGGGAATAATTTAAGATATAACAGATTTCTAGCTCTTTCAGAACAAGCGTTATAAGCGAAACTGTAATGAGCATTAATAATAGCCTATAATTAATTTCCGTTATTTTTCTGCCTTACCATTTCACTAATAACGTTTGTTCTACTGCATCTGAATTGTTCCAACTTATATCAATCTCTTCGTTATTATAAGGGGAACAATTTGAGATATAGTAGAGATTTCTAGCTCTTTTAGAAGAAGCGTTATAAGCGAAACTGTAATGGGCATTAATAATAGCCTATAATTAATTTCCGTTATTTTTCTGCCTTACCATTTCATTTATAACGTTTGTTCTACTCCATCTGTATTGTTCCAACTTATATTAATCTCTTCGTTATTATAAGGGGAACAATTTAAGATATAACAGAGATTTCTAGCTCTTTCAAAACAAGCGTTATAAGCGAAACTGTAATGAGCATTAATAATAGCCTATAATTAATTTCCGTTATTTTTCTGCCTTACCATTTCATTTATAACGTTTGTTCTACTCCATCTGTATTGTTCCAACTTATATTAATCTCTTCGTTATTATAAGGGGAACAATTTAAGATATAACAGAGATTTCTAGCTCTTTCAAAACAAGCGTTATAAGCGAAACTGTAATGAGCATTAATAATAGCCTATAATTAATTTCCGTTATTTTTCTGCCTTACCATTTCATTTATAACGTTTGTTCTACTCCATCTGTATTGTTCCAACTTATATTAATCTCTTCGTTATTATAAGGGGAACAATTTAAGATATAACAGAGATTTCTAGCTCTTTCAAAACAAGCGTTATAAGCGAAACTGTAATGAGCATTAATAATAGCCTATAATTAATTTGCGTTATTTTTCTGCCTTACCATTTCACTAATAACGTTTGTTCTACCGCATCTGAATTGTTGCAACTTATATCAATCTCTTCGTTATTACAAGGGGAATAATTTAAGATATAACAGATTTCTAGCTCTTTCAGAACAAGCGTTATAAGCGAAACTGTAATGAGCATTAATAATAGCCTATAATTAATTTCCGTTATTTTTCTGCCTTACCATTTCACTAATAACGTTTGTTCTACTGCATCTGAATTGTTCCAACTTATATCAATCTCTTCGTTATTATAAGGGGAATAATTTAAGATATAACAGAGATTTCTAGCTCTTTCAAAACAAGCGCTATAAGCGAAACTGTAATGAGCATTAATAATAGCCTATAATTAATTTCCGTTATTTTTCTGCCTTACCATTTCACTAATAACGTTTGTTCTACCGCATCTGAATTGTTGCAACTTATATTAATCTCTTCGTTATTATAAGGGGAACAATTTAAGATATAACAGAGCTTTCTAGCTCTTTCAGAACAAGCCTTATAAGCGAAACTGTAATGGGCATTAATAATAGCCTATAATTAATTTCCGTTATTTTTCTGCCTTACCATTTCACTAATAACGTTTGTTCTACCGCATCTGAATTGTTGCAAGTTATATCAATCTCTTCGTTATTACAAGGGGAATAATTTAAGATATAACAGATTTCTAGCTCTTTCAGAACAAGCGTTATAAGCGAAACTGTAATGAGCATTGATAATAGCCTATAATTAATTTCCGTTATTTTTCTGCCTTACCATTTCACTAATAACGTTTGTTCTACTGCATCTGAATTGTTCCAACTTATATCAATCTCTTCGTTATTATAAGGGGAACAATCTAAGATATAGTAGAAATTTCTAGCTCTTTCAGAACAAGCCTTATAAGCGAAACTGTAATGGGCATTAATAATAGCCTATAATTAATTTCCGTTATTTTTCTGCCTTACCATTTCACTAATAACGTTTGTTCTACCGCATCTGAATTGTTGCAACTTATATCAATCTCTTCGTTATTACAAGGGGAATAATTTAAGATATAACAGATTTCTAGCTCTTTCAGAACAAGCCTTATAAGCGAAACTGTAATGGGCATTAATAATAGCCTATAATTAATTTCCGTTATTTTTCTGCCTTACCATTTCACTTATAACGTTTGTTCTAATGTACCTATATTTGTTCTTATAGAAACGTCTTAACTCTTTGAGAAAAAGGAAGGATGGTGGGGTGGCAAAGCGAAGGGCAAGCAGCCTTCACTTATTTTTGAAGAACATTTCAACGAAGAAAATAATGTAATTAATGTAACTAATGTAATTAATTGTTTATATTAAAGATTGCATTTGCCAATTAAAATTTGTTATCCTGTGTTATCTTTATTTGTCTCACGGTTGGTTACGCCGGCGAAAAAAAGTACATTTTTCTGGCAGGCGGGAAATTTACAGCGAAGTCCAAATTTTCAATTATTTAAAAATCCTGTTTTCTTTTATTTCTTTTTTTTTTTTTCTTCACTCAATCGTCGAAATTCCGTTTAATAACCCACTATACCATGCTCGGGCGCCAAAAAAAACAACCTTTTACTGGCCGGAGGAAAATTCTTAGCGAAACGCCGCGCGTTCCCAACGCGTTTTTTTACGAAAAAAACGAAAAATACCCGTGGGACCACGTTTTTTAGGGTCTCCGTGCGATGCTGATCATTTTCTGTTATGGAATTTAAGACCCTTTTTTTAAAATTTTAAAATTTTTTTCAAAACTGTATTTTTTGCTGATTATGCAAAAAAAGGCAAAATTATACTATGTAGAGACTAAGCTATTTAAGATACAAATTCCAAGCTTACATATGTTAGACACAATTAGGATCTAAATACAAAAATCATGTTACCATAGCAACCTACCGTTTCTAAATATAGATATTTTATCAGGGACCAAATCCACAAAGGCCACCAAAAAAAAATCCACAAAGGCCACTAAGCCAGGAACCGGTCCCTGAAACGTCCACAAAGGCCACTTTTTCAGGGACCGAAAATCCACAAAGGCCACATCCACAAAGGCCACTTGGAAAAAAAAGTGGCCTTTGTGGAATGGCCTTTGTGGACTCTTTATCCACAAAGGCCATCGGTGTTCCACAAAGGCCACCCACAAAGGCCACTTTTTTTTCAAGAACCTAGCACTATTAAGAACCTCAGGCTGAAATTAAGAATTTATTATATAAGAATATAAGAACCTATCCCAGGCTGATTTGGTAAAATGTAGGTTCTTGTTAGCGGGTTTTTACTGTACTATATATGGTAGTTTATGTAGTAGTTCTTTTTTAGAAGAAATTATATAGTTGATTTTCTACAAACAATAGTGATCTAGTTTTAGTCATAAACAATGGTTTCACTAGATTAATATCTAATCGGAAGGAAATGCCAATATTAATCTTTCTCAGGGTTGTCCTGGTAGTAGCATTTTTCGCAACTGGTCTCATTGGTGACACCCGTAATTTCACCATCACAATTTTTCTAACTATGGTTTTAGTCTGGTCAGATTACATTCATACTTTAGAAAATGCTAGAATGATGAAAATGTTTGTCAGAATTCATTAACCCTCTCAACCCTGAATTCCCTTTTAGTATTTTACTCTGGCTAATGCCAGACGATTTTACTCGTCATATTGGGAGGCTGCTAGGATTGAAAGGATTAAAACCTATCTCAATTAACCCTCTCAATCCGGAATTCTCTTTTAGTATTTTACTCTGGCTAACACCAAGGGTTGAAAGGGTTAAGTTAAGTTAAAGAAAACCAATACAGATTTAATGATATGGCCAGTTTAGTTTATTTCCATTAATTAACAATTAAGCTATAACTACACTATAATACACTCGAATAACTATTATATAAAATTACAGAATAAATATTTACAGAATAAATAGTTCTTAGGATATACAAGAATACCATTATTCCATCTCAACCATATTCGCCATGTCAATAAGGTACATTTTGTTGTTGTGCTCAACTTTAATACACTTGCTCACTATTTCATGCAATTGTAGTGAAACAACTAGTTGTGAAGATTCTGATACCTCTGATAAAAAATTCAGAAGCTATGTTGAAAAGAGCACACCTGAACAATCTATTATTTACAATGTTAATAGGCCTGCACGTCGGAACATTATATTTACAACAGGCACATTGCTCATGATGCTGGATGGCACAATTACATTGCTTTAAAGTAACTAAACCTTTTATTTTACAGTACAATGTTCTGCCTTGACTTCTTGCTTTGATATAGCAGTTTTTACGTTTGGCAGATCTCTGATACTGTTCAGTATCATAAAGCTTTCCATTCCATAGGAATCGGTTGTATTCATACACACCTTTGTTCACTACTCCACCAGCAGCCTCTGTCAAGGATACACTTTCCTCAATGGAAATATCCCGAATCTTCGCGTTGCTTAACGCCATTAGATTCTCAGCTAGTCTTACAGCTCTTCTTGTTTCGGTTTTCCCATGTATTAGCTTCTGTAAGACTTCGTTTACATGCTCATTTCCTTGGACACTTTGTTTCATGAAAACAGGCAAAGTCTTCATGATAGCATATGTTTGGCATACCTGGTCAGAAACATACTGTGTTCCCTGAATCATTTTCTTCAAGATGGCATTGTTACTTTCAAAAGTGAAAGTAGAAACTGCCCACAACGGCCCACACATCTGTGTACTTTTAGCCAGGTGAGACAACTGGTGGACATTGAACGTGCAATTACCAACTCCATACAGCTCTTCCATCTTGACAATGAAGAAATCGAGTGCAGCTTTGACTTTCATCAAGTCGTCTGGTGAAATACGGGTGCCAAGCAGCTTATGAAGACTCCATACAAACGAAAAATAGTGATTCAAAAATGGCAAGGGTAGAATACCTTGTAAAACAATAAGAGAATAATAGAGGACAAAAGTTTTGTACTCATTGGCTTTCCAGTGTTCACGTGTTGTTATTGATCGTGGCAACCGTCTGACTTCTTTCGGAACAGCAATGTTCTTTAGGTTGGTGTCGTACATTGCTTGTTTGGAAGGCTGTCCAATGTACCAAGGGTTTTCATGGTTGCTGGTCTCAAACCACAAGGACGTAAGTTGACGTGCCACTCCAAGTAGGGCACAGTGCAAGAAGTCAGGGACAAAACCATTTACTAAGTCAAAGTGACTAATTCTGGAAAGCATACTTGGTCCCTTTACACCATACTGGGGGGTTTTCTTCTCCAGGGCTTGTACTGCAAATAATTCCATCTCTTGTTGGGTTCGTTCTTTTTGAGCCTCATCAAATGGGTATGCTCTGGCATAGCCTTTACCGCGGACCACTTGTATTCCTAGAATACAATATTGATATGCTAAAAATCGAATACCAGCACCATGCAAAAATGTTTTAACACATTTATACTAATAAAAAGCCTATAATTATTGAAAATTTCAAATCTCATGCCCTGCACTTGTAAAAACATACCTGGATGAAGACACCAATCACAACCACAGATCCCATTGAACTGCTTTGTATTTTTCAGTTTCGACCTTGCAGGGGCATCAGCTGAACAAATAGGTGCAAAAACCCGAACACGGCGACCATTGAACAAAAAACCTATAAGAAAATTAAAGATTCGTCTTGTTACGTAAATGTACACTCCACATTGCCAACAATTATATATACCTGTCTCTTCCATTACAGTGGGTAAATTTATTGCACAAACTCGCTAACCAATACCATGGTTACTGTACAAAAATAAACCGGATAAACAAAAGCAATGAATAGCCGCGGAATCATTCTCAGTGCTAATTTTATACACAAGAAATTACTGATAGATTGGTAAGATGTATGTAC
The DNA here is from genome assembly GCA_035771165.1 of Paragorgia papillata. Classification (NCBI taxonomy): domain Eukaryota; kingdom Metazoa; phylum Cnidaria; class Anthozoa; order Scleralcyonacea; family Coralliidae; genus Paragorgia; species Paragorgia papillata. The sequence continues at coordinate 462,169 of JAWNZC010000359.1, forward strand.
GCAGAGAATGTACTGGTCTGATGTATTGGTTCGCCAGTTTTAGCAGTAACAATGAGAACAATACAACATTAATATCAACATGGCATCATTACTTTGGAGAAATATCCCACACCATTCAGCTTACTGCATCATTACCTTGAGTTGCTAAATGTTCTGTTTCTTCAACAAATGGATGAAGGAGAAGGTCCATGTTAAGTTTACATTTTGAAAACCATAATGCCGGCATGATTATGTTGTTCTTTTGCAGATCTACAGGCAGCTCTAGAACAGTGCAGTGGATTGGCCAAAGATCCTGATTAGATGACCTGGCGAAAAAAAAAGACAAAGCAGCACATAACTAACTGATAGTGTGGTCTAGTACAGTACCAGTAGTTATACATATATAAAAACCCTAGGGAGCCACCTTAAGTCAAACTCTATAATTCACACATCTGCACTACTTACAAGTGTAAAGTCAAACATTACAGAAAACCACATACCGGAATACAGGAACTCCATCAGCATTCCATAGCAGTGAGATGTCGTTGGGCCCATAACCGTGAACTTCCTTGAGCTGTTTGTACAGATCCCCATCTGTAGCATCTGTTATACAATCACCATGATCCTTCTCAGTTTGGTTGAGTAGACAGTCGGCAATGGTATCATCTTGTAGTAATAACGTAAGTTGAGACTGGAGTAACCAATATGAAAAATACCATTTATTCATCTTGGCAGTTTCCACAGACTTTGAAACATGGCATGAGCACACTGTATCTGCATCACACATATCGCTTGGTCCAAAGTAGAATGTGCAATCTCCACAAAAGTAATGACGGACAAAAGTTTGGTGATTAAACTTCTTGTAGAAGAGGTATTTTGTCTCAGGTACAACATTAGGTAAGTGCATGTTCATTATGGTTAGAAAATCATTCAGTGCTTGATCTGTCAGTTGGTGCTTCAGTACAAATGACATTAAAAGCAATAGTGACTGATTGTGTGTCAGATCTGCACCCTCATAAATTGGTTGATTCCCACCACTTACAAAACCAAAGTTGTGGTCTTCTTCATTATCATTGCTGCTATATTCAGCACCTTCATTGAATATATCACTGCTTTCTTCAAAGATATCACTGCTAATACTGCTATAGGCATGTTCACTTTCTGTATCAGAAGGAAAATGGTCAACAAAGGAAGCTGGTTCATCAATGTCCAGCTCATCCTCATCACATGAAGGATAGCTTAGTTCAATGAGTCTCTCAGATTGGACTGTGTTTATACATGTAGGCAAAGTGATTGTTTGTCTCGGGTTGTTGTAGACTGGTGTACTGTTTGGTTCAGCAATGTACTCTGCTTCACTTCTCCAACGTGTAGTTCTAGGAACAACAGCTGTATCCTCCCTCAAATATTCTTTATACCTTCTTTTTGACATACTGGTAGCTATGAGTGAAATTACATTGCACACGTCACCTATTAATTAAAGACAACCCATTTTAATTCAAAACTTCTATTTGCAAAAAAACATAACCCTAAACATAATGTTGGGCAGTCAGTATGTCCACTTAATGGCAACATCTATTTATTGAATGCTAAAAAAAACCCAACAGTATTTTCTGTGCTTATCATTTATGTTGAAATACATTGTGAGCTTGTGGTAATAGGCAAGTGGCACTTCTAGCCACTGCTGGATTACAGAATGAATAGCTGGATACAAGTCTATCACAGTCAAACTGGATGTTCTTTCCCACATGACCTTGCATTATTAACAGCAACATTGCAATGTTGACATGCAAATGGTACACAGCGAGCTTGGCAAGTTGCTAAAAATTCACATTTTAAATATCGAACTTCACATAATATGAAGTTCTATTGAATGTCAGAACAATTAACTCTAAGTAAACTTCATGTTAAGTGAAATTCGATATTTACAGTAAAAGACAAATATTTAGCAACTTGCAAAGAAATCGCGGTGTACATTTGCAAGTCAACATTACAATGTTGCTGTCAATATTGCAAGGTTGTGCAGGAAAGAATATCCGGTTTGACTGTAAATCACAATACTAACTGCAATCTAGTGCAATGAGCCTATGCATGGCACTAGATAGTACAATAACATGCTCAAGTTCCCAAAACAGATAATGTTTTCTTGGCATGGATTTTTTTCTTGGTTTTGTTGACATTATTTTATACAAAAATAAGAAAAAATTAAAGGCATTAATTTACAAAAGAAATAGATGCAGCGTGATTATCGAGTTATAACACTCAAGAATCTACTGTATAACTTGACAATTGCCTTGTGGTTTACATACATCTGAGCTCTCATGCTGTTTATTTTAAAATCGATAATCGCATGCAGCACTTTATACAATCAGTTTAGGGGAGAACAATTAGATTATTAATGTGTGGAACATGTAAATACAAAAAAAAAATATCAAGCAAGCTCTTATACAGTATTTAAAAAATACTGGTTGAATCGAGCAATCAAAAAATGGGTATTGTTTAAGTATTTTGATGTTGAAAACATCAAGCAGCTAAAAAATCATACAACCCCCATCAAAAATCTAATGGTCCACCCCTTTAATATATTTCAAAGAAAGCAAGGTTGCCAACACTGTATTAAAATACACTCCTAAATACACTTCCATATTCTAACGGATGATTGCCAGCATTTGAACTTATTCTTGGTCATAGATCAGCAAAACCTTTCGCTTCTCTTTCTTCATAATTGGACAAGCCCTGCATTAAGTTATCTTCAAAAATTTTTAAGATCGAGTATTTAATAAAACCACATTTTTTCTTCTGCTTCCGGTTGTCTTATATATTAAATTACAGCAGGCGATATTACAGCACGATTACAGTAATTCTTAAGTATGTGACTATTCAAGTACTAAATACTTACCCTTACCTCGACCAATAGATGATGGAAGATGGCAATTGGGAAGGAGTAGTGATGTCCTATATTTAGTTTATGGTTTATCCTCCGAGTTCTCGATCGAACAAATGCTCTCGTGTCATATGTATCTCCGCCGTTACGATCGTTGCACGAGTACACGAATCCAACACGAGCCTACACGACCATGCCCAAAAATGGGAATACTCGTCTATTGCGTCATGCATCTGAACACGTGATGAGTGACCTCGGCCGTGCCTCGGCGTACAGCAATTCATTTCAAGTTTTGGCGGCCATTTCGAAAGTCTTTTCTATTTCTCAGCAGTTCGCCACTCTCTCAAACGTAATATTCAAGAAACATGGCTTTTGCTTTAGTGCATTTCTATCAGGAGAATATGTGGGATGTTATTCCTTACTCTGATGTCGTCCTTGATGACGAACATATAAAAGAAAATGATGCCGTTGAGGGAATTAAAACTTTAGTTCTATGGAGAGTCTAAGGTCCCTGCTGAGATAATAAAGGTTTCAGGTTGGTGATTAATCTTTTTACAGGAACAATCTTTTGGTTGTATTGTCATATTAAAGTGGGATACTATTGTGTTCTATATGTGTTCTATAAAGTCCACACGGACGCCATTTTAATCGTCACTGGTCTTGTTACAATTATAAAATATATAAAATGCAAGTGGTAAATCAATAAATAAATATTAACATTGACTTGCAATCAAACAAGATAACTATTGAGATGATATAAAGCTGTTGATCATTATCAGATTGCATTCGATGGATTTGATAAAAAAGGATTGTATTTGTCTAATAATTGTCTATTTTATGATGCTCTAAATGGTCTTCCCCACTGTGTGTGGGGGAGGGGGCATTGCCAGCAGGGTATGCTGTAAGTTGGGGTATGGGGTACAGACTAACTGTAAGTTGCCACTACCCACATCAGGTTGAGCCTGTATCTCAGAAATATTATATTTCCTTATATATAAACAGATGATAAAGACTATTTGCTGAAAGTCATGAAAGGAGAGGATATTTCACCGATAAAGAAAGGCAAAGGATGTCGTAAGCGGATAAAATAATGCGAAGTATTTTGATGAAAGCGATAATGATGTAGAACTGTCAGAAGAACTGGTAAGATATCTGTTTTTCAATGGTGTGTTTTTGCATAATTTTTAAATATATCATAGGGTAATTATCTAATCTTTCTCCTTGTAGCATCTAATCTTATCCAATCTTTCTCCTTTTAGCCTGCGGTGGCTGCAAAAAGGTTGAAAACAGCCTCAAAGAAAGCTGAATTGAAGCGTTCAGACAGTCTTGCTAGAATAATTAAGGAGAGATTATGCAAGGTTTGTACTTGACAAATTCATGTTTGGTTCTTATAAAGCAAAAATGTTTTGTTAGCTGTGTAAGTATTATTATTGAGAATAGATTATTGTGATGCCAAGCCTTAAAATATTGGTCAGACATGGATGTTGTCTGACCAATTTGTGAAATTACAGATTTTAATTACTTCTTCCCACAAGGGCCCTACGACACATTTATGACACACATGTCAGACCACGAATCACAGACCTAGGTGTTGATTTTATGGAGGGAGGAAAACCGGATAACCCGGCAAAAAAAACTCGAAGCACAGGAGAGACCAACTAAACTCTACTCACATGAGTGTTCCAAGCTCGAGAACAGGGTTATTCCCAGACGGTCACCCATGCAAGTACTAACCCCGTCGAACCGGACTTAACTTTTGGTGAGAGGCAGCGCCCTACCAGCACACGCCACCCGTGCAACGTTTGGTGAGAGGCAGTGCCCTAACAGCACACGCCACCCGTGCATGAAGGAAACTGCCTGACAAACTTTCTGACACATGTGAAATTGAGGTTATAGTTAATTGTCCAATCAGAGTGTATTGTTGTCTACATGAACTGTAGAGCAGTGTGGGGTGCTGAAGATATGTCCTTGCCCCTTAATGGGTTAGCTTAGATCTGAAGCCATCTTAGCTCTAGATCTGCCTTAATATCGTGCATATTTACCATTTGTAATACTATAATTACCTCGTTTTCCTTTACTTTCTGATGAGTTGGTGCAATGTCATAAAGGGCTTCACTGACTTAATACATGTAGATGTAGAGGTAGGATTAGACTAATACAACCCTATGTGATATTGCACAGGGTTGTATTAGTCTAATCCTACCTCATTAAACTGCATGTGGATGATTAATTTGAGCAATGGTATTGGTCACAATGAAAAAGGATGTTAGAGAGTCCCCAGTGTTGATGATAGACAACACAAGTTGACAGCTGTTGGCAAGCATGCCAGCAACTGAACCAGATGTCCCTATGTCCTTACAGGTACATTAAAAAGTCTGCAAAACTCTTACCGCATTTTCGCTACACGTGGGACTGCACAAGCAATTCTGCCCATGCTCAATAATATTCATATATTCCCATAATTTTCGTCACTTCTGTAATCATGATAAACCTGAGTCACTTCGGTAATCATGGTAATTGTATTAATTACAAATTAATAACATGAAATTAGGTGCACCAGCTATTACACCTCCCGCTCACCTTGGGCCATTTAGTAAATCGGGCTAATTTTACTAAATGACCCAGGTGAGTGGGAGGTTTAATAATAGGTAATTGCATGATATTACTTATAATAATACATTGTCACTGTGTCAATATTAATTTGCACTCATATTAATAAGCTCTTCAAGCTTATTTTTGAGCTGAATGTCCTCAAGTCGTTGGATATTTGTCCAACTCAAAGTCATCGCAGGCATTTTGTCTTACTAGCTGCTCTGCAAAACATATTTGAAGGCCTGCAAAGCCAATAAAATTTCAATTTATTGTATATGTATAGCAAAACCAGCAACAGGAAGATGTGTTTTGTAATGATGAATGCAAGCATAAGAAAGAAAATCAGGTGATTGAGGAAAAAATCAAAATGCTGCAGAAAGAAAATGATAGACTTCGTGACCATATTGCAAGCACTGATGGTAAGTTTTACTTCAATCAAAATTGCATTTAGTAGCAAATTGAGGTTGTTCCTTTGACTGTAGCTCCATGGCTAGACTGTTATTCACTCACCAATCATAGAATGGTACATGAATTATTGAGTTCACTGTTCACTTGTTTGTACAACCCAAGCTAGCAAAATCTTCAACTTAATAGTTATTGATCTATTTTATTTGCTTCTAATTGTTGGCAGACTTGAAAAGCTCTCTGAAAAAACTGAAGAGATATGTAGCCAATTTGGAAGGTGCTCCAAGAATGCCATCTCCAGTATCTGGAGAGTCTTCAGCCTCAACACGAAGCTTTTCACCATCAGGATCGTCATCGTCATCTGGCAGATCTTCACCATTAGCAATTGGCAGGTCTTCACCCATGGCAACTGGCAGATCCTCACCCATGGCAACTGGCAGATCCTCACCCATGGCAACTGGCAGAACTTCACCCACAGCAACTTGTGTGACAACCAATTCCCAGATATTGATGACACCAACAACACAACCAGTTTTCCACAACCAGTCACCTATTACACCATGTCAAAATTCCACTGGAGAAGAATTCGATTTTATGCCAGAGGAGGATGAGCACACCGACAATGCAGTAGAATGTACCCAAGATATCGATGAAACACCTGGTACTAGTAATATATCTTCTGATATGGTATGTATCACTATTTCTATTCTATGCACCTAAATTTAACAATTATCAGGTTATTACTTATATATACATACAGTATACAACTGTAAAAATTGCATTCCTTTTTGGGTTTTTTTACACATGTGATGTCATACTTTTTCACAATTATCAAGAATTTTTCCACCAAAATGCCAAATTAGTAACCAGCTCGCGTGCTCTCATAACACTCGAGGGAGCCACCTTAAGGCATGGTATTTTACAGTTTTTTTCTTTGCTAGAAGTTCTAGCATACCGTTTACATTGTATGAACTATTGTAATTATCTGGCATTAGCCATAGTAAAATTGGAAAACATTGTCTGGATTGGAATAGGCAAAGTGACTTTATGTTATCAGGCAATACATTCTGAAAATGTTTTGAACCAACGGAACTACGTATATGAATATATTACTTATCTTAAAGATATGTATAAGGATCGAACCTGAGCCACAATTTGCACCTATTTTTTTTGTAGGTTGTCTTAGGACCTGGTTTGGTAATATCAAAAACAGTGTTGAAGAGAATTAAAATAAGGAAAGTAGGGACCTATGTGGCAAGTATCATGGGGGCTACACTGTCCAGAGAGCACATGGCCACCCATAGCTATAAAGGACAAAATGGGAAAAAATGGTCAAGTGAAGCCCAGGCTTGATGCCACATATACTACTTCATTAATTGGTAAGTTATAATTAAAGTATTATGTATGTTGGAAAAGGCTTCTTCAATTAGTAATGAGTATTTAAGATATTTTGATAAGCACCCCGTTTTGGCAGCAGTTTTCATTTGGGAATTGGTAGTACAATTATTTTTTGTTTTTGTTCTATAGGGCATGCAAAAAATGTGCAATATTCAGATATGCCACGTCAAGTGATTGAAGAAGATATTGTAAAGGCGATTAAATTCAAGCTCAACAATGAGGAACAGGCGTGGAAGAAACAACACGATGAGAAGCCTAAGAAAGAGTAACATTGTCATATTACTGTACAAGGATGTGAACTCTGTATATACAGTCTGTATATAAAACAATGGATATATTAAAAATCTTTGCCTTCATTGCAATTATTTTCCTCTTGTTAAATAGCCTCAACATAATGCAGGTTTTTTTTTCTTCTGCTGCATGATTACTAAGTTTGAATTAATTTAGTTAGTGAATAGCTTGCCAACTATGCATCACAAACCGGTAGTTATATTAACTACAACTGTCTTCTAGTAAGTAATTGTACTAGTTTATATAAGCAGTCCACTACTACAGTTCTAAAAACTATGGTTTCAATATAAGATATATTTACCCAGAAACTATAGTTTTTTTTAGAACAAAGTAATTAAGTTCTTTGAAAAACTATACTACCTAAAAACTATAGTTACGAAAACTATAGTTTTGACCACTATAGTCTAAATAACTATAGTTTTTGTTCCAAAATACTAGTTTTTTAAAACTATAGTTTTTGAATCTTAAAACTATAGTTTTTTAACACTATAGTTTTTGAGTCTTAAAACTATAGTTTAAATAACTATAGTTTTTGTTCCAAAATACTATAGTTTTTTAAAACTATAGTTTTAGGGTCTTAAAACTATAGTTTATTTTTGTAAGGGCGGTATCCTTGTCCTCATCTATTAACTTATCAAATGACATTTTGGTGGACCTGTCATCATTTTCCAGGCTAGTAGTGTTGCCATTAACATCTTTGACTTGAATAGAATCCAGAGTTAGACCAAACGAATCAAGAAACCAAAGTGCTCTTTCTGCTCTGGTTTTGAGCTCTTTCACCTTCCTGTTTTTATGACGTTTTCCAAGTTCATGAACTGGCTTGCCAGTATTTAGAAAATTGTCATGCAACTCCTACAAGCACCGTTCTGCTCAAGGTTATCCAGGTAGAAACTATGTTCTGTGTTCTGTTGCCCAATCATATCTAACTCCTTCTCCAGATTTTTCACACTACCCTTTACAGTCATCAAATTCCTCCACAAGTTGTTGACATCTGCTGTCAAGTTCTGCAACTTCTCGAGCCAATTCTATGTTGTCGTTTTTACATTTTTCAAAACATTTCCTCATATTGCTGATGTTGACAATCTCTTCCTGGTATATTTTAAACGGCCATACCTTCTTTAAAAAATTATTCCTTGTGCGACCTCTTTTCCCTATACTTTGTGAGTAAACCCTGCAGGCTTTGATCCTCACACGCTCCTCGACTTTCTCTGCCCCTGGTTCAACAAGAAAAGGTAAATGTTCTGTACTTAAGCGAAGAAGTTCCAGGTAAGTTACATTCACCATCGTAGTTTTCAAATGCCGCCATTTAAGCAGTACTTGGTGAGGTATTTGGACAGTCAAACATGTACCATCCTGCACATCTGAAGAATATTCAGCAATTCGTATTTGAAAATCATTTTTTAATTGCTCTTTCCAAGAACAATTACCAGACATGTGGAGACGAATATGATATATAAAAGATTCACATTGCAATTGTATTTGTAAACCAAAATCAAGATGTAAACATTTTGAATTTAAATAAACCGCGCTTTACCGCGCAAATAAATGGTAACGACTGCTGCCCAATAAACATGGCGTTCGGGCTCATTTAATTTCCGGCCCATATAATATTGTACACAAAGTACTTGGAATAGCGGTAGATACACAACTGACCAAACATATTATATTCACGAGAAAGGAGGGGAAATTTGCTTTGAAATGCAGTTTTTTTTACTTATTTTGGTCCATAGATGGGGCCGAGATATTGAACTTTGAAAATTTTAGCAGGGATTATTACTGATATTAGGTGAATTGTCTTTGAAGTACAGTTTTCAACCAGCTGAAGTAATCATCGAAACTAAATATGCTCGTCAACGAGTATTGAGGTAGGCTCATTTTAAGTATGCTTTATCATGATCCGTCTGAACATTTTTACTTTCGTCCTCAATTCAGCGACAATCGCAATATATAAACTATGATTTTTGGGATTTTGGCAGAATCCTTACTGCCCTTATACAAAATTTTAACTTTTATCGTTTTTTAAAAACGTCTCTTAAGTAATCATGAAGTTTTATAAATCAGCTTTAATTTCTTTACAATCTGCTAGATTATATGTTAACCATTGAAGGCCCGTCTGAACATTTTTTATTTAAATTGTTCTGTGAGGATATTAAGTGAAATGGTTCAGAGGCTATATGATTTCCATACAAATCACCGCGCATATTCCGACGGTAATTCTACCCTGTAAATTGGATTGCAAAATCGCATGTCCCGAATTTCTAGCGATGTCTTTTGTTTAGGTTCATTTGCATTGAGTTCGTGTCATGTGAAGTACGTCGTTTGACCCGGGCCTAAGAGCATGGCTAGCGGGCTACCCGGGTTGATTCTTGCCATGCCATTCTTTCCTCGACCGCAAAAAGAGATTTGAATTAACGTTAGGATGTGCTTACATCCGAAACTAAACCAATTCTTCTTTGTAAATTTAGTTCATGCAAGTTTCCAAACCACAGTACAATTCTGATCAATCGCGTGAGCCCGGTTAACCGGGATAGCGCGGCTGATGTAAACAGCCCCTATATTAATATTCACATTTTTTCTATTGTGACTTCTGTCAACCCCGTCATGTGAAAAATAATTACGCTCGTGGTGAATAAATCACATATGCCCTCGTGGCCTCAAAATAACCTATATTTCATTTCAACCACTTACGTTTACAAAATATTTCAATAACAATGCCAAAATGCGCTTCTCATATTCAAAATCACACTCCTCACAGCACGTCACAATTGATCGTCTTAATACAGTCCGAAATATTTTTCGTGGCTCAAACAAAAAATTTCTGCATTTTTCTTTACAAGTTCTAAATAATTTTTCTACCTTTACTCTAATTTTATTCAATTTCCGAAAATTGAACTCCATTTTTAATGAATTCCTCCCAATTTCGAAGTTTCTTCTCATCTCTGCGCCGCCACTTGTTCCGGCGGCCTACATCTATGCAGCAACATATAGCTATATTTCAAAAATCATGTAATATTTAAAACACGTGATGCGAGTGTTTAGAATGGCTTCAAAAACGATTCGTTATTGGATGTTATGTTCATTAGTATTCTTTATATAAAATTGTATGTTCATTAGTATTCTTTCTGACGTCAAGAAGTTTTATTCAGGTATAAAACCACGGACATGGTACTGATTTCCTTTCTGTTTTCCTCGTGAATTATTAATGAGTTTTTTAAAGGATCTTAAAAACATTAATTACATCTCTGCCATTCAAATAACAAAAACAATTGCTTTTTAATGCTAATTTTTCATAATTTTAGCGCTGCAATAACCCCTAAATCAATCTGTCCATTCTTTATCGCTTGACTAAGTCCCAATTAATTGTTCACTGCCCATTAACAGTGGAAGATAATCCGCTGAATTTATACATGCCAACCGAAGCATGTCAGAAATGACATTTGCAACCTTAAGGAAAACGCTAAGGTCTTATTTTGTCAGATATCGCCCGCCTGTTCATCAACGGATAATCTGTCTCCGCAGCAGATAACAAGTCAACTCAGGTAAGATAATAGCACTTTATTAACTACAACACATGTTCTTTTCCCCCCTCTGTCTCGCAAATATTTCATAGACTTCCCTAACGTTTCTAACTCCAATTGTTTCGCCAGATATCGCCCGCCTGTTCATTTACGGGACAATCCGTCTGCATCATCCTAGGAGATAACAAGTCAACTCAGGTAAGATAATAGCACCACGATGACCTTTAAAAAGTTAAATAACGTATGAATGCCAGTTAAACTATTTACCAACATCATTCATTGTTAAAGAAAGCTGAAAAAGTATAAATCACCTCATTTCAAACAGTGAAAAAATAACATGAGTTAATTTAAAGCACTTAACCATTACAAAATCACAAAATAACAATGGTAAAATCTGCCTCTGATGTTCAAAAGTCACTCGCCATACCACATTACAATTCATGACCTTAAAAAGTTAGATAACCTATTGATGCCATTTAAACTATTTAACAGCATCATTTGAGTGTTTAAAAAAGCTGAAAAATAATAAATCAGGTCATTTCAAACAGTTCTGTTTAGAAAATATCCAAATAATAATTATTGAATAATGTTGTGATATCTGAAAAAATTCTTACAGCACTCAAAACTATTGTAAGGGAAAAACAAGAAATAATGCATAAATGATATTGCTAATGTTTATGAATCTTATTGATGCTTAAAGAAAGCAGGAAAAAATAACATGAGTTCATTTCAATCACTTACCTTTACAAAATCTGAGAATAACAATGGTAAAATCTGAGAATAACAATGGTAAAATCTGCTTCTGATATTAAAAAGTCACTCGCCATACGACATTACAGTTCATGACCTTAAAAAGTTAAGTAACTTATTAATGCTATTTAAACTATTTAACAGCATCATTTGAGTGTTTAAGAAAGCTGGAAAATAATAAATCAGCTCATTTCAAACAGTTCTGTTTAGAAAATATCCAAATAATAATTATTGAATAATGTTGTGATATCTGAAAAAATTCTTACAGCACTCAAAACTATTCTAAGGGGAAAACAAGAAACAATGCATAAATGATACTGCTACATGTAATGTTTATGAATTTTATTGACTCTTAAAGAAAGCAGGGAAAAAATTAATAACATGAGTTCACTTAACAAAATCTCAGAATAAAAATGGTAAAATCTGGCTCTGATGTTCAAAAATCACTCACCATATCACATTACAATTGTTTAAGAAAGTTGAAAAATAATAAATTATCTCATTTCAAACAGTGAAAAAATTACTTGATTTCATTTTGAGGACTTACCTTTAGAAAATCTCAGAATATAACAATGGTAAAATCTACTCCTGATCAAAAGTCACTACCCATACCACATCACAATTTATGACCTTAAAAAGTTAAATAACGTAATGAATGCCAGTTAAACTATATTCAGCAACATCATTAACTGTTTAAGAAAGTATAATAAATGAGCTCATTTCAAACAGTTCTGTTTACAAAATATCCAAATCATAATTATTGAATATTTATATTGTGATACTGAAAAAAATTCTCACAGCGACTAACATTGTGATGTTCACAATTCATACGGTAAAAAAAAGAAATAATGCATAAATGATGCTGCTAATGTTTATGAACCTTATTGACTCTTAAAGAAAGCAGGAAAAACTAACACGAGTTGATTTCAAGCACTGACCTTTACAAAATCTCAGAATAACATGGTAAAATCTGCTTCTGATATTCAAAAGTTACTCGCCATACGACATTACTGTTCATGACCTTAAAAAGTTAAATAACCTATTAATGCCAGTTAAACTATTTACCAACATCATTGAGTGTTTTCGAAAGCTGAAAATCATTCCAGAATCACAATTTATAAGGAAAAAACAAGAAATAATGCATATGTAAATGATATTGCTAATGTTTATGACTTCTATTGACCGCTAAAGGGGGTATACAGTCCGTTCTGTGCATGACCAATGTGGAGTCCCCCAAACATGATATTCGTAGATAATTACATGAAGTACTCAGCTCAATGTAAACTCTTGGGAGCAAAAAACCAAGTGATTCAGTGAAGATATCTCTTTGGATTTCATCCATTTCTTTCGAAAATGTTCTATTTTGGGTACAAAGTGATGAAGAGGAACGAAGAAAAGCTTACAATCTTGAATAAGGTATCAGTATTTTTTTGGTAAATAAAGATGTAAACATCAGTTTCCTACTGTACATGTGCAGAACAGAGTGTAGACTGGCTCTTTAAAGAAAGCAAGCAACTTTCCTTTTTTAACTATTTTAAATCGAGTAAACTGACGTAAATAAACATCGATTTGGGCATGCAGTCTGGCTTTCTTGACAGTTATAAAACGTACACCTTGTCTTGTCAGAATAAAATAAATCCATTATAAAAACATTGTCTTTTCGTGTTCAGTTCAGCCACGTTTCTAAATAACCCACCTGTAAGACGTTGTTCAAAGGTTAACTCGCAATAAGACCTTTATTACTTGCATTTGCTCAACTATTTATACAGTTCGTTACACCGGAAGTCCACCGGAAATCCATGCATCTAATTACAAGTAAATACATCTAAATCTATTACATCTCCCTTTCTCCTAAAATATTTTTCTTCTTCTAATTTATAAACAGATTAAATATAAACACCTAGCTATCAATTCAATATAACTTAAAATTTTTTGTCTCTTTTTCTCAAAGTTTTTAACTACGAAGATTTAATTCATTTGAACTTTATCCTACTTTGTCTCTTTTTAACTAAAAAATTTACAAATTTAATCTATTTGGTTCTTTAACCACTCTTCCCGACCTTGTAACTCTGCATGTAAGCTGTTTGTCTGGCTGCGATAAATTCATGGACTGGCTAGTTTCTCCGGCAGATGGCTGGTCTTCTGACACATCTGATTCCTCTAGCTCTGTTGCTTGTTCATAAGGTTCTTCAACTTTACACAGATGTCGTCGATTCCTTCGAAATTGTCCACTTCGCGAATGAACAATGTATGACCTTGGGTGTTCTGTTTCGTTGACCACTACTGCTTTCGGACTTCCTTTCTGATCTTGTATTCTAACGACATCTCCTGGCCTCAAAACTGGCAGGCTTTTGCTCCCCACGTCGTAATTTCTCTTTTGTTGCTCTTTATAAAAAGAAAGCTGCTTCTGAACATCCGCGGGTTTTAGGACTTTTAGTCGAAGTTGCTCTTCCGTCACTGGGAGTATGGACTTAGTGCGACGGGACATCAAGCATTGAGTAGGACTACCAAGAACACAATCTCGAGGTGTGTTGCGATGATTAAGCATAGACATGTATGGATCTTTGCCGTCCTGTCGAGCCTCTTTCAGTAGTTTCTTTGCAACTTGCACTGCTCGCTCGACTCCTCCATTGCTCTGCTCGTACCTTGGAAAGCTGGTCACGTGCTGAAATCCCCACTGACGAGAAAAATTCTGAAACTCAATATTAGAAAATTGCGGTCCGTTATCGCTGTGTACGAAATCCGGAATTCCGTATCGCGCGAAGTGAGTTTTCAGCTTTGCAATTACCATGGATGACGTAAGCGAACTCAGCAAATCGACTTCAAACCATCCCGAATAGAAATCAGCTGTCAACAGATACTGCTTCTGCTCGAAATCAAAGATGTCGACGCCAATCCTTTGCCATGGTCTGGATGGAACCGGAAGAGATTTAAGAGGCTCTTTTTGTTGAAGCTTCTGGTTGCTATTGCATACAGCACACTGCTTGACCATTTATTCAATATCACCACACATGCTTGTTTAATATACGACTTCACGAGCTCTGCGCTTTGAAGCTTCAATTCCCAAATGTGGTTGGTGAACAGCCTCCAAAACGACTAATCTCATGGACTTGGGTATAATCGTCTTATCTCCTTTGAATACGATCTCGTCGTTGATGGACATCTCTTCTTTAAAATCCCAATACACACGAATCTCGGGACTAACTTGGGACTTTACTTTCCTCTTGCAACTGCTGTAGGCGTTCCTCAGACATAGGCAGTACAACATGCACTTCCAACTCTTCTTCTAGTTGGTCTTCTGGCTGGATGTCCAAATATGATCTGCTTAACGCATCAGCGATATAAAGCTCCGATCCAGGCTTGTAGGAGACTTCGAGATCATACCGTTGGAGTCTCAGTAGCATTCTCTGCAACCTCAGCGGTGACTCGTTCAATGGCTTTCTAAAGATTGCTTCGAGCGGCTTATGATCGGTCTCTACTTGCACTTGCTTTCCATAGATGAAGTCGTGGAATCTCTTGCAACCAAAAACTATCGCCAAGAGTTCTTTTTCAATCTGCGCATACCGTTGCTGCGTATCTGTAAGGGCTCGAGACGCATAGGTTATGGGTTGATCGTTCTGCATACAGACATCTCCCAAACCAGATTGACTGCTGTCCACAGAGATTGTGACAGGCTTATTCACATCATAGAATGCCAGTGTTGGTGGTTTGCTGCAGGCTTGCTTCAATTCGTCATACGCATCTTCTTGTTCGTGATTCCAAACCCAGGGCGTGTCTTTTCTCATTAAATCTCGTAGTGACTTGCTTTTTTCAGCTACAATCATTGACAAAATTAGTTGAAACGACTCGAGTGAATCATGCCATGTTAATTGCTAAGCCTCTTTTTTTGGCATAAATTGCTATCCCCCCGTCCCCCCTTTTCAATGTTGTTATTCTGAACATTTAAATGTGATGGCAGATGACTGAGTGCAAATTGTACACGTTTTGAGTTCCACAACATTGAAGTGGGGGACGGGGGGACATTAAACCATTTAATGTTAGTTTCGTTTCAAGAATTTTGTCAATGATTGTCTGAGAACAAAATGAACGCAAACGCAACAGATTTCATTGATAAAAATCAATTTTCTCTGATGAATTGACAATTAATGTTTTAAAATATGATAAAGAAGAATATGTGGTTAGTTTAAATGCATATTCTATTATCGAACGGGATTACAATAATTTTTTTGTAAGCATTTGAAGTTAAAGTTTTATCCAATCAACAAGCGATTAATTACAGTTGTAGCCATTTAAAAGAAGTTGCGTATGCCACGGCCCACAGGCATAATGACCTCTGTGACAAAACAAATTGAAGAAACCACTCAAGTCAAGAAATTACCAAGTTATTTAGTAAAAGATTAGTAGTTTGATAAAGAAACTGTCGTCCTATTCAATTTCTATAGAACCGTGGCGAAGTCGATTGGCTCATGTGCCGCTGGTTGCTCAATTATACTTTGAATGAAAATTTTTCGCGATAGAACATAGTGGAATTAGTGTGGCAGCATAACAGGAATTATTCGTAAATAAAATTTAAGCGTCAGGAATAACATGGAATTTAGGCGGTTTCTGCAATCGATCGTATACGATTACGTTCAACCGGATGTCTTGTTTTTTGAACAAAGCTCCCATGGGGTCTATCGCAACATGGCGCCCTGCTGCTTAATATTTGCTATACTTGTGAATGAAATTGGACAAATAAATAGTGCTATCGGATTATTTCGAGTGAAATGAACTGTTTATAGTACTTTCTTAGCTACATCGTTTTATATCAATTCAGTTTACCATATAAATTTTGTATTTTGCCACACTTTACCACACTTTACCACACTTTACCTTGTTTATGTTAATAAATTAGATTATGATTCTTTTATATATGCAGATTGTGGTAAAGTGCACTAAATTTTAGTGTAAGTATATGGTAAAGTGTGATCAAATGCAACAATTATGTCCACTTAATGCTTAAGTACAGCTAAAGTTTAAAAACATCTTTGTGTATCGAATATTTCAGTTGAAGTTGCACTGAATATTATGCTAAGTTTGTGGTAAAGTGTGGTAAACTGAGCTTAATTTTAGGGCTCTCGTACATAGCAAAGTGTAATGATAACTTAGAAGTATATATGTGTTGCCAACTATTTGTAATGATAAAAGTATAAGGGAGAAATGTTTGGGTATCGATTATTTTTGTTGAAATCGAGCTGAAATCCTCGATTCGTTGTTTATTATGTTCCTTGACATATGAGCTCTTTTATAACACGAGTGCCAGTTGTAACTTGAGATGAATTCGAAGCCTTGGGTAATTATTTTATTGACAAGTTTTCAATGAATGCAACTGGTGAAATAATTTTTTTCACCTTTCTGCAAACAATTTGTTCTGTTCTTTTAGGCATTTACTTAAGACAATTTCTTCCCGACTTTTCTCTTTATATCAGCATGATTGGTCAAATATTTTAATGATTTGCGTAAGTGCGGGGTATACATTATTCTTCATGATGTCATGGTGACGTCATGTAATTAACCTTTAAAATTATCGGTTGTTGTTAGTGATCAATATATGTGTTAAATGTATGTGAGATCACTTTGCGCAGTCGTGTGTAAAATATGCCGTTTCTCTGCAACGAAAAATGTATGGAGAATTATCAACGTAAATTCAGACAATAATTGACAAAATTAGTTGAAACGACACGAGTGAATCATGCCATGTTAATTGCTAAGCCTCTTTTTTTGGCATAAATTGCTATCCCCCCGTCCCCCCTTTTCAATGTTGTTATTCTGAACATTTAAATGTGATGGCAGATGACTGAGTGCAAATTTTACACGTTTTGAGTTCCACAACATTGAAGTGGGGGACGGCGGGACATTAAACCATTTAATGTTAGCTTCGTTTCAAGAATTTTGTCAATGATTGTAGGTTTGGTATAAACTTTCCAAGATATTGAATCATTCCCATAAACCTCTGGACTTCTTGCTTATTCTTCGGTGTTGTCATCTCGAGAATGGCGGCAACCTTGCTTGTACAGTTGACTATCAGTCAGTCATGGCGGATTGTCACGAGTCTGTGAGCTCTCCGTCTCCATCGATTTCTGAACAAGGAAGCGTCGTTAGTGATACGAAATTGGTCAAATTGTCTTCTTTATACATATGTGGAAGTGAGTTCTTCTGGAAGAACGATTTAGATAGCTTGAAGAAGTTTGTTGAAGCCGATTTAAAATTAGACGGAAAATAGTCCTCGCCTGGTGGCGATACGAAGCTATTTACAAATCCTGACTTTGTCTTTAAATGGCATGGGGCAACGAAGAAAAAAGTCGTTATTGTGAAAGACAGTGAAGAGAGTCATTTAAAAGCTACCTTGACGAGCTACGCACATACGAATGAAGGCGAAAATGAAACCGACGAAGAACGCGAGCAAGAAGCTAGCGAACACGTGGTTCATATTGTGACTGAAGCCAGTGAAGGCGACACTCGTATAGACAAACAATGCGAGCAATGCGAACATTATAAAGGTGAAATTGAAAAAATGATGTTACTGATCAACGAAGTTCAGAAGAAACAAAACGAAGAACAACAAAATACGGTTTTACGAGCGGCAGAAACCGACGCCAAGACACTAAAATTTGATCGATGACAACAACAAAATGGCGGCCGAGATGGAAACTTTGAAAGCCACTGTGGCCGAGTTGAAAAGTGAAGGAGAGGGCATAAAGAAAATTCTGGACATTAAACAAGACGAGTGGATCAAGATTGAATCTAAAGAAAACTCGGGTAGGCGTGAAACCACCACTACACACAATATATCTTCAACTCCAATTCAAAATCGCTTCACTATATTGGACATTGAAGAGGAAGAAAGAAACAGTTTGCCAGTGGACACCATAAAAGAAGATGCAACCAATAACATCAGCTTCCAAATCGACAATTATCGTTCAAACCAGAAGCTGAAGTTTACCAAGTTGAAGAAGAAACGAAAGAATCCACATACAAACAGCCATGGCCATGTTGGAACTGATAGATCCTCAAAGAAACTCATTGAAAACAAGAAAAGTACCTTGGTAATCGGGGATTCCATGGTTAAGCATATCGATCAGAAAAAAATCGAAAGAGCGGCAAGAAGCAATGCAGTTTGGCATTCGTACAGTGGAGCAACAGTCGGTCAGATCCATAAAAAGTTTCAGGAAAATTCGTGAAGGTCAAGCCTACAACTCAATTATTCTTCATGTGGGAACTAATAATCTGGTACATGAGGATGCAGAACAAGTAGCAGAGAAAATGGAAAGGCTGATAGAAGATGTGAAACATCAGGCAGAGAAGGTTGCTGTATCTAGTGTGATCAGAAGAAATGATGGTCAAGTTGTGGCAAGTAAAATATCGTGTTATAATAAATTAATATATAATTTATGTTTAAAGCATGAAATTTCTTACATCGATAATGACAATATAAGCAAGTCCTTTTTAAATCACTCTAATTTACACTTAAATCAAGTAGGAGACAGAGCATTAGGGAGTGCATTTTGCACCTTCCTAAAATCAATGCGAATTAGAACTGCTGGTGCCAATTCATCGGTGCCAATTAGAAATGATGAGCCAGTTGAGCCTTTTTTTCGAGCAGCTTATGGACATCACAAGAAAGATTGAACAACATATCTAAAGTATGTCAGTCAAGTACTGAAACATTAGTTAATGATTTATCAAACAAAAATGTGAGTAGCGATTTTTTCACTAGCCTTAACTCCATTCCTAATGAAAGAGGTTTTAAATTGGCTTTTCTTAACATTGTTAGTCTGCCCAAAAAAATTGATGAAATAATGTATTCAATGTCAAACAAATTCATTGATCTTATTGCCTTCAATGAGACACGCCTTGATTCAAATATAACTGATAATATGATTCATCTTAACGATTATGATATTATTAGAAAAGACAGATCAAGGAATGGGGGTGGAGTTTGTATCTACTTGCGTAGCTCCATAAACTACAATATAAGACATGATCTGATTCCCTCTGAACTAGAGGCTGTTTGTGTAGAAATTACTAAGCCACATAGCAGACCATTTCTTGTTACAACAGTTTATAGACCACCCAATGCATCATCTGAATTCTTTGATCATTTGGAAAAATTATTAAAAACTATTGATGATGAAAATAAAGAAATGTATATTCTTGGTGATCTAAACTGTGATATGCTAAAAACAGATAAGGATTCTAATGTGCCAACAAAGAAAATAAAGTCATTGTATGAATTGTATCAGTTATCACAATTGATCGATGAAGCTACTCGAGTAACTATGACAACCTCCAGCCTAATTGATCATATAGTTACTAATACACCAGAGAAAGTTTCTGATTCTGGTGTTATCCATACAGGTATAAGCGACCATAGTTTAGTATTTTGCAATCAGGAAACTTTCTGTTATTAAAAAACAAGAAAACACTGTTCAGATTAGAAATATGAAAAAAATTGATAAGCAAAAGTTTGTTGAGGATCTGATGCGACAACCCTGGGAAAATGTGTATTTTTTGGCTGAAGATCCAAATTCTATGTGGGAAATTTGGAAGAAATTATTCTTAGAGGTCCTAGATAAACATGCACCACTTCAACACAAAAAGATTAGAGCAAAAAAAGTTCCTTGGATTACAAGTGCTATAAAGGAACTTATAAATGCAAGGGACAAATTAAAAAGAAAAGCCATTATTACAACCTAGAAAAGGATTGGTTAAACTATAAAACAACAAGAAATCAAGTAAATATAGAGCTAAGAAATGCTAAAAAAGATTATTATTCCACGAAAATTGCTTGTCAAAAATGCAATCCTAAACAGGCTTGGAAAACTATAAACAATTTATTAGGTAGACAAAACAAACCAACAGTGGTGAATGAGCTAAAACTAGGTGGAAATAGTTTAACAAATCCCAAAGATATTGCAGAGGGCTTTAATGAT
The DNA here is from genome assembly GCA_035771165.1 of Paragorgia papillata. Taxonomy (NCBI): domain Eukaryota; kingdom Metazoa; phylum Cnidaria; class Anthozoa; order Scleralcyonacea; family Coralliidae; genus Paragorgia; species Paragorgia papillata. Next base: position 482,955 of record JAWNZC010000359.1, read on the forward strand.
TATTTTTCAAATATTGGCCCTGATTTAGCTAGCAAAATTGATACATCAAATTACAACTTTGAAACATATGTTAAGAATGCTAAATCAGAATTCACTGCATTCCAGCCAGTTACCGTCAGTAATGTCTACCATCTCTTGCATGGTCTTTCTGGCAATAAAGCCACTGGCGTTGATAAGATTTCTTGTAAAATTATTAAAATAGCTGCACCTACCATTTCAGATTCACTGACACATATTTTTAATCAGGCTATTACTCTATCCTCTTTCCCTGATGAATGGAAAATGGCTAGAGTAATACCTCTATAAAAATGGTCAACGAAACGTGCCAGGAAACTACAGACCAATTTCAGTTTTGCCAGCCATTAGCAAGATTATGGAACGAATTCTGTATGATCAACTGTACAATTATTTAACCAAATTTGGACTTCTAAGTGATTGTCAATTTGGTTTTCGAAAATGTCACTCTACAGCTACAGCATTACTGGACTGTACTAATAACTGGTATATGAATTTAGACCGGAAAATGTTTAATCTAGTAGTCTTAATCGACTTAAAAAAAGCATTTGATACTGTTGATCATCAAATTCTATTGAGGAAATTGGAGCTCTATGGAGTAAAAGGACAAGCTCTATCTTTTCTCAAATCTTATCTCTCAAATCGAAGTCAGAAATGCCAAATAAAAGGATCTATTTCATCAGAGAAATTGATCAAATGTGGCGTACCACAAGGCTCTATTTTAGGGCCACTATTCTTTCTATTATATATTAATGATTTGCCTCAATGTCTATATAAAACAAAACCTCGGTTGTTTGCTGACGACACAAACCTGACAGCTTCTGGAGATTCTATAACTGATCTTGAAGCTGCAGTGAATTCTGATGTGGAAAACCTTAGAAAATGGTTAATCGACAATAAACTTAGCCTAAATGTAGCTAAGACTGAATTTATGTTAATTGGTTCAAAACAAATGATAAAAAGTATTTCAAATTCGCAACCAAATGTTAAAATTGAAAACAAACCGGTTAAACAAGTTTATGAATGCAAAACGCTTGGAGTGACAATTGACCAGCATTTATCTTGGAAACTCCAAAATAGAGCTGCTCGAATTATCATGAATATGAGCAATGACATAGATCATTCTGTTGCTTTACAAGCATTGGGCTGGGAGCCACTTAAAACAGAAAGGAAGAAAGCTAAAGCAAAAATGATGTACAAATTATTAAATAAAATGGGCCCTGAGTCACTCACTAATCTTTTCACATATAAAGGTGAGATGACAAACTATAATCTTCGGAACATTTCAAGTCTTTGTTTACCACAACCGCGTACTAATAATATGAAAAATAGTTTCATGTATGACGGAGCATACCTTTGGAATTCTATTCCAAAAGAAATTAGGGAGAGCAAATCCCTTTCTTCCTTTCGAAGGAAAATCGCTACTCACATTGATAGTAAATGTAAATAGATGTACCTGTAAATAGATTACTACTAGTTGATTACGTTAATACTATATCTTATATTTTGTAAATAGCTTTTTAATACTATACTTCTACACTTCTTTTGTACACGCCCCTCGTGGAAATCAGCTTCGGTTGACGGGGTTAGCGTGTTTAAATAAAGTTTTCTATCTATCTGGCTTTACTCCATCTGAGGTAAGTTGATGTCCTACATACGTCACCGATCGGACTCTAAATCTGCATTTCTCTTCGCGAAGCTTGAGACCAACCTCTTGCACTCTCTCCATGACCCTTCTCAAACTCTCATCGTGGCTTTCTGACTTGATAGCAAATGGTAGACGTTTGAACTCGTACCTTCCAAATGGCGTATTAAAACAAGTGAGCGATGAAGACTCTTCGTCGAGTGGTATTTGCCAGAATCCACTTGCTGCGTCCAGTTTTGAGAAGACCTTCGCGTTGGGCAAACGTGACACTACTTCCTCAACAGTTAACATCGGATAGTGTTCCCTTTTGATGGCTAAATTCAAATCACGCGGATCTAAACAGATTCTGAGCTTTCCTGGCTTTACCACGGTGACCATGGACGAAACCCAGTCGGTCGGCTTGTTTACCGGACGAATGACGCCAAGTTTTTCCATTCTGTCTAGCTCTTCTTTAACACGTGACCGTAGTGCCATTGGTACTCGTCTCGGAGCGTGAATTACTGGTTTAACTGCTTCATCTAACTGTATGTGATGTTTTACGGGTAAACATCCAATGTTATCAATGTTATCGAAAACCTCCTGGAACTTAGCGACCATTTTAGACTGGAAAAGTTCTTCCTGATGTTCTTCCTGTTTGAGACTTTGTATTCGTTGCAACAGGCCAAGGTCTTCACACGCTCTTAAGTCCAATAGCGGTTGTGTTGCTTGTTCCACGACAAAATACTGCATCATGTAATCATCGTTTCGGTACTTGCTCTTTAGATAAACTTCTCCAGCCACAGCTATTCTGTTCCCGCCATAAGAAAAAAGCCTGGTCGTGGTCTTATTCAGCGGCGTCGAGGTTCCAATCTTTTCGAATATCTTTCTTGGTATAACATTGTATTTAGCGCCGGTGTCTAGCTTGAAGTTGACATCTGTCCCTTCGATATTTAAGACGGCATGCCATTCCTCGTCTTTCGCTGTAACTTCGCTAACCACTTCGTTTTGATTGATCATTCCGATGAAGAAATCGTCGTGTTCCATAGTATGAACTGGCTTGCTTCTACACACTTTCGCGAAGTGATTTCTTTTCTTACAGGCGCTACAAACTTTACCAAAGGCCGGACATTTTCCTCGCATATGTTGTAGTTCGCAGTATTTGCATAAAGCTTGTTGATTCTCATCGCGGTACGCTTGGGAATTACCTCCTTTTCTCTTTTCAAGACCATGAATACTTGTCTCGGATGACTTCAGGGCGGATATCTGACTCGACGAAACTTCTGCTGCTCGGCAAATATCAACCGTTTTCTGCAACGTCAACTCACTTTCTCTCAACAATCTGCTTCTCACCGTATCATCCTTCACTCCAACTACAATTCGATCTCGGATAAGTTCGTTTGTGAGCGACCCGAACTCACAATGCTTCGCTTGCAATTTGAGTTCGGTGACATAATTATCAATTGTTTCGCCGGTCGCTTGCATTCTTGAGTTAAACACATGTCTCTCGTATGTTATGTTCCTCTTTGGTATACAGTATTCTTCAAACTTTCGAATGACTTGTTCTAGATCATCAGCATCCTCATCGTCGCCAAAAGTGAACGTATTAAACACTTCAATTGCTTGTTCGCCAGCAAGGTTTAATAACATGCACGTCTTTTCTTTCTTTGATTTCCTCTCATATCCTGACGCTACTACGAATATCGAATATCGCTGTTTAAATCTCCTCCAATTTTCGGCTTTACGAATCCTTCAGCCATCCTTGTTTCACCGCTGCCACCATGTAAGACGTTGTTCAAAGGTTAACTCGCAATAAGACCTTTATTACTTGCATTTGCTCAACTATTTATACAGTTCGTTACACCGGAAGTCCACCGGAAATCCATGAATCTAATTACAAGTAAATACATCTAAATCTATTACACCACCGCCAGTAAGTTCTATTTTTGCCCTCGAAACACGTGACCAGCCCCAACCAGGGTCTTTTCGCAGCGCGTGGGCGGGGGCGGGGGAGCGGAGATGAGACCCTGGGTACGAGGTTGGTTTCGATATTGATGCGAGATGACGGCGGTAACGAACACGTAAGTCTGTGCGTAGAAATTCATCTGGGAGATGTTCCTCTTCTAGGTCAAAGTCCAAGGTTGTTGGTCTCAGTCGTTGGGGCATCCTGTTTGCTTGCCGAGCAATATATTCTGCCTTTGGTAAGCTAGGACATGGTATGTCTTTAAGCTCCTCTAGACAAACCTACAAGAAAGATAAAAACCCAAATAAATACGTTTAGATAACAATTCTAATGTTTCACTTCATGTGGTCTTTACAAATGTGATGGACACTAACATGGTTATAATTACTTCATCGACAATAGCTGCTGCTGACATAAATACATCTTCCACAGCTTTGGCCACCATCGCTGCTCCCACTTCTGCTGGATCCATGTTTACCATGTTCAAAGTATGGAATGCCACGTCGGGTTATCCTGGCTCTGCATGGGTTAAGTTTTCTACGGACTGTACACTGCCAATCTATTGCATCACCTCGTCGTTGTTGTACATTGTAGGTGTACCCTCTACTGTCGATTAGTTTCTTTCGCCCTCTTTTGGTACTCTGCTCTACTATCTCATATGTTAAAGTAAAACTTGAATGTTCATCATGGATGGATGGGTCATCAATTAAGTGAGGACTCATCAAAATATATTTCATTGCCGAAAATATATTTCACTACCCAAAATATATTTCATTGCCGAAAATAAATTTCACTACCGAAAATATATTTCACTACAGAAAATATATTTCATTGCCGAAAATATATTTCATTGCAGAAAATATATTTCATTGCCACACAATTTAGAAAAAAACTGCACCCATAGCTGACACTCATTCCACGGACCTTCCAGTACGCATGACAAACAGTAGTGTCCAGGGATTTCTTTCCCATGCTGATCAATTATAACTTTATTTCTCAAACTCTAAATTGTTTTACGTGATGTTTAACATAACATGTTTCCACTTTGAACTTTCCTCACTACTCCCCAAATGCAGAGTATTTGCGGGTTTACTCGTGGAGACTTAGGGTTTTTGTTTAGGGCAGGCATACATGAAGTACTTGACAGCTTGGTTTCGGGACTTGCCGGTTTCCCGAAACGCAGCAATTAATGTAGCGAAACGAGCGAGTCATGTGTAGTGAAAGATGTAGCAAAACGACTTTATGTGTGTAGCGAAACGACTTTATGTGTGTAGCGAAACGACTTTATGTGTGTAGCGAAACGACTTTATGTGTGTAGCGAAACGACTTGTAGCGAAACGACTCTGTAGCGAAACGACCGGTAATCTATATTAATTATGCATGTAAGTGAGCATTTTGGGGCTCATGCGTCAAGAACGTCCTTGTCGCCGAGCCTGGAAATGCTTCTCCGACTTTAAAAAAAACTGTTTACTGCACGAAATATGTCAACTTAAACATTCACTATAAAAAAGATCGCGAACAAATAATGTGTAACACAAGTGGACAATAAAAAATAAACCAAAGACCACTGACATTAATAACTTCAAGACTCATCTGATTAGGGTGGGATGGGTTTGGAAGGGCTCAGTGACATCAGATTAACCCTTGGTTATCCCCGTGGTAACTTTTCGGACACCTCTAGCTTAAAACTCGTAAGAGATAAAGGATCGACAGGCCATGCTTTCACAGTTTGTATTCATACTGAAAATCAAAATCAAGTGAGCTTTTACCCTTTTGTTCTACATTGAGCTCACCTTAGGACACCTGCGTTATCATTTGGCAGTAGTGCCGCCCCAGCCAAACTCCCAACCTGACAGTGTCTTCGGCCCGGATCGACCGGCAGACGAGCGATCTTAAAACTAACATGTGGACGCGTAACGTCCAGTTCCGCTTCACCGAGTAAGAAAAAAACGACGAGAGTAGTGGTATTTCACCGGTGGATTGCTCCTCCCACTTATTCTACACCTCTCGTGTTTTTTCACAGAGTCAGACTAGAGTCAAGCTCAACAGGGTCTTCTTTCCCTGCTGTTGCCGCCAAGCCCGTTCCCTTGGCTGTGGTTTCGCTAGATAGTAGATAGGGACAGTGGGAATCTCGTTAATCCATTCATGCGCGTCAGTAATTAGATGACGAGGCATTTGGCTAATAATAATCTTTAATAATCTAAACAATAAACATTACATTCGGGCATAAGAAGGTGCAGCCCTCACACCGTAAAATTATTAAATAAATACTAATAAATAAATCAATTTAAATATAGGTGCGTTAGCCTATTCCATCTCGTTCATCTGGTAGCCATTGCTCACCAATACCTTCCCTAAATGTAGATTTTTTAAACGTTAACCAGGTGTGAAAACTTCGTTCTAAAACAATTACCGACAAGAGTACAATAAAACTTTTTGTCATTCCTAACCTATTTCGCAATAACTCATAAGATGGAGGGGCTAACGCGTCTCTCCAATTAAAGGTAACAGAGGAATATTTAATGCACAACTTACCACCAACATGGGATACCCATGTGGTAACATGTGGCTGGTTGTAATACACCACTTTTAACTCATGAGCCGCATACAAGTCCGCGTTATCTGCCACAATGGTGACGTCTATCACATACGCTTCCTCAACGTTAGCGTTCCACGTAATTATATCGGGTCGTCTTATACCCTCCGGAGTAGGTATAGCTGGTTCTACTAAGACAGACCATTGGCTTTGTAAAAGCATTTTTACCACTCTCGAGAGGATGGTATTATGTCTATCTATACGTGCACCATGTGTTCTAGGGCAGACTTGCAAAATGTGGCCCAGAGTTTCAATTCGCCTACAGGCATCACAGGACCGTAACATCTGTGGTCGACCTCTGGCCATCCGCGAAGGCGTGGGCATCAAATTACCTCTGATTTTAAGCGCTCCGATGTAATTAGTTGGATTTACCACCCAACTATGGATGTCAGGTATCAGCCCACAGCTAGCCAGCCCGAAGCCATCCACAGACGTGTGAAGTTGGTAAGTATAAGCCCTCTTTAACGAGGGCTTATCACAGATCACCGTGTTGCCCATAGTTTGAGGCATAGACAACTTACTCAACATGTTAGACACATAAGGTAGAGCCAATACAGCGCTGATGGCAAGATCGCTTGATTGCAGAGCTTTCTCCAAACGAGATTTCTTCGTGATAGGTATGGTGTATCGTAAATTTACTATACCCAACCCTCCTTCCTCAACCGGAGCGTAAAGAAAACTATTGTTGGTATCTTTAGGCAGTTTTAGCCGTTTCTTTACTGCTCCACGTATTTTGGCATCAGGAAATCTCAAGGTTTTGCTCGTAGACCTAGCGAGCACCAATTGATGGAATAAAGATGAAATAATATGTACTTTTAAAATGTACATGCCCTGCTGGGGTTTTAATGGTGCCCTCGGTGTATTGTCATCATAGTTACTCCCGCCATTTACCCGCGCTTGGGTGAATTCCTTCACTTTGACATTCAGAGCACTGGGCAGAAATCACATTGCCTCAACACCGGTCACCAGCCATCGCAATATTTTGTTTTAATTAAACAGTCGGATTCCCCTTGTCCGTTCCAGTTCTAAGTCGGTTGTTAATCGCATGCCGAATTGACCTGGCGATCACAGCTGAGTCCATCGACGTGAAGCCCCTTCCCGATCCGGCCGAGACCCTGAAGAGTCCTGACCAGTCCAGGACGGGTCCGCACGCCTCCAGTCCCAGCCCGACATGCCCAACCCTTAGAGCCAATCCTTGTCCCGAAGTTACGGATCCATTTTGCCGACTTCTCTTACCTACATTGCTCTATCGACTAGAGGCTGCTCACCTTGGAGACCTGCTGCGGTTATGAGTACGACCAGACAAGAAAATGAACAACTCCCCCCGGATTTTCAAGGGCCGTCGAAGGCGCACCGGACCCCACAAGATCTGTGTGGAGCTTTACCGAACGTGAAACCCTATCTCCGCCTAAACCGATTCCAGGGTGACAGTCCGTTAAAAAGAAGAGAGAACTCTTCCCGGGACTCTCGCCGACGTTTCCGAGTTCGTTTGCGTTACCGCTTGGGCCACAAGTGGCCATATCCCTGTTCTGGTTCGGGAATATTAATTGATTATTCCCTTTCGACAGGCGGCCCCCGAAAGTGGGCGCTTTACAACGGAACTTTCCTATGTCTTAGGATCGACCCACCCATGTCCAACTGCTGTTCACATAGAACCTTTCTCCGCTTCAGTCTTCAAAGTTCTCTTTGAATATTTGCTACTACCACCAAGATCTGCACCAGAGGACGTTTCACCCTGACTCGCGTCAAAGGCTGCGTCACGACCTCCGCGCCCTCCCACTCGTCGAAACTAGGGCATTTGCTCAGACGGTCGAGTATGGGTGCGACGCTTGAGCGCCATCCATTTTCAGGGCTAGTCGATTCGGCAGGTGAGTTGTTACACACTCCTTAGCGGTTTCCGACTTCCATGGCCACCGTCCTGCTGTCAATATCGACCAACACCTTTTGTGGGATCTGATGAGCGTCGACTTGGGCACCTTAACCCGGCGTTCGGTTCATCCCGCATCGCCAGTTCTGCTTACCAAAAATGGCCCACTAAGGACTCGCATTCCATTGTCCGGCTTCATTCTAGCAAGTCGGACTTCTTACCAATTTAAAGTTTGAGAATAGGTTAAAGTCATTTCGACCCACAGACTCGCGCACATGTTAGACTCCTTGGTCCGTGTTTCAAGACGGGTCGGATGGAACCGTATTTTCGTCAGCATCGTCAACGCGTGGTGTGTGCACCCCGATCTGGAGACGGGCAGCGGTTTGGACGCACTGGCATAGCCGTCCGCCGCAGTCGACAACCGCATCAACAGGACAGGACACCAGCCAACCCTCGGAAGGCACGCATTGCGACAGACCACAGGCAGCCTCGGGTGATTTGTTTGCGACGCTGAACAATCCCGAAGGATCTACCTTCATCGTAACTTTCTAACCCGTGACCATCTGATGCTGACACTCACCTACCAGAAGTGCGCCGCCTTCGCTCGGCCAATTTTACGAGTTGCGTCTAAAAAAATCGCGAACAAGCACGTGATCGAGCGCAGGCGACTGAATCCGGCAAGGCAAATTGCTGGTTTCATTCGCTTCCCTTTTAACGGTTTCACGTACTCTTTAACTCTCTTTTCAAAGTTCTTTTCATCTTTCCCTAACGGTACTTGTTCGCTATCGGTCTCGTGCCGGTATTTAGCTTTAGATGGAGTTTACCACCAATTTAGGGCTGCATTCCCAAACAACCGGACTCTTCGAAAGAACCTCGTCGGTATTCGAACCTTGCCACGTACGGGGTTGTCACCCTCTACGACGTGCTGTTCCAAGCAACTTAGACAAAGTCGATTTGCCAGGAGAGTAGTACTTCTCGAGACTACAATTCGCCGTTGCAATCAACGACGATTACAAATTTGAGCCAATTCCTCTTCATTCGCCATTACTGAGGAAATCCTGGTTAGTTTCTTTTCCTCCGCTTACTGATACGCTTAAGTTCAGCGGGTAGTCTTGCCTGATCTGAGGTCAAATGGGAAAGCAATGCAGCCCAAGCGAAGTCTGCGAACATTTTGGCTACGAGATGTACTTGAAAGCTATTCTATTTAGGGGGACAGTCAGCGTCACTGTCACTGGTGCTTGTATTGCCCGCTCGCGTTTCGCTTTCATGCAAAAGGTTAGCTTCGTATAGAAAGCCTTCACAGACGCATAACACATTCGACACCAGCCTTCAACTTTAATCAACTTTCATTATATGTATCAGACAGATCAGAGCAGACCAACTCACTTTAAGCGTTGGTCAAAGAAAGTAGCGACATCTAACAACAAAATGGTGGAGAACCACGCCAGAAATGTTTGATTTATGCTTGATTAAAGGAATTTAAGCAAAAACAAAAAAGATACGATTCTTGCCATAATGTTCATAGAGCAGAAATACATACTTGTGTCTTTTTAAATCATTTTACAAAAAACTTTATCGGAGCTGAACTTCATCGATTTTAGCAGATCTGTCCGAGTATGTCCAAAGACGTTGAAGCATCGGCGAAATTAACAATTAAAACTACTCTCCAACATAGTAAGTTTGGTATCATACGAAAGCTAAAGGCCTTAGCTGTTTAACTTCCCTTCCAATTTTCATGCCCCAAGTATCTAATTACCATAAATCACGCTATATTTATAGGCAAATTAGCTAGTGCCCAGGCTCTCAATAGAGAACGCGGTATTGAGAAGGAATTTTGGTTTCAACCTTATGGCGGTAAATTGACGTATGTTGACCCGGCGTGGAAACGCCTGCCGCCATACTACTAAAAAAACAAACTCCACCCCCTTTTCTCAATTATGACATGAACCAATCACGTACGAGAAATATCTTATGAAAAATGTTTACTTCCTGTCAACTGATTTCATGTTGCAACTTGCGAATTGCGAGTATAGAATACTTGTATAGAATATAGATAGCGAAACTCTTTACAGAGTTATTCAGAGAATGTCGTAATGTTTGTTGACATCTGTGTGATCTTGTGTGATCTAGAATTCAGACCTAATTAGAACGGGTTTGCGACAAAACTCGTTGAACAGAATGCAACCGAGGGAAATATATATAACCACACGGAATATGACGGAATTTAATAACACGGTAAGCAAGGAACCACATTTAAGAGCACTCCTAACACTTTACGTAATTTTGATTGAGTCACAACATATTACCAATCGAAACTATTAGATAAAAATCTATAAAATCGTTATTCTTGATTCGAAATTCATGTCTGTAAACCGCGTTCGCTGCCAAGGTTCGCGGCTAGACTTTGGCGACGGCAAACCACAACAAGGCTTTATATACATAAAACAAGCGAGGATTTTCCCACACCGACAAAACAACACCAAGTAATGTAAAAACACTAAGATATGTATTCAATTTGATGTAGTGTGCGTTTGACCCATAAATATAGTCTGACCATACACATACATCCTGGCTATACAACGTCTTCAAATAAACGAAGTTTGTCTTAAATGCAACAATAGTGCTACGTATGAAACATATTTACCTTGCAAAGGAGTATTTCTGTTTTAAAACAAACTACCAAGCGACAAGCGCGACTAAAATTAGGAATAAAACTTTATAGAGGAGCGTTCATTATCTTCGGAGTTGGCAGACAACAAGCTAAAAGCTAAATGTCACTCTACAGCTTACCGTAAGAGAATTTGTCAACATTAGCCAATGAGATCGCTGCGTTCGTTGTTGTTGTTGTTGTTGTTGTTGTTGTTGTTGTTGTTGTTGTTGTTGTTGTTGTTGTTGTTGGTCTATTAAGGTCATTTGTTGTTGGTGGTGAAGTCGATGTATGATCTGTTGTTGTTGTTGTTGTTGTTGTTGTTGTTGTTGTTGTTGTTGTTGTTGGTGGTGGTGTCGATGTATGATCTGTTGTTGTTGTTGGTGGTGGTGGTGGTGGTGGTCTGTGTAGGTCACTTGTTTTATGTGGCCTTATTTGATCATAAGGCACTTTCAGTTCGAGGGGTTGACCTGTTTCTAAATGTCAGCAATTCTACAAAAAAACAAAATTACCAGTAAGATTTAGATAGTGCGTTTAACAGCTGTCAGGTCACTGTTTATTGATGCCATCATAAACAACTAAATGTGTTTGAAAATCCTGTCATTTACAAAACTTTAAAGGTCATCTTGTCAATGGAGTTTTTTGTTTACTTGTAGTTTGAACATACAGCATGTAACCTTTTATTATGAATGTACCTATGCAGCACTGCACTATTAGTCATAGTTACCTGTAAGGACCAGTCCACAAGGCCTCCATCTTGCCACCCTTCCGACCAACATTCTTGATAACTTTACGAAGAACATGATCTCCTTCACAATGTTGGAAAACTTTTACTCCTTTGGCCTTTCTCTTAGCAAAGTCCTTCTGCTGTTTTTTCTGTGCTGTCTCCACATTTTGCTGGACCTGAACATAAAGATGGAAAATACATGTATGAGGGGAAAAAATTATATATACATGTATATATATATTTATATAATATAATTATATAATTGAATTCCTCTTTACCTGTTGGTTGACCTTTTCCATGGTGACAGTTCTGCTTGAGACCATCTCTTCTAAGTCTTCATTACTTATAATCTCTCCTCCTATACTATTGCTTTCTTCTGATGTTTGTTCCATCTATATATATATATATATATATATATATATATATACATAGTTCAATCTACAGACACGGTGTTTCGCTGTACTACAGCTCATCAGTGTAGCTCGGAACAATCTGAATGAATTTCATCAATTACTTATACACATACGATCGTCGGTGAGAACCGCATGTGGGACAGCATCGGTGAAGTACATTCAGATAGCGTGAAGTGCGCTCACACTTCCACAAGGGTAGTTTATTATATATATATATACATATATATAATTATAATTATATACAGTATAAATTAAAAGCACCCTGTGACTCAAAGTCCTTTTCAGACCATCACAGGCTTCCAGAAAAGTAGGATTTGTCAACAAACTGTATACAGTATACGGCACTTATTTTTGAGCACACATGAATGGTTACTACTAACAGTAATGCAGGTAATATAAGCATGCTATTTCCCACTGAAATTTAAAAATCTCTAAAAATCATGAAGATCACTTTTGAAGAAAATATATAAACTGAGTTAGTATTTGGCAAAGCCACAAAGGTACTGTAAGACTGTAATGTTCAGCTGTTTATATTCACCTCAATTGGAGTCTTGGATGCCGACCAAACATGAGAAAGAATGGACCGTACTTGGTAGAACCTTGTTTCTGGGTGCGGATTGAGAAGGCAACCTCATCTAAAAACTTTTCCCAGTCATTTTGGTGCTCGTTGACCAATTTGGCAAGTCGCACCTTCAAAGTTTTATTAGTACGCTCATCAAGACCATTGGTTTGAGGATGATATGCCTTGTTACAGGTCGTTTTATATTGAATGCTTCACAAACTGCTGTGTTGACCTATTTATAAACACGCAGAAAACAATTTCAACATCTTGAACCAAAGTAACAAAGGAATTAAACGTTCAGCAGTCTGTACTAATAGAATAACAATAAAAGAAATCCATCATCCAAATATTACATTACCTTGGCAACAAATTCACGGCCCTGGTCAGAGAGAAGTCTGTAAGGGGCATCCCACCTATGAAAAAGGTAATAAAAATAATAAATAAAGTAGAGTCCCATGACATGGAGTATAATTTCATAATACAGGTGTAAGCTGTTAGGTTATTGATAATTGAACCAATCATAGTGACTACAGTGTGTTGTCAAACAAGAACAATCTACAAAGCATTGCTGTCTTACCTGCAAACAAAGGTTTTAATATATGATGCTATACCAGCACTGGAAGAGAAGGTCGATGACTCTCCAGTCTATTTAGAGTGGTCTTCAATGCAGATTTCTGTGCTGACCAAACATTAGACAGTGTATTGGGCACAAACTCTGAGCATTTTGGTTGCTGCATTGGTTTCATATTTTTCAGTGTAAAATCATGCCACATTTTTATAACTTTGTCGTTGCCCATAGCATCAACCAACATATTTGGAAGTTCTAGAAATAGGAATGAATAAACAATAGTAAATTGTATTTATCTCATGACACACCCAGTCATTTCATTGTTCCAACAGACCGGTTAAATCCTTTATTCAACTGATTAGCATGCAGATGAGTATGCATATCTCATTAACCCTTTCACCACTGTGGTGGCCCTTTAGTATTTTACTCTGGCTGACACCAGACGATTTTACTCGTCAAGGGAAACGATCTGGTGGTGAAAGGGTTTTTATAATTAAGTTTAGCTTAAACATAAACCTACCATGACATAGCTCCTGTGTCGCATTCACACGATCCAACTTTCTTTGGAGATTTTCTGATGAGCTCTTGATGAGTTAAATTTTCCAACTCATCCTCATCGTGTTCACTGCCATTATCTTCATACAATCTAAGCAACTCTTTTTCAGCACTCTTCACTGCAATCTTCCTCTTTTGTTGTACAAATGCCTGAAAAATTAAGATTGACAAACCACTTGATTTAAACAAAGGATTATGAAAGTGTAAGAAATGTCAAAAGGTTTCACTCTTGTTAGAATTTTTTTGAAATCATAGAGAACAATCACGACAATATTTCACGACAATGTTGACTCAGTGTTCTTCCGAGCAGGACCATGGCTACAATTTGGCATGGGGAATTAAGCAACGAGAACAGTGACGGTATTAAGCCATGTTACATATACAGACAGGGGAGGGGGTAACGTGAGGTTATATATATATAGGCTGTTTGCTTAAGTACATGTATATAAATGTGCCTGGATATGTAACATGCCCGTATATGTAACGTCACGTTACCACCCTTTGGTTGGAACAGGGTGGTAACGTGATGTTACATATGGGGTGTTTGCTTGAGTAATAATAATAATAATTCCCACTAAAGAAGTCTTGATCGGTGAAATGTCTGGGAGTTTTAATAAAGAACTTTTTATGTCTGAAGAAGTCTAATTTTAATTAATTTTGGTCACACATATACACATTCATTCAACAAATGCTCTCACGAATCAGTGTTAAGCCCGAGGGGGGAGGCCCACCTTTTACCCAGCCTCTCCTGCCCTCGGGCTTAACACTGATTCGTGCATAATCAGTGTAGCTTGGAACAATCTGAATGAGGCTTTAATATTTTCATGTTTGAATGAATGGGGGGGGGGGGGAGGTTCGAACTTCCGGTTTATTAGCAGGGGTTTTGCAAGGGGTTATCAATTAGGAGGGGGTCTTTCTTGTTGCACCAATTCCATAAAGACTGTCTGACTCTACAAGGACCCAATATATTTATTATTTATCCAATAGTTTTTGGTAAATAATGTAAATTAATCAAGAAACCACATGGATACAAGTGAAAGAACATGTCGCAGACTCGCGGTCGTAGGGGACCATACAAAAGGTGGATGAACGAAGAAGATGCAGTTGATTTACCAAAGACAACAAGATGGCGTAGAACGACATTTTCAAATAAAGATCATTCTTCAAGCCATTTGACGGCAACAAGTGATCATAATAATAGTCTGTGAAATGATGACAATCAAAGCTGTTGCTCCATGGATTTAGATGCTGTCGATTTGAACGAAAATTGTGATGCAGAAGAACAAGATTATTCTGCTTTTGTTCCACTGCAGGATGAGGATAACTTCGTACCAAACGAACATCCGGAATACGTAGTCGATGACGAGAATGGTGGATTTCTATTTTCTGGACAAGCAGAAGACGTTCAAGAGGTAAGCTTTAGTAGTGTCATTATGGTATTGCTATATACCAGTTTTTTTGAGAATTATGTCCGGAAAGAGCATCGGGAATATTTAGCACACCGCAAAAGCTCTATTAATGCACTTGTCATCGGAAACACACACCCCAACCCCGGGGAGAAACATGGAAGGAAATTGCAATGACAGGTGTATAAGCCCCGACTCTCTCTTGACTCTGATACATGTATTAATGATCAAGTTGTCGAAGTTGTTTGAGATTTTATCGTTTTATTAGAAATTAAACATGTACTGGCTATGTGAGTCAGTGTGTACAGATCCAAGAGCGGAGCCTTGTTCTGTTTTAAGCCCCTTAAAGCCCTTTTTTATTAAGGTCCTTCTAGACGGGTTACCCTGATAGACGGGTCAAAAGATAGCCCCTATTTACATGGTGTAGGGTGACCCTTGGAGCAGGGATAACTCTGCGTGATCACTAAGCAAATCGAAAGTGGTGGATAAAAGAAGTGTTTCATTGTTTGGTCTCTCAGGCCTTTCGTTGTCATATTTCAATGCTGTGGTCTGATGACTATACATTGTAGTCTGTTGTGGCCTGTTGACAATACATGTACATGTTGACAATATTACATAAATTTCTAAAGTAAAAGTTCTATTAAGCTGGGTGGCTTAACAGAGTTTTTACAATATGCAATCCTATAGTAAGATGTCATCTAGCATAAAGACTAGAGTTATTAAAATGACTACTCCAAAGGAGGCTGCGAGGGGCAGAATCCTGAAACATTGGATATATGTGAAAGGATAATATATGATCAGCTTTATGATTATCTTAGTAAGAACAGTTTATAAAATAATGTCAGTCTGGTTTTCACTCCCTCCACTCAACAGTTACAGCTTTGTGTGATGCAACTAATGAATGGTAGTTGAATATTGATAAAGGGCACTTACAGTAAATGTTGTTGCATTTTTGGATTTGGCCAAGGCCTTCGACACGGTCTCTCACAGTATCGTATTGGAAAAAGTATAGTTTTATGACATGTATGGAATTACTCTTGCATCATAATTAGCAAATAGAAACAGTGTTGTTTAGTTGAAGGTTGTACATGTGTTTACAAATGGCTCAACCAATCAAAATTCTGTACTTTTTCGTGCATACTGTAATAGAGCAACTGTAACTATGTCACCAAAATTTATATTCTACAGGATCCTGGCAACTTCGATGAAGCCCTTTATGAAAATTCGAAAGTTACACTTGGACAATGCCTGTTGCTCTTGATGTCGTTTATTTTGACGAATGGGCTAACATCATCAGCCATATGTAATTTGTTAAAATTACTATCCCTAATTTTACCAGCTGGTAAACTGTTGCCGGATACAAAGTTTTTATTCAACAATTACTTTGAAACTTTCAAAGAAGGGATAGAATTTCATCTCTACTGTCCTGAGTGTCAAAAATGGTTTGGAGTAGAAGATTCAGTTTGGTGTGATGTCTGCCACATCAGATACACAATGGAAGATTTAATAATTATTTGTTTATTTACCTTTACAAGATCAATTGAAAAAACTTTTACAAAGAGCAGATATTGGCACCAAAATTGATCACCGATTTACCAGAACGAAACAGAATGAACACAACTATGAGGACATTTATGATGGTCAAATGTACAAACAGATCTCAGAGGGAAAACTAATGAACGATCCAAATGCATTAAGCATTTCGTTTAACTGTGATGGCGTTCCTGTATTTAAATCGTCATACTTCAGCGTCTGGCCATTACAAGCTATTCTCAATGAGTTACCAACAAAGGAAAGAATTGAAAATGTTTTCCTTGTGGGAATTTGGTTTTGTAATTTGAAGCCCATCATGACAACATTCCTCCACCCATTTACAGAGGAAATGAAACGGCTGGCTTCAACTGGAATTAACTGAGTTCGAGATGGTGAATGGATCCTGTCAACTGTTCATACTTGTCTCTGTTCTGCAGATAGTGTTGCCAGGTGTAATTTGCAAAACATTAAACAATTCAACGGCCAATTTGGCTGCAACTGGTGCCTTAACCCTGGTGAGGTTGTTGCTAAAGGACATGGGTATTGCAGAGTGTATGCAACATCAGATGAAGGAGACAAATTGAGAACACACAGAGATGATAAAGAATGCACAGAGGGCTTTTGAAGACAACACAGATTTTCAAGGAGTGAAAGGTCCGACCAAGCTTGTGCAATTACCACAATTTAACCTAGTGTCTGGTTTTGTGGTTGACAACCTGCATTGTATTGACCTTGGGGTATCAAGACAGTTGGGTCATTTATGGTTTGATTCCTCAAACAACCAAAAACCATGGTATATTGGCAATAAGGTCGGGTCCATTGATGAAAGATTAAATCTTATTCATCCTCCACATGAGGTTACAAGGCTTCCAAGGTCTGTAACTCAGCGTGCATACGGGAAGGGCTCAGAATGGCATTGGTGGCTGCTTCTTTACGCTCCTGTTGTATTGTTTGGCATTCTACCTCAGCGCTTTCTTCTCCATCACATGTTACTTGTAGAAGCGGTCTTTTTGTTGACAAGCTCATCTATTTCCCGGAGAGATATCAACAGGGCAGATTCTTGTTTATTCCAATTTGTCTTTCGGTTTCAAGACTTGTATGGAAAGGAACATTTGACATACAACATCCACCAGCTTCTCCACCTAACTAAAACAGTAACAGACTGGGGTCCACTGTCATGTTATTCTTCATACATCTTTGAAGGTTTCAGTTTCATGGTACACAGGCTGTCCCAAAACAGATCTCTAACACATTCCTTCTATACAGAGGGATATTGACCCAGTCATGGCTTACATAGACACAGTCCTGAGTGGCTGTACTCCTCTTAAGAAGGCAATGAAACTGCAAGGTGTTACTGGGAGCCCATTATGTCAGAGAACTAAGTTTAGAGGAGCGTTTCCTTGCTGAAGAATATTTCGGTGAGGGTGTTGCTGACCAAGCATTGGTATTCCAAAAAGCAGTTGTCAAAGGTAATGTTTTGTATTCAAAAAATTACCGTAGGGTTGTTAAACGGAACAATTATACTATTGGATTGAAAGATGGAACAATTGTTCAAATTATTAATTTTGTGGTTGTTAAGCTGACCACAGGATGCAGGATAACAATTGCCTTTGGAAACAATGTTATTTGTGGTCGACAGTGGTTAAGACCTGATGTTGAATGCGGTTCCTGCTGTTCTCACTTTCGTATTGTAGCTAAATATGAATCTAATCTCAGGATAATTGAACTTTCAACCATAGAACACAAATACGCCATTATTCAAAATGGCCATTCAATCCCAGGAACGACGTGTTACAGATTACCTAATCTTGTTGACAGAGATTAGATGGAATAGCAGGTCTCATGGTGGCAGCTAACATTTGCAAGTAGGGCAAGATATTAGTAAATATACGTGTAACATATTTTATATTAACTAAATTTAATTAAACAATAAATTACAAAGCAAAAGGCATGCAATATTGCAATAACCAACGAACTTTCAATTCGAAAATGAACGCGTCACCGGGTTCCCGCCTCATCATAGGATAATAATCCCGCGTTAGCCTCGCGTGGTCTTAAGGTAGCACAAAATGTTTATGTAAATTCGCCCATATAGTCGAAAGTCGAAAAAGCCATACATTGAGTTTTACAAATCAATATTTCTACTTTTTAATTGAACTTTATGGGCCAGTATATTTAGGTCATTTGACAAGTTTTGTGTCTAATCAAATAGTGTGTAGCATGCTGCACTAAATATCTGTTAGCACAGGAATTTTTAAGATAAGAAACGTATATAGTTAGTGTTTGGTGGAAATATTGGTGAAACACTTATAAGCAAAATATGACAAATGGTAAACTTGGAAAAGCATTTGAAGCTCAATATTATGACTTAGAGATGAATAAAAAATCGAATAGAATATTCTATAGAATATAATATTCTATAGAATATTCTATTGGCTCATATAGTTAATTTAATATAATACTTTGTTGGAAGAAAAACCAATATGCTATAGAAAATCCAATAGAATATTCTATTTGGACATATAAAAATATTCTATAGAATATTCTATTGGCCTCATATAGAAAATCTAACATAATACTTTGTAGGACTGGGAGAAAAACAAATATGCTATAAAAAATCCAATAGAATATTCTATTGACACTTTGAATATCCAACAGAATATTCTGTTGAAAAAAAAATCCAACAGAATATTCCATTGGATTTAGATTTCCAACAGAATATTCTATAGGATTCTATAGAACATTTTCGTAAGGGAATGGTTGATGACTAGTTTTAATAGAATGGAGTACATGGTAAAATAACTCTTTCGCCTAAGGAGTTCTTCATTATCATTTGTTCTAGGATAAATACCAATATCATCCATCAAGTCATATTCAATATGTTGCTTATTTTACCAGGATCAAAACATCCAAATAATTCACTAGCTTTTGAGCCTATTTGCTGATCTTGTTCATTTCTGTGTTGCGCATTAGGAGCGACATTAGCAAGCTCTTCATTTTCAACATTCTCAATGGCCTGATCCAGAACTTCAGTGTGATTCTCATATTGTTTTCTGTTTTTTTCTATAAGATCTTTAAGAATTTCAAATCTTTCTTGATATGTTTCTACATTTTGCAAGAGGTCTTTGTTTTAATTTCTCCATGCAGTATAAAGCATCATTTGTTCCCTATAATGATTTTTAGGGTCTTTGTTCTTATTAAATCTTACTGATCGAATGATTTTTGGTCTTCGTCTCTTAACAAGTATCATTCCTCCTTTTAATTCATACTGATCATCTTCACATATTGTTTCATTATTGTCAGAGAGATCATCATCAACATTCTCATTAAAATAATTTTCCAAAAGATAGTCATCAGATGATGAATTTGGCTTACTTTTTTTTGTTTTCTTTGAATTATCTTCTCTCTTGCAATTATACCATGCAGCAAAGTCTGCCAAACACACATTTTCCAACTGTTTAGGTCGTCTTCTTTGTTATCTTTTAATCAGGTTATCTGATTCTATGTCAGCAGAATTGTCTGGGAGATCTTTAATCTTTTCCATATCTTTCAGTAAAAATGTTCTTTCACCTGGGTGAGAAGTATTAATAAATTGAAATTCACGAGATGATCTTCTTAAAGGCATTTGCAAAACTAAATATGCAGCTTCCTGTGCACTTATCTCAACAGCATTGAGAAATTTATTACCGATATGTCAGACTCTATTCACAATATTTTTATTGCCTTCTTTTGCTTCTTCGCATGCTTTTTGCAGTAGCTTGCTCATTCCTCGTTGACCTTTTTTAATATAAGAAAGAATATAGACAGCACAAGCATAGGCGTCTAATATATACTGAATGTCCATATTTGCCTGCCAACATTTTATCAAATTTGCATTGTAAGAATTTATTCTAATTTCAGTTGGGGATCGTTTTAGTAGTTGAGTATAACGTTTACGAGAAAGCCTAGTGGCCTTTAGATATTGTTTTTCGGAGAAATCTAACTTCCCAAGAAATTCAGTAAAGCTGAGTGATTCATTGGGTTTCAGGGAATCTAATAAACTATGGATTCTTTCTAAATCTTTCTTTAATGCGATTGCAACATCTTCTTCCAATTAATTAATTAATTAATTTCCCAGCACAATACAGCTATATCCCCTTGGGAGACGGCTAGGTCGAAGTTTAATCCAAAGAGCTTCGAACAACGGGTCTTCCAAATCCTCCAAAATAGTAAAGTTTATATTGTTTTTAATAAACGTACAGACTCCACCATGTATGGTATCCACTCTGTCCCTTCGTACCAGGTTAAAACCATCTAAAGCGACCACATTGTCGTGTACATGACTTTGGAGCCAAGACTCAGTTATACAAACACAGTCTAGCTTTGCATAAGGAACAACGTGGCGGATCTCGTCAATCTTGGGAGCCAAGGACATGACATTGGATAAATACAGCGATGGAACATAGGCAGATAGTGATCCATCCCTTCTAGTAGTAGAATTTGGAGTAATTCGCACGCAATTAGACGGACTGTCATGTTACTGAAATCTCTAAGAAGGTGTCAGTTCGTTTGTATTTTCTGAGACAATTAAAAAGAGCGAATATTGCAGCAAAAGAACTCCTAACCTTTTACACCACCTGCATCCGACCGATTATGGAATATGCTTGTTCAGTTTTCCATAACGCTCTGCCGTTGTATCTTTCCGATGAGCTTGAATGTTTACAGACGTGCGCCATGAGGATTATCTTTCCTTTTGTCGCCTATAACGATGCTCTGATAGCTTGTAATTTAGATAGCCTATCTGATCGCAGGAGAATCATAACTAACAAACTATTTGAGAAAATAAGTAACAATAATGAACATAAGCTGCACAAACGTTTACGCAAGGAAAACCATTGTAGCAAGAACTTGCGAAGCGCTCGGAAATTCCATGTTCCAGTCTGTAAGACTAATCGACTAAAGAACAGTTTTATCTATAGTAATTGCATAGAGTACTTTCATTTTTTTATATTTATATATTTTAAAGTAATTCATAGATCTAATTGATGTAATGTTTTTATCTAATTCAGCCTTAGCAGGCTGCAAATTTTGATACTTAATAAACTATCTATCTATCTATCTATCTACCAATTCGGACAGAGGTTGTAAAATCATTGTCCTTGGCGCCAATTGGAGGTAAAGGAAAATTAAACCTACAGATTTTCTTACCCTTTTTCTTACATGTTTTAGAGTGCCTATGTCTTTGTAAATTTACTAGATCTCCTAAATCGTCAGTCAGCTTTACATGTGGTATAGCTATCTACAAATTTAGCAATGTCATCAAGATAATCTTTGCCATACTCAGGAGCATCTTTTATCCAGAATAAACCATGTATATGTGGTGATCCACGTTGTTGGAATTCAACTCGATAGAAAAAATCAACAACTTCTCCGATTGGATTAAGTGAGCTTTTGATAATCTTTGTTTTAATTTCTCCATGCAGTATAAAGCATTGTTTGTTCCCTATAATGATTTTTAGGGTCTTTGTTCTTATTAAATCTTACTGATCGAATGATTTTTGGTCTTCGTCTCTTAACAAGTATCATTCCTCCTTTTAATTCATACTGATCACCTTCACATATTGTTTCATTATTGTCAGAGAGATCATCATCAACATTCTCATTAAAATAATTTTCCAAAAGATAGTCATCAGATGATGAATTTGGCTTACTTTTTTGTGTTTTCTTTGAATTATCTTCTCTCTTGAAATTATACCATGCAGCAAAGTCTGCCAAACACATTTTTTCCAACTGTTTAGGTCGTCTTCTTTGATACCTTTTAATCAGGTTATCTGATTCTATGTCAGCAGAATTGTTTGGGAGATGGGAGATCTTTAATCTTTTCCATATCTTTCAGTAAAAATGTTCTTTCATCTGGGTGAGAAGTATTAATAAATTGAAATTCACAAGATGATCTTCGTAAAGGCATTTGCAAAACTAAATATGCAGCTTCCTGTGCACTTATCTCAACAGCATTGAGAAATTTATTACCGATATGTCAGACTCTATTCACAATATTTTTATTGCCTTCTTTTGCTTCTTCGCATGCTTTTTGCAGTAGCTTGCTCATTCCTCGTTGGCCTTTTGTCATTAAGAGAATCTTTGCCATACTCAGGAGCATCTTTTATCCAGAATAAACCATGTATATGTGGTGATCCACGTTGTTGGAATTCAACTCGATAGAAAAAATCAACAACTTCTCCGATTGGATTAAGTGAGCTTTTGATAAAATTGTGGAGAAAGAATTGTACCATGCGTTCAAAATTTCTTGCACATGTGACTGGATCTTTTTGTATTAATTCTGACTTCTTCTGCCAAGTCATTTCTTTTATCTCATCAGTATATTCTTTATTATCAACAAGACGGCAAAGGATTTCAAGCAAATGCATCCATCTAGTTTCTGCAGCTGAGAATGAACAGAACCAAGTTGGTTTACCAAGTTGACGAATCATTCCGAATAAGTCTTTCTTACATCTTTCAAAGTAAGGAGGTGAGCCTCGCAAATTTCTAAGAACTCTGAATCCTTCATCTAAAGCCTTCATCTGAGTCCTTATAAAGAGAATTTTCAGATTTTAAATCTTCAGCTGTGTATGTTTTACCTTTGCTTTTACATTTACGCAATGACAATGTTGCACTTCCGTGAATTTGTTTTAACAGTCTCATTTATAACGTTTGTACTACTGCACCTGTATTGTTCCAACTTATATCCAACTCTTTGTTATGATGAGCGGAACAATTTGAGATGTAGTAGAGCTTTTTAGCTGTTTTATAACAAACGTTATGAGAGAAAGTGTAAAGGGCATTAATAATAGGCTATAATTAACTATAATTAATTTTCCGTCTTTTACTGCCTGACGGTTTCACTTATAACGTTCGTACTACTGCACCTGTATTGTTCCAGCTTCATTCAAACTCTTTGTTATGATGAGAGGAACAATTTGAGATGTAGTAAAGCTTTTTAGCTGTTTTACAACAAACGTTATGAGCGAAAGTGCAAAGAAAATCGAGTGTGTTGTAGACGTGTTATTAAAACACACTGTGTAGTTTTGACACGCATGTGTGTTGTCGTAATTCACAAAAGTGTTGAAACGTGTTGTAACAACACCTGTAAAGCCACGGATGTGTCGTTACGCGGCAACAACAAGTTGATAGCCGTGTTGTGGGACGCCTCTAACACGCCATAAACCATGCAAAGCGTGTGGCAAAATACTTTAAAGCATACCAGCGTGTTACGAAGTCGAACGCAACACACTTGGTGAGTAAAAAATGCACAATAGATCTGGTGTGTTGCTTTTTTTGCGTATATTTTAAACATGGAAAATGGATATATTTATAGTTAAATTTACATGTGTTACTTGAAGAAATATAGGCTACGCGACTTTCTGTCAAATGTAGGTAGTGCGTAGTGCATTGTTTGGCCGGAGTTTCAAATTTCTTTGCCATGTTTAGTAAATGTAAATAAAATCTTGTGTAGATGCTTGCCAGCTTTGAGGGTTGGTGGCATCTTGAGTCATGTGATCGCACAACGTGTATACAAAAGCGTCAGGATAGTGGGAATAACATGGACTGTACATACATGTAAATTGATCTCAGAATCACTGCATTCATATTATTTGCACTGGTAGCAAAACATCAAAATAAACATGTAGAAATGTCTTCATTATATATTAAAAATTGTTTCGCATAAAAATGCTATTTATTTACAAAATATATACATCACTCGACGCTGCTATGGCTATGCCTATTCATGATCTTCATCCGCATCAATGTCAATAAATTCACTCAAATTGCTGCTTCTAAGTTTTACAAATGTCTCCCCAGAAATATCATGAGGATACAGTGGCAGATCATGGGCAAGATCAACCAAAGGTACTAACAATATATTCTGTGTCTTGACAATTTTGTAAGCTAAGTATGAGCTGTCAAACCTGTTGGTTTCTGATTCTTGAACTACGAAATAAAAACTCTCATGAACTGCAATAATGTTTACTATGAAAGCAAATAAGGGAAAATCGTTTTCATTCTTCGTAAGACAAACGACATCTGTCACAGAAAACCTTGTGCCATGCCAGTCTACATGCAAAGCCCTATAATAAAAATAGATCCCCTGTGTTTATTGAGTAATTTATCCACATATGCATTTTTTAAAATACAAAAAATTGATTCTGTATATATATTTTTTTAAAGTTAAGAGTTTTATTTTATATATATATATAATACACAAAGTATGAAGTATAGTTTTACCTTAAAGTCTTCGCTACCAGAGGTTTCACCCTAAACGGGATCATCAGGCGACTGATGATCCCGTTTAGGGTGAAACCTCTGGTAGCGAAGACTTTAAGGTAAAACTATACTTCATACTTTGTATTTTGCTCTATCTATATGGTATTGAGCACTCTAACATTTCGCGAACCATAACTCACTTATATATATATATAAAATAAAACTCTTAACTTTAAAAAAATTATTCTATCCAACGTTTTGGGGTTCTACCCCTTTATCAAGATTGATAAAGGGGTAGAACGGGGTCGAACCCCGAAACGTTGGATATAATATAGTTTTTAAAGTAAAGAGAGAAAAAAAATTATATATATATATATATATATATATATATATATATATATAAGTGAGTTATGGTTCACGAAATGTTAGAGAGTGCTCAATACCATATATAGATAGAGCAAAATACAAAGTATAAAGTATAGTTTTACCTTAAAGTCTTCGCTACCAGAGGTTTCACCCTAAACGGGATCATCAGGCGACTGAAAAATATCGGTTAGTGGGCTGCTTAAATGCGTTAGTTGGGGCGTGGGTGTGGGCGTCGAAACGTCCGGCGGATTCATTTGGAGCGTGGGTGTGGGCGTCGAAACGTTGCGCGCATTCCTTTGATTGTTTAGGTTGTTGATCCGGAATCTATTTTTGTGCCGACACGTCGAAACTATTTCTGATCTTTTGTTTAGTAAGAGTGGTTTGTCTGCCTTCATGATGAAACGTTTTTCGTCGAAACATAAATTGCATCTTTTTGATCCTCCCGTGTAGGAAATTGAGTGTTTTAGTATAGACCAGGTTATGTCGAAACTTTGTTTTTTTTCTTTTAGATTCCAAATGTATTTCGAAAGTTCCGTCTCGTTTGAATACTTTTTATTCTGGAAAGATTTAGTATGGTTACGATATCGCTCTTTAAATGTACTTGCTGTCATGCCAATGTATTGCTTAGTGATGTTCGTGTTGCTTATGGAAATAGATGCCTTGTATACTATGTTGTTTGTCATGCATTGCCCACGTAGGGGGCAATTGTCCTTAATCCTGCAATTGCAACTGCTTGTAACTATGCTTCGTGGCTTACTTTTCCTGATTGTGCGTGAATTATGTTTCGTGATAATGGACTTGACGTTGTTCATGCAACTATAGCTAATCTTGACTGTGTTTCTGTTAAAAAGTTTGTGAAGCTTGTGTCCTGTTGGAAAGTGCTTGTCAATAAGGCTAAGAAAATTGCGTCCTATGTTTGTTTTGACATTTTTGTTAAATGGAGGGTTAAACCAGATGATATTGCGGTGTCTATTTCTGCGTGTTTGCTGTGGTGTTTCTTGTGTGTAGTTTAGCTCATGGTTGAAATTGCTGCGCCTTAATGCATCTTGGTAAATTGGTGCGGTTTCATGGAATGTCTGCTCGTCAGACGAGAGGAGGGAAATGCGCTTGTTGATTGATGTAGGTAGCTGTCTTAAAATGCTTGGTGGGTGGTTTGATTGCTTGTTTATGTATAATGGATCGTCATTGGGCTTTCGAAAAGGTTTGTATTTTCCATTGCTTAGGTCGAAAGTAACGTCTAAAAAGTTTACTGAAGTTAAATTTGCTTCTGCCGTGATTTTTAAGCCAAACTGTTCGAAACTTTTGTGGAGATCTTTTCTTGTTTTGTCTGCCAATCGTGCGGTCTATACTAAAACACTCAATTTCCTACGGGAGGATCAAAAAGATGCAATTTATGTTTGGACGAAAAACTTTTCATCATGAAGGCAGACAAACAACTCTTACTAAACAAAAGATCAGAAATAGTTTCGACGTGTCGGCACAAAAATAGATTCCGGATCAACAACCTAAACAATCAAAGGAATGCGCGCAACGTTTCGACGCCCACACCCACGCTCCAAATGAATCCGCCGGACGTTTCGACGCCCACACCCACGCCCCAACTAACGCATTTAAGCAGCCCACTAACCGATATTTTTCAGTCGCCTGATGATCCCGTTTAGGGTGAAACCTCTGGTAGCGAAGACTTTAAGGTAAAACTATACTTTATACTTTATATATATATATATATATATATATATTAAAAGATATTTAGTACTAACATAGTGAATTCAGCGGTTCCTTCAGTAATTTCATCAAGTTTGGCTTGGAGATCTTCTGGGCAATGAAATGCTCGCTGATCTATATCAATTAAATATTAAATAATACTTAAGAGGGTGTATCTTAATTGCCTAAATAATACTTAAGAGGGTGTATCTTAATTGCTGATGGTTCCTCCTTTGAGTCTTTAAATGACAAATGAAATTGTCTGAAATAAGTCAACAAATTATTCGTTGGCTTAAAGTAGTGTCAGAAATATAACATGAAAACTTTACTCATGTTTCTCTGATAATGGAGATCGATCTTACTCTGGCAAGATCACCATGCAGGTGAATATAATACAGTGTGTCATGGCTGTTTCTGATGTCAGTATTAAATCATAAAATTAAGGAGTACCAGTATGTAGCTTACCAATCAACTTGCTGTGCCCAGTATACAAGAAGTTTGAGTTTTGTTGCCCTTGATGTAGCAGGAGCTGATGAGTAGGAGCTGTTGGTTTGCCATTGTTAATGGCACATTCTTGAAGCTTTTGTTCATCATTCCCCTTTTAAAGAAATTATGTTTAGCTTCAAACCTCATACACCAATGAGCTGTAAATGGACCAAACTGGTAAGAAAGTAGAATTAAGTCATGCATAAGAAATCTCACATGAACAAGTTGGTATTTAACATATAAGTTAATGTACATTTAAAATTAAAATGCTTACGATATAAGACTTTTGGTCTCTAACACTAAATCATGCTTTCTGATTGCAAATTTGTGAGGTCTGTACTATACAGCAGTATATATGGACCTCTTAAAAACCACAGAAAAGGTTATAAAAACTTCATAATTAAAACTTTATAGATAAACAAACAGTGGAAAACCCAAGTTTATAAGTTATATACTATATTTTTTACAGGGAAGAACAAACTTTTCCCTGTACAGACCCCCAATTTCGTGTGTTCTGTATCAGTTAAACATTACTGTAGTTCTATGGAATGCTTACTGTAACAGTTGATTTGGCAGATGAACCATGTAATGCCATTTTGGTGTTGTTGCTTCTCCTCTGTATAGCTCGATAAATAGTACGTGGTGCTCCTTGATCAGTGTTGCCAATTTTATTGCATCTGATGCAGTTAATTCAGATGCTAAACGTATGTTTGTTATTGTTAGCATGATGCGCATGCAATACCAATTCCTGTCATCTCGTGGTATGATATTACCAACAACATATGGAAGAATGTTACATAAGGTAATCATTTGTGCAGCTAAAAGTGGTAATAAAAAACCTCTATATTACTGTATTTTTAAATGTACAGTTTTTGCAGTTGTAGAACAAATATATTACAGTAGAGATTTTTTGTTACTGTACATTCTCAATTGACCAGCTGTTATACACACAGATTAAAAAGGGCAACATGAAAATATTTTGCAACTGCCTACAGCTCCTGTCCGTGTGAGGGATCCAACCAGGTAAAATTGTGCCATTAATATGTCATGTTATTACATAAAATATTGCCACCTAACACACAGTAAATGCCAGTGCACAGGTAGGGTGGAATTGACACACAATATGCAAAACACAATTATATAAATTTGTAAGTAATTGGTCAATCCAGAAATTATCCATATTACTTACCCATGGTGAGAATGACAAATGGACCTCACCCCCCCCCCCTGCAGACATTCCAGAAGTAATTTTATCACATACAGCACAATAAATTTTCTTTGTGGGAGAGGTGTGAATCTTTTCTGTAAATTGGTCTGGGCAATGTAAACATATTAATTATAAACTGACCCGATTGATTGAGTTTGTGACCTCCAGAGTTTAATGTTCTACGATCAATGGATGATGGTCTGTCTTTCGAATCTGTTCCTGTCAACTGGAGCTTTCTAATTTCTTCATTGAGCCAGTTTATGGTGAATAAGCCCAAATTGTCAATGGCGTGTTGTAAGAAAAGCTTAATTTCCTGTGGCACAGTGCCTTCCAGAAGGATGTGTATGATATCGGGTGGTAGGCATGCGCAGACATCAAAATACCTTATTTCATTTAAAATACTCAGTCGAGTAATACCCCAGTACATGGACCAGTAAGAACGGTTGTCATTAGTCAAAGCTGGGTTGTCTATGTGTTGCCAATGTCCCAAATGCTGTTGGAGAGATCGACCCTGACAGCTGCTGTGTGTCAACTGCAAAAGATTAGCATATTACACTGTCAGAGTCGTGTATTTTTGTAATACATGTATTATTCAACTCATCAATGGGCAAATTGGACCCTCGTGCACCCTGAAAATTGCATCATATTACTCTGTAATTTTTTTACAAAAATGGAACACTGGATGTAAACATCAGATACCTGGATGCAATAAGTACTGGGCTTAAGTAACATTTGTTAAAAGGTAATTTTTGTGCCTAAAATTTTGGGCTTGCATAGAGAACAGGTTGTAAAACTATAGACCATGTATAATTGTATTGATCATTACCTTTTCAGGTATTTCATTTTGTTCATTAGATTTGAAACAATAGCACGTCCTGCACATCCTCATGGCTCCACCTACTCCTTCTTTAAATCCACCAACTAAATTTGATGCAGGAGTATCTCCTAAGAATGCCACAAGTGTCCCTCTGAACTTTTGTGCTCCATTGAATGTTATGAACTGCACACCTTCATCCTAAAATAATTCATGCACCAGAAAATGGTACATATTCATTCTACTACAGCTAAGGTTTTTCAATGCAATGAAACTCAAGGCTAAGACATTAAATCTACTTTATATACTTTAACGATGATTATACACAAGTCAATTATAATTGTTATCATGGCTATACAATCATGTACAGTAGTGGGTAATGTCCATGTTTTGTAATTCTAATATACATATATGTACCAGCTGGTCTAACAAGAAGCATTGCATGTTATGTCATTCTTTCAAGTTATAGTCCAGCATTATATAATTAACATTAATATAACATCAGCAAGTCTGTTTATGTCCTCCACAAAAGGTTGTAATATGCTGTCTACTCCATATTCTTTTATCACTTTTGATTTGGCAACTGCAAAAAGCTGCACAGCCCTCATAGTAGAACGGTACTTTGGATGTATGTTACCGAGCACCCAATAAAAACATCCCTTAAAGAAGCATTAATGATTAAAAAATAATTAATTTATTGATTAATAAAAATATTGTTCCGGAACTCCCCTACTTTCCCTTATCAACAATTTATTAACCATATCCCTCCTATCGTACCCCAAACCAGCTTTATTTTTCTGGCAAATACAATAATTGACAGGGGATTCAGGTACACTCAACAGAGTATGGTTCTTGGAACAGGCTTTATTTTTTTATGATGTCAGGTATTTAATCTAGCTGCCACAAGGAACATTTTTTCCTTCTTAAGTCTAAATTGGGTACCATTTGTCCATTTTTATCATTTTGTTTGTAACAGGGTCACAAAAATATTCAATTTGGAGCATAGTCAGGAACAGGGTCAGGGGTTCAGTGGTACTCCCTATCCTAAATCACAGGGAATACCCACAACCCAACCCCCCCCCCCCCCCAAAAAAAAACCCCAACCCAACTGACACACAACACAATATTTTGCAATACGGTAGATACATGATATTTAAATATTAGATATAAAAAGTACTGTAACATACCAAGCTTGTGTTTGGAAGCTTTTGAACCAAGTGGATTTGCAACTTCTATTTCATCGAAATATGCAATAATTTGAAGTGCATTTTTTTCCACTCGAAAAAGCTGGTGCGTCTTCATATATTCTCCATCACATAAATCAGCCAAAACTTCGCTTTCAGTTGCATGGTTGTTCTCTACTTCTCTCAACACGTCTGGATTTTTTAATAATTTCTTGAAAATGGAGAGGGAAAATTGTAAATAGATGAAACTGAGGCTAAAACTCCTTATTAAAGAAATAAATAAATGAATAAATAAAAATAGTAAATAATAAATAATACATGTAAATACATAAAAAATGCTAACTAAATGAATTGTAAAATAGTATTTCCTCGATGGGGCTTAATAATTTTACATGAAGGGGGAGCCGGGAGGGGGGCTTATTGGAAGGGTGTATAATTGAGGGAGATGGGTTAATAAAGAAAATACGGTAAATAAATAAATAAATTATAAAAAAATAAATGAATAAATAATAAATATTGTATTTAATAAATAAAATGAAATTAATGAAAATAAATAAAATGATGTACCTGCAAATTTTGGAGAGGAATGTGGTAAAAGGTTGAGGCAGATTTCACTAAACGACCCACTTGTCTCCAAGTTTCTTAGCTACTGGTTCCTGAAATAATTATTGTACAAAAGATATATATTTGAGATAAGTGAAAATAAGAAAGGACTTCTCGCAAAACGATTGTTTTATGTAAGGAAAAAATTACTAGCGAGAAAATCAAAGGTGTTCTTGTAGTAGATCTGCCGCTGTTTTGACGAAGACAGCTCACCAAACATTTTTGCAGGATCGAACACTTCTTTGTAGTCTATTTCTACGTTAACATTATTCTGTTGACATTTTGCTTTAATTTCCCTTTCGAAGATGTTGAGTACACTCGATATAAAGTCTTGAGTCGTGTCTATTATCTCGTCAACTGCTGTGTCACTGATTTGGTATTTTGCTTTTAAAGATAATAAATACTTGGCAGAATGTTTCTTCATGTCCCCATCTTCCAGATTATCCAACTCCATTGCACCATCGATATCATGTCCAGCCTGCTGGTCGTCTTGCTGATTATCTTGAATCGCGACTTTGTGCTTTCTCCTCATATGTCGTCGGGAAGAATTTAATTTTGTATAATTTCACCGACATAGGGCACAACTTACTTCTGCACGCTAGAATATATTTAAAAGAGCGGGAAAATATAGGTCATTTTCATCGCAAAATGTTTGAATTTCTGAAATACATACAAAAAGCCGATATGCATATTCTTGGTTGATATTTGTGGTCTGGTATCACGTCTAATTTTTATATTTCTTTGCATGACTTGTCTGAACAACGTTTAGATTTATTTGAATAAGGATTTGCTCGAAGTTACAGTCTATTACACGTCAAGACCCCCCTGTGCGTACATGCGCAGATCGTTTTTCCAACTGAGTCGAAGTCGAAGTCGGGAATATTTTGTAGCTCCTTCGAAAACGTCAAGAAAAAACCTTAAAAATACAAATAAACGATGTCAAAGTTTGATAAACTGTTGGATTCTTTAGTGGAGGAAAATTTGGAAGATGTTGTGGATATTCTAAAGGGTGAGTTGACAGTTTTTTTTCTCACTAAAATGTAGTTTCAAACGTTTCACTGGTCGCCTACAAACGGCTAGGAAAAATAAACTTTCCAAAAAAAAACACTTCTTTTATCTGAAGAAAGTTACCACAATATGAAACTCGCATTTGAGCCTCTCCATGCATGCATGTCTACTAGTAAGTTATTAAACCTATTCATGCAACTGGCAACTCAAATGAAGATTTGTGTGTTTTTTAATAACTTAATATAAGATTTGGTTTTTTGAGTTGGTGAAGAAGCCTTCGCATCTTTTTACTTCAAACCCAATTCGGGCAATGCTTTTTTTTACGTATGGCTGCAGTCTAAATACAGTGTATCTATTATTTACGGTTTAACACAAATGTTCTTGCTATACGTAGTGTCTAAGTTTGTGAAAGGAATTTTTTAACTATATTTCTCGTGTATTTCTTTGGGCACTCAACACGGTCAAATGTCGGAAACATAAGTTTCAATATAGATTTGTGTGAGTGTTAATACCCCACCCCACCCCACCCCAGAATACAAAAAACAACAACAAACAAACCTGTCTAGATAGGGTTAACATGGTAACAATTGATAAATGTAGTATTCAACTTAAATTTACTGCTTCCGATCCACTTTTTAAGTTGAGATTACCTTTTCTCCTGATTTTCCCCTTTTGTATATTTAATACAAAATTTTCTTACAAAAGTATTGAAATTTTGTTCAAATTTTTCTTTATTTCGTCAAAATATCCTTCAAAGTGGCAATGACTTAATATTAATTTCGACAGCTATTTTCTAAACAAAAATAACATTTAATATAACAAAATGTGGAAACTCCGGGGAGCCATCTTAGCTTACCTAATTCCGATTTTATCTAGCATATCTTCAGTAACCATTGTTAAAGTGCTGTCATCTAGTGCTTCAGCTGAAACAAAAAACAATTATGTCAAACATTCTCAGCAAAATTGTTTTCAGACATAAATCCAAATGAAATGTTAAATGATATTAAATACTACTTTGCTCATTTTTTGCAGTACAATGTTTGTAAATACAAAGACCTACTATAAATTGTAAAACGTAAAAGATATTTATAGTTTCTTAAACTTTATTTCACAGGAAACTGTGAAAATGTTGGGTGGGGTGTGCCAAGAGCCCACCAATTCATTTGCAAAATGATGTGCATGCAATACCCTGAAATTCACCTATTGCCATTGATTTTTTTCCATACACGTCACAAAAACATAGTTGCCTAGCAACATAAAACATTTTTTTCAAACGGTTGATATAGGAAAGTGTTCTCTAATATAGTAGTTCACAAAATAAAAAAATATTTGTGCGTAAAGTTAGTGTATGAATTCACCACATGCACTTTTTGCCCCTCCCCCAGTCTATTTGGGTTAATATACCTCTTAATATGCAGCCTTATATATCTCCTGGGTACATATTATCTCCAAGTGACTTCGGTGAACTTTTCTATAAAATAATTGTCTTGGATATTTGCTCCACAGAACATATAGCAAAATATTTTGCGAAGTTGTCATGACATATTTTTCACTTAGCTTAATGCTGCTTCATAAAATTATTGGCCAGTGATGCACTAGGCTCTAATTAAATAAAGGAGGGGTTCAATATAATTATACCAATGTTGTTAATATTAATCTTAATTGGGTACTGGCATGGCATAAGGTCATTAAAGTATACAACCACTCGTGCATATACAGTACCGTTAACCTTAGTTTGTTGTCTATATGGGAGTGCATTGTTTATTGGATACAAATTACCTGTTATTAATACTCTTTTCAATTACACTTCCTATTAGGCCTCTTGGGAAGAGATTAAAAGTGATAAAGATATTGTCTGCAACAATTGCAAATCAGGTATGATATTCATACAGGGCATTGTATGAATGTATTCACTATGAAAACCAATTGCTTAAAAATACTTGAGAATAATTTTAAGGTTTTATGCCAGCTAGCTATATAGTCTCAAATCATCATTTTCAAGGTACAGTTCATGTATAATATTATATGAAATATGTCTGTAAGATCTTTGAGAGTAATCTAGTGTACACCGGTATATGCTGGATAGATGGGGATGAAAAAGTTAGGAATCTGCATAATTGCTCTCTAAAATAGTATGACTGTATGTATGCATAGAGGAAACATTGAAAACAAAAATTGAAAGAAAAGTTTAACAAATGCAGGATTGTATGTGATAATTATACTTCTAATTTCGAACTCCTTATCCGAAAAAGCTTACTTATTTCTAAATTCAAACCTTATCCCAACGAAAACATCGCATCTACACCACCTTCTTTATTCTAGTCATTTCCTGCACCGTGTGACTTGACACACCGTTCTTGTCAGTTCTTATTGGTTTGCCACCTAATTAATTATTCTGTTTGTAAATATATATCTATGTATACTCTCATCTATTCAATTACCTTTCATTCTGAAGATGTTGCACGTTAGCAAGGAAACGTCAATAAATTTACTTTAAACTTTTTATATTCATGTCTTGAATTTATTATGGGTTTCCATATCAAAATACTGAGCTGGGCTCTTATATTCATTTTTAGTGATATGATAAGTTGTACGTATTGCATGTATACGTACGTTTACCACATGCATTACATGTATACAACTTATCATATCAATTTAACTACATCTCATATGCAAACACTACCACTTAGGAGCACATAGACTATGAATTTGCAACCTTAGCTCTCTATCTGAGCCTCGGTGGCTCAATGCTTAGGTTCGAACACTAGCTGTCTGGGGGCTCAGAAATCTTTTCTGAGTAATTGTCTAATTGAGCTCGACGAACGTCCAGCAAACGTCTGTTACATTACACCAAACTGTTCAGTTCAGCTCTTATTCACTTGAATATTATTCTCAGTATTCAAGTATGTACCAGTAACTCGCAATGTCTTGTCTCTAGGAACAAAATGTCAATGTGATGTGTGATACACCTGAAGTCAAGACAGAGGAATATAAGATATCTGTGCTACCCACTGGTTCTTGGACATCACCAGTATCAATACCAGATTCAAAACCATTACCATTACCTCTTTCTTATCCTCCATACAGCACGATTATTTTTAATGCAGAAGAAGCAGGGCAAATACTGCTAGTAAGCTACTGGTGCGGGAATCAGCCAGATTTTATTTAACTATTAAATACAACGTGGCAAATCATTACGATGAAATATGTAATTGTCTGATTCAGCGATTCCCAAGCCTGCAGGATGCAATAAGTTTACCTGGGTCAAGTTGCAAGTATGTAAGTATATACTACAATTAATCTGTATCTATTTTGCAATAAATTACAGAGTCTAAGTTACTGTTCTAGTGTTACATACAGTAGTATATACTGTATATTGTGTGTTAATTAACTGCAAAATTTACAAGATTTTATGTCAAATAATTTTAGCCAGCACTACGTAGTCCAACTCTGTTAGACTAAAACATGTGTACATGTATATACAGTGCTGCTTAACGAAACCCAAGAATTGACTGATTAATCACATGATAGTGATGTACGGTACTGCTCACAAAAATAACCTAACAAAAACCAAGGTCAAACCTAGGTTAAACCTCAGCTTCATCATGGTATAACTTTGTTCAACCTTGACTAAACTTTTAATGAAATTCAATATAATGATCGAATCGTCCATCTTGGCCAATCATTAAAGTGCCTATATACAGGTATGAAGCAAAAATTAAGTTTGTCTTATTTGAAAGAACACTATTAACGTCATTGTTGAGATATTCAGTTTGTTTCATATGCAAATTAAACATCTGGCATCACACGTGCATAATAATTACCGTGTGAAAACGTGTGTCGTCAAATTACGCGTGTCCACGCTCAAACCGGAACCGTAGTATCTTTAGACTGAAAGCCAGCCGCTGATCTCATCTCGTTCTCACTCGCTGAGAGAGGCGTCTGAATTCAATGGGCGATATGCCGTCCAGTGACGTCACGTACTACCAAGAAACGTGGTAGTGAATCTGATTGGTTGATATGTTTCTAATTTGGGATAATTATAGAATTATTGATAATAAACAATCTGAATTCCTTCCATGGTGTCAAATATACGGCGGCTGGTTTTCAGACTACAGAATACTCTCAACTTGGTAGCTATTTAAGGTAATACAGGGCTGTGATATTTTGGACTCCGATGCATATGGACTTTCATCTTGACGAGTTTTGAATGGTTCCGAGGGGAAAAGCAGTGAATACCGTATATCAAGTGGCATGGCATATTGCGCGCGGCATCTTGTCAGTTGTGGAACAAGATGGCTAGTAATTTCAGAACTACTCATTGTTAAAATATATTGTGTAGGTATGTTATTAGATGTTGAATAAGCTTTCATTCCATGTATAGTTCAAGTTTCTCCATTATGTGAAACTTGTTAAAATGTCAAAAATGTGCGAACCGTTGTTTGAAATAATATTACAAATAGACAGGAAAATTAGGAAATTGACTTCTCACAAGTGTTAATACATAATTTTAGATTTTTTTAAAATACTTAACGCGCAACATCGCGAGATATATATCAAACAGAAGCTAGTATTGAAAAATGCTATTTGCATGGGGTAGAAATTTCTAGTTTTTAGCTAAACAGGAATATTTTTAAAAATAATGGGGTAACCCTGTCATTTGATTCATTGCGTGAATGTATTGTTGACTTCGAATTACAGTGTAAACCTGAACGCTAAAATCCACTTTTATTCTATATTTTAGTATTTCACTCTGGCTATATTATTATCGGCAAACCATTCTAGTCGTTAGGCCACTAAGGTTATACCAAAACCTACTCTGACCGTTGAGGTTTCAATATTTTTTTTTATACTCTGGCCTACACCAGGCGATTTTATGCGTCCCTGCCTGGGAGGCCGATAGCATTGAAAGGGTTAAATAAAAGCTATAAATTCAAATGTGAAATCTGAAATTTGTCTGTTTTGGCTAGAAAGCCGCAAACGTTTCACAAGCTTCATAATGGTAAGATTATGATGCATTCGAAGTCAACAATATTACTGATTTTATATATTTATTAATTATAAGTACACATTCCGACATTCACGCAATGGATCAAATGGAAGACTCTTTTCTACTCCAAATAGCATTTTTCAATAGTTTGTGTTTGACATATATCTCGCGATGTTGTGCGTTAAGTATTTAAAAAAATCTAAAATTCTGTATTAACACTTGTGAGAAGTCAATTTCCTGTCCATTTGTAATATTATTTCAAACAACGGTTCGCACATTTTTGACATTTCAACAAGTTTCACAAAACAGAGAAACTTGAACTATAGATGGAATGAAAGCTTATTCAACATCTGATAACATACGTACACAATATATTTTAACAATGAGTAGTTATAAAATTACTAGCCATCTTGTTCCACAACTGACAAAATGCCGCATGCAATTAATATGCAATGCCACTTGATATACTCACCGCTTCTCCCCTCGGAACCATTCAAAAGCCGTCAACATGAAAGTCCATAGGCATCGGGGACCAAAATATCACAGCCCTACATTAAATAGCTACCAAGTTGAGTTGCATGAGAGTATTCTGTAGTCTGAAAACCAGCCGCCGTATATTTGACAAGATGGAAGAAATTCAGATTGTTTATTATATTCTATAATTCTACAATTATCCCAAATTAGAAACATATCAACCAATCAGATTCACAACAGGTTTCTTGGTAGTACGTGACGTCACTGGACGGCATTATCGCCCATTGAATTCAGACGCCTCTCTCAGCGAGTGAGAACGAGATGAGATCGGCGGCTGGCTTTCAGTCTAATATATCTTCGCCTTTATCAAACATAATCACTTGAAAATCTTCATGTTTGGTGTTGTAGGAGAACCACATCCACACGCTTCCAAGAACCAAGGGAACGAAAAACTGCAAAAAATGTCATTCTGTCATTTTAAGTGTTCTTTCAAATAAGATGGACTTAGTTTTTGCTTCATAGGCACTTATAGACAATGTCACGTGTGTATTTTCATAGACCAAACTAAAGAAGGACCTGGCACAAAGTGTAAGAAACCACAAAAGAACTCCAAGAAAGAGGGAGTTTAAAAACGAAACAATTATAGATGTTGATGTCAATGACTGTTCTCTTGTCCCAGTCGATGGAGACATAAAACTAGCAGAAAAGAGTCTGGGTGAATTGCAGAAAGAGTTCCGAAAGAAAAACCCATCAAAGGTATGTTAATATGTAATTGATACCGTAATTTATTTTTAGGTCCCCTCTTGTTTAAGCTCTTTTATTTTAATTAACACCCTCTTTCTGGAAGGAAATAATTACATGTACCTCTCTCTCTCTCTCTCTCTCTCTCTCTCTCTCTCTCTCTCTCTCTCTCTCTCTCTCTCTCTCTCTATTAAGCCCCTCTCTTCTGGGCAATTATGTCTTTTTATCATCTGTAAATCATTACCTGACCAGAGTTGTGTGACCACTAAAGTACATTTTTGAATCGTATTTAAAATGAAAATTCAGTTGATAAATAATAGAGAATATTTGTATATATTTGAAATATAACCCAACCACTTCTCTCAAAGTATCTTGAAAAAAATAAGAGAAATTATGGTAATGTATACTATATTATGTAGACCTAAACATTAGAATGATGAAATACACTGACTAACAACAACAACAATAATTTATTTGTACCATACATACAATTTACGTATATACATAAAAAATAAGACACAAAATTAAGATGTTCCACATCTTACAATGAATTGGTACTAGCTGCCTGTAATAACCATATTGGCTAAAAAAATACAAGCAGCTAATAAAATAATTAAATAGTTATTTATATATAGTGACGGAACATTTCAAAATTGGCCTGGCATAATATTACAAATATTGAATTAAATATATTATAGTAAATCAGCCAAACCATCAATAATTATCAATAAATAAAGACAAAAGAGATTTCTTAAATTTAGTCAATGAAAATTGCCTTAATTGTTCATCAAGAGAATTCCATATCTTGGGGCCTTGGTATTTTATACTGAAAAGACCATAATTTGTTCTTACCAAAGGAAGGGAATATGAGGACTTAGAGGAGTGTCTAGTATTGTAATTGTGAATTTCATTAACTTGTTTAAAAAAACTTTCAAAAGCTTTTGGTAGAGCATTATTATGAAATTTGTACATGAAAACATTAATGTGGAAAGTAATTAAATCAGTCAATTTGATTATCTTGGTTTTTCTAAATAATGGACTAGAATGTTCATCAAATTTAGAAAAAGTTATAATTCTTAGTGCTTTTTTTGGTAAAATAAAAAGGGCATTCAAATTTGTAGGTGATGCAGATCCCCAAGCAATTATACCATAAATTAAAAAAGGATAAATTAAAGCATAGTAAAGAGTAATTAAAGTGTTCAAATTTACAAAGTAGCGAATTTTAGATAACAATCCAATATTTCTTCTTAATTTACTGCAAATATATCTAACATGATTTTTCCAATTAAGATTTGAGTCAATAAATATGCCAAGATATTTAACACAATCTTTATTCTCTAACTCCTGATTATTAATGTTTAAAAAAATGGATTGGGTTAAACGCTTTTGTCTTGAGTGAAAAAGTACGAAATTAGATTTTTCAATATTTAAGGAAAGTTTATTTGCACACAACCAAATAAAAATTTTATCCAACTCCTCATTCAAAACCGCCTCCAAAGTTGGCAAATTTTTATTGGCATAAAATAAATTAGAATCGTCAGCGAAAAGATGTACATCAAGTAGTGTGCATCTATTGAAGTCATTTATATAAAGTAAAAATAATAATGGGCCAAGGACTGATCCTTGGGGTACCCCACAAGTAATAGACTGAATGGTGGACAATTCACTACCAATAGATACAAATTGCTTTCGATTGCTCAGATAAGATACAAACCACTCTTTTGCAATTCCTCTGATTCCATAATTTTCAAGTTTATTTAGGAGAATTGTGTGATTTACAGTATCAAAAGCTTTTCTGAAGTCCAAAAATATTCCACAAGAGAAGCTGCTTTGATCTATGGCATTCTGTATCTTGTCGACTATACTGAGAATGGCGTGATCAGTAGAGTGATTTGTTCTAAATCCGAACTGTTTATCATATAAAACATTATTTTTTTCAATATATTTCATTAGCCGATTTTGCATCAGTTTTTTCCAAAAGCTTATTGAACACTGATAAAAGTGATATAGGTCTATAGTTACTTAGGCATGTACGAGACCCATTTTTAAATATGGTAATGACTCTGGCTAATTTAAACTTATCTGGAACAATACCACTGCAGAATGAGGAGTTAAATAAAATCTCCAGAGGTCTAGATACAAATGTTTTAATTAATTTTAAAATATTAGTTGGAATACTAAATGGTCCTGTTGATTTTTTGTCATTTAATTTTAATATCTCACATTCAATTTCCGATGATGTTACTGGTGTCAAATAAAAGCTATTGGGTAATGAAGCAGGTAAATAACTGCCTTGATTGAGCAAGGTCAGACCCAACTTGGATAAAATATTCATTAAAAGCATTAGCAATGAACTTTGTATCAGTTAGCTCAATATCATTAGAGACTATCTTAGATGGAATGTTATTGTTGTGGGGTTTTAGGGTAATAATTTGTTTGATTCCATTCCACATTTTTTTGCTATCACTGATGTTATATGTAAAATAATTATTATAATACTTTTTTTTACTAATTTTACACAAATGATTGATTTTATTTCTATATAATTTAAATTTTGTATAATAATAAATTGTGCGGGATTTGATATATTGGAATTGAAAAAAACTTATCCAAAGTACTAATTGTGTTTTTTCTTCTCTTTTCACCGAGCATTCAATAAACAGAATCTTTATAAGCAACCATTAATTAAATTTCTTCCTTCAGTATCTGCCTATCTGGTTAAGCTACAACTCCACATGATTCCACTGTTAACATACAACTGTTAAATGTACAATCATATGATTTTCAGGACATACCCAGCAGCTATTGAACATGACATTGGCACATTTTAAGGCTTGGAATGATAATAACACTCCAACACTTGCAGAGGTCCTGAAACAGTATCCAGTATTTGAATGCCCAGAATGGGTGAGTAAATATGAATCAATTTCTGTATCAGTATGTGAAGCACGGTCAAACCTTTAAACAGCTACATGCATGTGACCACAACTGACCAGTGGGTCCTGTCTAGTTGTCTAAGGGTGAATTTGAAGAAGAGGGTGTTATAATGCCAACGCAACTTTGTACGCAACAGTGCAAAGCAACTACTCGACAATAAAAGAAAACTCTACTTGCTAACAAGTATCAATACCCACAGCTGGCTTTGGGTCATAAATTCGATGCTCCACCGTGTAAGCGGCTAGTAACTTAACGGTAATTGTGGGTTCGAATCCCAGTCGAGGTTAGCTTTTTCTATACTTGCTTTATTCTTCTTTCATATCCAACAATTTTTGTAGCTATTCAAGCTTTTCCAAACCATTATAGACCTTTCAAGAAATTTAAAAACCTTTCAAGACCTTTTTAGTCTTTTCCAGACTTTTCCAGATCTTTCTAGATCGTTATCAAGCAAACATTCCAGATCCCAAAAGGTCTTGAAAATGTCTTTTGACCTGTCAAATTAGGATCACGGGGCAGATCTTTCGAAGACATTTACTTTAGGTGCTTTTTAGATCTTTTCAAGACCTTTTTAGACAATTTTCTAGATCTTTTCAAGACCTTTTCAAGGTCTTTCGTTTTCCTACGGGTATGTAAAGGGTTTGTTACATCGAAATTATGGAATAATCGGCATGCAATTTGCCTATACCAAGCAAGTATGGTATTACTATATGCCTTATTAAGAAAATCAATATTTAGAAATGTTATTTTATTTACATGTATTTATTATAATTACACATGTCTTAATTATTTTCTTTTGTAGATTATTTACCAAGCAGGTCTGATTTTGGGGTTTAAAGATTTTTCAGATTCAGTTACATCTCTTTGACAGGTAAATGTACATAATACAAGTAATCAGATGTTCAATTTATAATCGATTGTATTAAACAAAATTGATAACAATAGACCCTTTTAATAAGTGCAGAGTATGTCATTTTCTGCATTTTAAATTCTATTGAAAATATACAAAAGCTAAGACAATAAAGGAAATTAAAAAGAATTGAAAAGGAAGATTGAAAAGAAATTAACATTATAGGGTGGAAATTACGTATTCTAAAATTATTAAAAGGATAGTAATCTTTTTTCCAAAAATGGTGCAGTGGCGATGAAAAGCAGGTGAAAATGCCCCGCGGTGGGGCCAAAAAACTGTGGCAAATTCCCACCCTGGAGAAAGTTGTACTTTACTTTTATCTGTTGCCACAATCTAAGAATCAGCATTTAATTATTATGAGTACTTATTTCAAACACCTCTACTAAACTCTCCAGGCGTTTACTATTACTGTAATTCAACCAAGATGCAACAAAATTCGTATCTTAATTTTGCTTTAAACGCTTCTGTAATAAAATCCAACTGGCAATTAGACAGTCAAAGTTATGCATTGGGTACATTGATAAATATACTAGAGGGAAAGGGGTGCAATTCAATTGCCTTTTCCTCCCAATCGTCTTTTGGTGTTGAGCAAAAGGAATAAGGCTCGGAATATTGGAATAATATTATAATGTAATGCCCCACCTCCAGGCAAAGATTTGTTTTCAAATTACCCACCCCTGGGAGGGTTCAATGCGTCAAATGTCCAGCAGTTCGTGTCCCGAAGGAGGATAGGCATGCTTGGATTTGACTGTTACATAATGCCAGAGGATTTTACTCGTCAAAGAAAACGATCTAGCAGTGGAAGGGTTATAATCTA
Source organism: Paragorgia papillata (assembly GCA_035771165.1). Lineage (NCBI taxonomy): Eukaryota > Metazoa > Cnidaria > Anthozoa > Scleralcyonacea > Coralliidae > Paragorgia > Paragorgia papillata. Next base: position 525,907 of record JAWNZC010000359.1, read on the forward strand.
TCCCAATTAAAAAAAAAAAGCTAACAAAATTTTCACTTCATAGTCACTTTAAAGTTGACTTTGCCACAGACTGAAATGATTTTGGCACCTCGAAAATGTAACAAGAATTATAATTACAACAGTATCATTGACTTTCTTTTAGTATTCAGAGTCTGATGTCACCAGCTGAACTAATTGAAGAAGACAATGAACCAACAGAGGCCCAACAGCTCAAAATAATTGAGCATGTGGAAGCTGAGCTCAATGGGGAAAAAAGTGCAAGCATTTTTTTGATGCAAGAGGTAAATGTAGACCTACATGTACCAGTACACTATAAAAATAATTAACAGTATCTACAGCATGTGGACCAGAGGCGGATCCAGAGGGTTGCTATCGTTGCTCAAGCAACGGTCAGAATTTCCAGATTAATTTATTCAGTCTTTTGGCGAGTATTTTTGCGCACCAACATCTTTAAAATTAACATATTCAGTCAAATATTATAATTTTTAGTGCCGGACCACGTTAATAAAATTCGTATTATTCAATCACTTAAGGGGCGCTGCGCGATTATTTGCGCGAGAAATGCCGTGAGTTGGGTGTCTATTTTCGCGCGCCCATATTAAATCCGAAACCGGAGAACACCCGAGCCTACCTAATTAAGCCTGTGTAGCGGCCCTCATCTTTGGGTACTGACTTAGTTAGCATCAGCTAAACGTGACTGTGCAAATGGCGGGAGCAACGGTTGATGCTAAATTTAGCCTTTTCTGAGCAACAGCAAAGGGATGCTAAGGGATGCTGACCAATCAAATGATCAGATTCAGTATGCTGAGCAACGGTGAGCAACGGTAGAGAAATAAGCCAATCACGTACCTATATTTTCCGGGTCTCCAGTGATGCTAAGTAGCAGCGTACTCATCGACTATCACTCGTTCAGTGTCGGTGTTCTATGTTTAATATCTTCAGTTCGTAATGACTTCGAACAACGCTTAATTACAACGATTGTTTGATGTATTTGATGGAGTTATTCATCTGCGATAAAATAGGATCTAAATGTTTCTTTGTGTATTAAAGTCCGCGATCGCGCGACGGCGACGCCAGTTTACCTACAGCCAGGAATCGCACTACAAAAACCACTACGAGTCTGCAGTAAGGTTAGCGTATTAAATGCTTATGAACAATATATAATAATGCTAATCAGCCAGGGCATGTTTAATTATTTCAACTACACAACACAGTTAATGTAAATGAGTATGAGTATAGATACTGTAGTATGTCTGTCTGATATTTAAATGTCTCGGTTTAAAGTAAGTGTAAATCTTGGTGACTTATGAGAACAGAGTGGTTGATTTGTTTAATACTAAGCTAGCTTAATAGCTTTATATATTCCAGTCTGACTAGTACTTCTATTTTTGATCTATAAAGCAGAGTCTGCAGAGATAATGTATACTGTATGTATTTTTAGTATAAACCAGCTACTCCAGCTAGTACAAATTCTGCTTTCTGATTGGCTGAGCTACTCACTGTCTATTGATAATAGACCACTAGTAGCAAGAGTCAATTATTCACAAATGAAAAACAATGGCAGAAACTTGCAAATTTGTCGAGGTAATACTGTGACCAACTACAGTACTCTGGTTTATGCAGGAATACTAGTTGCCAACAATTAGACAACTTGCCCTCATTGTTTATAAGCGATAGTCATTAACTCGAGCTCACAGACAACTCGGGCTCATTTGGTTAATTATTTAAGTATTAATTACTTGTACAAAGTGTGTCCTGATTTTGAAATTTTCAATATGTTAATAAAATGCTGTATGGTATTAATGTGGAATAATATTGAACCCTTTGTTTTCCAGGGGTTTTCTTTTGCTAATATAATTATCTGGTGTTAGCCATCTAAACTCACTGTAATTAAAAACTTGAAAGTTCTGTTGGTAAATAAAGGATTAAGCAATTCTTGGCTGAGTAAAGCGGCTGAGAAAACAAAAAAATTATGTATACTGTACATGTACATGTATGTGATGAGCAAGGGAATGTACATGTACTTAATATTGTGTTATTTGCAGTGCTGCAACCAAAAGCAGAGGTCTTCACATATTTTTGTATACAGTACAAATCTAATCACCAAGCTTGTTAGTGAAGAAATTTTCTGTGATTTTTTTTGTTTGAAGCCATTTTGCAGGCTTTCATTGCAACATCAGTCGAGCAATTTATATTTTTAATTATTGGATAATTGTTATTAATGTTATTAATACAATAATTTATTGCTCTGGTGAGTCCTAATTTATTGAATACAAAATTAACTGCCTTCAGTTAAGTTAGTTTTACAGAATTACAGTTGCAAACATAAATTAATTTTGAATAAATAATATTAAAGCTTTTTATAGTATAATTATGTTGTGTTAAGTTTTATCTTCTAACAGCCATATGTTTAACTGCCAAATTTCTTGATGTGCTGCTTATCCAACACAAGTATTAATTTCCTCAGTTTGTGGTGTGGTGTTCAAACTACTATACACTTTGCTGATCAACCATGAATATGATATAATGCCCTTCACGATCTGGTTCTTTTTACAAATAAACGTCTGGGGGTAATTTAGTAGTTATTGATTTAGTAGTCATATAATGATAATTTATAGTATTGCTTCCATACAAGATAGTATGTTATATATAAAATTTCCAAAAATATATACAGTACTTTGCAGTTACCAGCTGATCGTTACTCAGTTACTGTGAATCCGTTGTCGAGTCAGAGCTAATATTTTTGGGTCATAATTTTTCTAAGGCTACCCAGAGACCCTGGAAAAATGCGGGAAATGCGTTTTTAGAGGTCCGAATTTTCAAAATTTTCCGGGGGTGTACCCCCCTAAAAAGGTGGACCACACCTTACTAGCAAGGGTCAGATTTTTGGCTGGATCCGCCCCTGGTGGACATCATAACGCAGTTATTGCCACAACACCATAAAAGCTCTATTGAGCTCCCTTTGCAAAACAAGTTTTGTAATAAGCCCCCTCTTATTATTACAAAACCATAGACAGATGTCAAAACACCAAGAACATGCTAAGGGCCTGTTTATATGGAGCCAAGTTACTCGGCAAACCGAGTTACCCACCATGTATCGAAATTCAATGCTATCCCGGCAGAGTGTTTCTATGAGACACGCGAGTAACTCGGCTGGTCGAGATCCCAGCAAAACAGCCGAGATCTCGGGATGAAAATATTCCCAAATAAACACTCTCTTGCCGGGTAACTTGGCTACCTGAGTTGAATTCATCACAACAGCGCACGCGCCACTTTGAAACCATTATAATGCGTGGGTAGCTTTGCTGAGTAACTTGTCTCATATAAATACTCATCTTTTTTCAACTCAGCTTGCCGGGTAACTCGCCTAGCCGGTTAACTCGGCTTCATATAAACTGGCCCTAATTATATGGTAAACCAAATAAATAAACTGATTGGTGTAACAGTGATACTGAGCCACGTGTCTTTGTACTTTAATTGCTACCAAATCTGGGAAAACTTAATTTGATTTTCTCCAAAATCTATAAGTTTGGAATAAACGCTCTAGGGCAGGGGTATTCAATTGGTAGACTGCTACTGTAAATGTATCAATATGGACCAAGCAACCAACCCCTAAACAACCTAATGCTAGCTGAAAATATACAATGAAACATATTCCTAATTCTTGACGTTGCCTCATGTCTAGTCCTTTTTCCGAGCTATGTATAGCCAACCAGATCTCGATTTGTTAAATTTTGCATTTGTTTGTTTGTCTGTCGGCATTACATCATCCATATATGAGCTGATGTGCGCATGTTACGCTACCGTCGATACTCGGTCGGTAGTTCAGCTTTTCGAAGTTCTTCCTCGACAGAAAATTCACGGTAAGAACAAATATATCATGTCTTTACTTTCTCGTTGGAAGTATTCATCAAGGCCATGAAGATTTCAGTGGCCAGTCTCGAGGAAAGCAGTGCTCTTTCATGAGTTGATCAGTGCTGTTAACAGCACAAACTATTCCAGTTATCGAGTGAAATTCGACAACCACTGACAATGTCTTAGACAATGTCCAAGTACAAGGAGACAACATGTACTTGAATGCTTTTAACAATGATCTCATTCCTCGTGAGGGATTTCTGTCGCTGTGCAACTTACCAACTGTTGTCAACCTCTGATCAACACACTTGTGAACTGTCTTACAATTTCAGCGAGGAGAGTTTATCTTGTCGAGGTAAGATATCAGTTTCTATAACTGACAGCTGTGTTTCTAAACTAAGCTCACTGAACTCTAGAAATGAACTATTATCGACTTGCAGACACCGAAATAAATTTCTCCTTTGTAACCAATAACTAGCTTGCATACATAACATTGTAATCCTACCCCGTTAATGACGTCAAACATGTATATAGTATTCCTTAGCATAACACCAAACGCGACATTCACCTGATGAGTGTGGTAAGCTTCGCTTACCATACGAAACAAGTTTGTAGTGATTAAAAGTTCAAATGAAGTAACCTAGTTTGTCTTCTGTGTTATATCCGCTGTACTTCGGTATCGAGCACTCTATTTCATATATGATTCCAAACTCGATACTTCTCTATTTCGCTCCTTTATTGTTGAGCACTCTACGAATAAATATGGAACCCGTCAACCTTGGATACTCAACGAAAAACATACCAATCGCGCAGCCAAAGGAATACTTAAAATGTTTGGTCGAAAAAACAGAATCTTTTCTACGACGCATTAGATGGAAAGCTCATCGCTTTTTAAAGCCAGCCACAACTCAATCTACTTCTAATGAAACACTTGGATTTCATACAACAAAATCCCCGTCATCGATTAAAGAACTAGACGAATTTGAAGACAAAATACATGCACTTATCCAGAATATTTAATTCAAAAGAGACCACAACGAATTCCAGAAAGTACTAGCACAGGACTTGACAAAAATTAGAACTGATGACAAACTACTCATTGCAGCTGACAAGACAACAAATTTTTAACGGATAGACACCCCCGACTACAACAAATTACTTGACACTGCAATAACCAAAGCCTACAAAAAAGCACCAACGAACACAACAAGCAAAATAATATCCACAGAGAAGAAAGTCGCTAAGAGCCTCGGCCTAGATAATCGCATTGATTCGCTAGCAACAAAGAACTCATTTATAACCTTAAAAGATCACAAACCGAACTTTGCCAACAATCCCACGTGCAGACCGATAAATCCATCAAAATCGGAAATCGGTATCGTCAGCAAACAAATCCTACAAAGGATCAATACCAAAATCGTGAAAGCTGATAAATTAAACCAATGGAAAAACACCGACGCAGTAATCAAATGGTTCAAGAGCCTGACTAATAAACACACCCGTTCGTTCATTAGCTTCGATGTAGTGGATTTCTATCCATCTATATCGGAAGAGCTACTTAAAGAAGCCCTAACGTTCGCCTCGCAATACGACGTCATAACCGAGAATGAGAGATACATCATCCTACAAGCAAAGAATACCCTACTTTTTAACGGAAATTCAACGTGGTGCAAGAAATCACCAAACTCCCTCTTCGACGTTTCTATGGACAGCTTTGACGGCGCTGAAACCTGTGATCTAGTAGGCGCATACCTACTGTCGAAATTAACTCCAGAGTACGGCAACGATATCGGTCTGTATAGAGATGACGGCCTAGCAGCATTCCACAAAACACCGAGAGAGATCGAGAACATTAAAAAACAGATATGCAAAACGTTCAGCGACCACAACCTAAAGATCACGGTTGAAGCGAATAAGAAATGTGTTAACTATCTCGACGTAACACTAGACCTACGAACTGCATCCTACAAGCCATATACGAAACCCGGAAACGTCCCGCAATATGTAAACCGCCAAAGCAGCCACCCACCATCAATATTACGAAGCATACCCGAGGCAATCAACAGACGGCTATCAAATATATCATCAGATAAGCAATCGTTTGATTCTGCTATTTCACCGTATCAAGAAGCCCTACAACGAAGTGGTTATGATTATACGCTTAACTTCAACCCTCAACAACCAAAACAAAAGCGCTCGAGAAGTAGAAACATCACTTGGTTCAATCCACCCTACAGCGCCAATGTTGCTACCAACATTGGGCACAAATTTCTACAAGCCATCGAGCAATGCTTCCCACAAAGCCACCCATTGCACAAGCTATTCAACCGCAACACCGTAAAGTTGAGCTACAGCTGCATGCCTAACACACACCACGCCATTTCAGCCCATAACAAAGCAGTGCTCACAAAACCACCAGCCCAAACCAACACTATCAACGACAAAGAATGCAATTGCCGCCAGAAAAACTCCTGTCCCCTCTCTGGTAAATGCCTAACAGAAAGCGTAGTCTACCAAGCAACTATAACGAGAGAAGACACAAATGAAGAAAAGACTTATGTCGGACATACGGGGGGCGAATTTAAGACGCGATACAATAACCACACGAATTCATTTAGAAACGCAAAACATAAGCATGCTACTGAACTCAGTAAATACGTCTGGCATTTAAAACAATCAAACACCCCTTATTCAATTAAGTGGAAAATCGTTAAGAAATGTAACAGTTATTCGAACAAAACTAAGCGATGTAACCTAAGCTTGCATGAAAAATTCATTATCATTTATTACCCTAAACTAAGCTCACTGAACTCTAGAAATGAACTATTATCGACTTGCAGACACCGAAATAAATTTCTCCTTTGTGACTAATAACTAGCTTGCATAAATAACATTGTAATCCTACCCCGTTAATGACGTCAAACATGTATATAGTATTCCTTAGCATAACACCAAACGCGACATTCACCTGATGAGTGTGGTAAGCTTCGCTTACCATACGAAACAAGTTTGTAGTGATTAAAGGTTCAAATGAAGTAACCTAGTTTGTCTTCTGTGTTATATATATATATATATATATATATATATATATATATATATATATATATATATATATATTATATATATATATAATATATATATATATATATATATATATATATATATAATTATATACTATAAGTGGGCTTACCTCAAATGTTGATGGTCGCTACTGTCAGTTTCACGCTGGGCGATCTTCAGGCGGCTGAAGATTTTCGATTCGGCGCTGTCTTAAATAGGTTGAGTTGCTTACGTCATTGCTAATGGGTGTGTGGGTTGATGGCACGCTTCTGGGTGTGTGGGTTGATGGCGGTGTGTGGGTTGATGGCGGTGTGCGGGTCGATGGTGCGCTACCTACATTCCTACCTTTGTTCCTGCCTACACCTACGTTCTTTATCTTAAACTTGTTTTTGTGCCGACATGTTGAAAGGATTTCTGATTTTTTGTTAAGTAAAGTGGGTTTTTCGGATTTCATAATGCAAAGTTTTTCTTCCAAACATAAATTACATCAGTTAGATCCCCCTGAGTATGCTGCTGACCGTTTTAAAATTGACCAATTAATGTTAAAATTTTGTTTTTTGTTTTTCAAATTCCATATGTGTTTGGAGAGTTCGGTTTCGTTTGAATATTTTTTGTGTTGAAAAGATTTGGTGTGGTTTCTGTATCACTCCTTAAAACTGTTTGCTGTCATGCCTATGTAATGGTTAGTGTCATTAGTGTTGTTTGTCGAAATAATTGCTTCATATACGATGTTGTTTGTCAAACATTGCCCACCGAGTGGGCATTGATCTTTATTTCTCAGTTACAACCACTTGTATATTCGCTCTATCTTTACGGTATTGAGCACCTTTCAACATTTCGCGAACAACACTTTGTTTGTTTGAATATATATATATATATATATATAAAGTATAAAGTATAGTTTTACCTTAAAGTCTTCGCTACCAGAGGTTTCACCCTAAACGGGATCATCAGGCGACTGGAAAATATCGGTTAGTGGGCTGCTTAAATGCGTTAGTTGGGGCGTGGGTGTGGGCGTCGAAACGTCCGGCGCATTCATTTGGAGCGTGGGTGTGGGCGTCGAAACGTTGCGCGCATTCCTTTGATTGTTTAGGTTGTTGATCCGAAATCTATTTTTGTGCCGACACGTCGAAACTATTTCTGATCTTTTGTTTAGTAAGAGTTGTTTGTCTGCCTTCATGATGAAAAGTTTTTCGTCCAAACATAAATTGCATCTTTTTGATCCTCCCGTGTAAGAAATTGAGTGTTTTAGTATAGACCAGGTTATGTCGAAACTTTGTTTTTTTTCTTTTAGATTCCAAATGTATTTCGAAAGTTCCGTCTCATTTGAATACTTTTTATTCTGGAAAGATTTAGTATGGTTACGATATCGCTCTTTAAATGTAGTTGCTGTCATGCCAATGTATTGCTTGGTGATGTTCGTGTTGCTTATGGAAATAGATGCCTTGTATACTATGTTGTTTGTCATGCATTGCCCACGTAGGGGGCAATTGTCCTTAATCCTGCAATTGCAACTGCTTGTAACTATGCTTCGTGGCTTGCTTTTCCTGATTGTGCGTGAATTATGTTTCGTGATAATAGACTTGACGTTGTTCATGCAACTATAGCTAATCTTGACTGTGTTTCTGTTAAAAAGTTTGTGAAGCTTGTGTCCTGGTGGAAAGTGCTTGTCAATAAGGCTAAGAAAGTTGCGTCCTATGTTTGTTTTGACATTTCTGTTAAATGGAGGGTTAAACAAGATGATATTGCGGCGTCTATTTCTGCGTGTTTGCTGTGGTGCTTCTTGTGTGTAGTTTAGCTCATTGTTGAAATTGCTGCGCCTTAATGCATCTTGGTAAATTGGTGCGGTTTGATGGAATGTCCGCTCGTCAGACGAGAGGGGGGAAATGCGCTTGTTGATTGATGTAGGTAGCTGTCTTAAAATGCTTGGTGGGTGGTTTGATTGCTTGTTTATGTATAATGGATCGTCATTGGGCTTTCGAAAAGGTTTGTATTTTCCATTGCTTAGGTCGAAAGTGACGTCTAAAAAGTTTACTGAAATTAAATTTGCTTCTGCCGTGATTTTTAAGCCAAACTGTTCGAAACTTTTGTGAAGATCTTTTCTTGTTTTGTCTGCCAATCGTGCGGTCTTATTTTTTAGTACTGCCAATCCGTCGTCTCTATATAGGCCAATATTTTGGTTGCCAAACTTTTTCCCTAGGTCGTTTAGAATGAAAAGGCCTACTAGTTCGCATACTTCAGCGCCGTCATAGCTACCCATGGTAACATCAAATAAACTGTTGCTGTCTTTTTTTATCCACGGTTTTTCGTTATTGAAAAGGAGCGATTTTCTAGCGTGTTTTATTATTGAAATGTCACTTTCGGTAATAATAGCCAAATCTCTGGCCCAAGATAATGCTTGGTCCAGAAGGTCTTCAGAAATTGAAGGGTAGAAATTAACAATGTCAAACGAAATGAAGGTGTGTCTGTTTTTCTCTTCAATGTTGCCAAACCATTCGATTACTTCTTGTGTGCTTCTCCATTGATTTACGTTCAAAATGTTCCTTAACTTAGAGTTGATTTTATCAAGAATTACTTTGCTGAGCTTTCCGGACTCACTTTTAGCAGGATTAATTAATCGGCATGTTGGGTTGTTTTCGAAATTATCCTTATGATCTTTGAGAGAAATGAATGTTTCACGAAATGTTAGAGAGTGCTCAATACCATATATAGATAGAGAAAAATACAAAGTATGAAGTATAGTTTTACCTTAAAGTCTTCGCTACCAGAGGTTTCACCCTAAACGGGATCATTTAGGGTGAAAAATCATTTAGGGTGAGACCTCTGGTAGCGAAGACTTTAAGGTAAAACTATACTTCATACTTTGTATATATATATATATATATATATATATATATATATATATATATATATATATATATATATATATATATATATAATGATATTAGGTGTTACTCTGAGTGATGAACCGTATACTGGACAAGTAGAGAAAAATCAACTTGGCCCAGCTGGGCTTCAAACCCACAACCTTCGGTTTACTAGCTACAGGTCAAGTTGGGAGCTGTTGGTTGGTTATTCTCCACCCGAGTTCATTGTCCCATAATAATTGTTCTATATATATTATAGCTATTTCAATTACAACTGAGCTCTTACACGAATCTTTGTCTTTGACACAGACTGACACAGAGCTATTTATATTATGCAATTGTCTACTCTTATGATAATATAAATTGTATCAAAGAGCTGTGTTTATTTGCTGAATATGCACATCTATAAACATCGCATATTATCTTTTTCTGTTTATAGTGTCGAACAGTTGTGTTCCAGATGAAGGGACCTTATCTCTTTCAGTGTCACCCACCTGGCTGGTCTTGTATCTACTTACAGTTACTTTTGATTTTGTAGTACAGCAGCTTTTAAACCTATGCTGTGATCAGATGCAAAATACTAATTCTTCTCTGTCTTGTTTTATATATTAAACTGAAAATTTAAGCAGAGTTTGCTGGAGTGTGTGGTGGGTGGAGGGGGTCTGGGTAGGTTTGGGGAGAGGGGTTGATTGGTTTGATGAGAGGATGGCTGAGTTTAGGGAAAGAGTAGGGTAGAATAATAATGATTTCCAGCTATTACCATGATACACCATTCTTGAATTTAAAAGGCAGTGAAGCTAAGTTTTAATTGTTTTCTTCTCCAATTTTGATGTTTTCAAGGGGGTGCCAAGAAACATATTTAGAATACTTCAACTACAGTATACTGTACAGGCAGTACAAAAATGTTTTACATTGATATTTGCCTAAGTATATGCTGTACCATATTCTTGACCCACAATGACTCTCTATTTTGAATTAAGAAGTGTGTCACTCACTGTCAGGACTGCTGATAATCTCTGTCAAACAAATCCTTCACCAGTCAATATTAAGAATAAATCAACTTAAAGCAGATTGTTGTTATTGTGAAAGCAAAATAATTGCATGGCACAATACCGAAAATCCACAGTATTTTTCTACTGACAAGTATATTCAACTAGTAGAGTAGAGAACCAGATCTGAGTCATCTGACATTTCGGCTTCGAACATTTGTTATAAATACACCATACAGCCTTCTAGTCAGAAACTATTTTGTAAAAAAACTACAACCCGAGTAAGCTGAACAGTTTCTGAGCGATCACGAAGTAGTGCCGTACAACTATCGTACTTCTTTACTGCACAATCGAACTACGACCAGTAACTCAGTTGGAAGTTCCCCTGCCATTTTGTTTCTTTTTTTGAGGAAAACCGCTGTGCACAATGCATGGCGACCTTCGGCGATTCCGAGGGCATTTGTGCCAAGCGTGATCCATAGCACTACAAAAAAACAGATTAGGATACATTAGGGAAGGATATAGTGGATATAGGCTAGGAAGGATATAGTGGATCCACTTATATCCACTTACACCCACTTTGACCCACTTACCCTCACTTGCAACCACTTAGACCCACTTACACCTACTTTCCCTCACTTACACCCACTTACATCCACTTACCCTCACTTGCACCCACTTGGACTCACTTATAACACCTATTTAGACCCACTTACATCCACTTACATCCACTTTCACCCACTTACACCCACTTACCCTCACTTACACCCACTTAGACTCACTTACCCTCACACCCAATTAGACTCACTTATAACACCTACTTAGACCATTTACATTTCACTTACACCTATTTTGACCCACTTACACCTACCTAGACCCACTTAAATCCACTTCGCCTCGCTTATACCCAACTTAGATCCACTTAATACTCACTTAGAACCACTTACACCCACTTACCCTAGCTTACATTCACTTCGACCGCTTACACTCACTTACACCCACTGACATTCACTTAGACTCACACGAGTAACACGCCTATGGAGTAACCGTGTTCAAGGCGTGTTTTTATAACACGCTTCGTGTTTTTTAAACACACCAAACGTTTGCAATACACTAGCCGTGTACAACACGCTTCTAGCGTGTTACACGTGGAAATACCGTGTTGCTACAACACACTTGATAACGAAAAAGCGTGTCCTTAGAACACGGCCAGAACATGTTCCAACAACACGCTTTCGATACAACACACCAAGAATAACAACACACCATGCACCGTGTTCAACACACTTGGCGTGTTGCAACACGCTTTTGGCGTGTTGCTATAGGGGACAAAATAGTGTGTTCTAACAACACGTTTCGGTTTTCTAGTGCATTAATAATAGGCTATAATTAACTATAATTAATTTTCCGTCTTTTACTGCCTGACGGTATCACTTATAAGTTATAACGTTTGTTCTACTGCACCTGTATTGTTCCAACTTATATTAAACTCTTTGTTGTGATAAGAGGAACAATTTGAGATATAGTAGAGCTTTTTAGCTGTTTTACAACAAACGTTATGAGCGAAAGTGTAAAGTGCATTAATAATAGGCTATAATTAATTTCCCCGTATTTTACTGCCTGACGGTTTCATTTATAACGTTTGTACTACTGCACCTGTATTGTTCCAACTTATATCCAACTCTTTGTTATGATGAGAGGAACAATTTGAGATATAGTAGAGCTTTTTAGCTGCTTTACAACAAACGTTATGAGCGAAAGTGTAAAGGGCATTAATAATAGGCTATAATTAACTATAATTAATTTTCCGTCTTTTACTGCCTGACGGTTCCACTTATAACGTTTGTACTACTGCACCTGTATTGTTCTATTGTTCAAACTCTTTGTTATGATGAGAGGAACAATTTGAGATATAGTCGGGCGTTTTAGCTGTTTTACAACAAACGTTATCAGCGAAAATGTAAAGGGCAGTAATAATAGGCTATAATTAATTTTCCGTATTTTACTGCCTGACGGTTTCACTTATAAGTTATAACGTTTGTTCTACTGCACCTGTATTTATGGAAGCCGAGGAGGCTCAAATAACAAAAGCAAAAGAGCGTTTTGCAAAAGAAGAATGCTGTTTAGAGATTTTGGTTGTCCAAATTGCAAAAACAAAGTGCCGTTTTAGTGAGAAAAAAGACAAACGTCGTTTTGTGATTTCATTTGTCAAAATCGCAAAAGACAAACGTCGTTTTGTGATTTCATTTGTTGAAATAGCAAAAGACAAACGTCGTTTTGTGATTTCATTTGTCAAAATCGCAAAAGACAAACGTCGTTTTGTGATTTCATTTGTTGAAATAGGAAAAGACAAACGTCGTTTTGTGATTTCATTTGTCAAAATCGCAAAAGACAAACGGCGTTTTGTGATTTCATTTGTCGAAATCGCAAAAGACAAACGGAGTTTTGTGATTTCATTTGTTGAAATCGCAAAAGACAAACGTCGTTTTGTGATTTCACTTGTCGAAATCGCAAAAGACAAACGGCGTTTTGTGATTTCATTTGTCGAAATCGCAAAAGACAAACGGAGTTTTGTCATTTCATTTGTTGAAATCGCAAAAGACAAACGTCGTTTTGTGATTTCATTTGTCGAAATCGCAAAAGACAAACGTCGTTTTGTGATTTCATTTGTCGGAATCGCAAAAGAGAAACGGCGTTTTGTGATTTCATTTGTCGAAATCGCAAAAGACAAACGGCATTTTGTGATTTCATTTGTCGAAAAAGGAAAAGATAAACAATATTTTGAAATCGCAAAAGACAAACGGCGTTTTGCGATTTCATTAGTTAAAATTGCATAGGAGAAACGGACTTTTGTGATTTCATTGGTGGAAATTGAAAAAGACAAACTACATTTTGAAATCGCAAAAGACAAACGTCGTTTTGTGATTTCGTTTGTCGGAATCGCAAAAGACAAACGGCGTTTTGTGATTTCATTTGTCGGAATCGCAAAAGACAAACGGCGTTTTGTGATTTCATTTGTCGAAATCGCAAAAGACAAACGGCATTTTGTGATTTCATTTGTCGAAAAAGGAAAAGATAAACAATATTTTGAAATCGCAAAAGACAAACGGCGTTTTGCGATTTCATTAGTTAAAATTGCATAGGAGAAACGGACTTTTGTGATTTCATTGGTGGAAATTGAAAAAGACAAACTACATTTTGAAATCGCAAAAGACAAACGTCGTTTTGTGATTTCGTTTGTCGGAATCGCAAAAGACAAACGGCGTTTTGTGATTTCATTTGTCGAAATCGCAAAAGACAAACGTCGTTTTGTGATTTCATTTGTCGGAATCGCAAAAGACAAACGGCGTTTTGTGATTTCATTTGTTGAAATCGCAAAAGACAAACGGCGTTTTGTGATTTCATTTGTCGAAAAAGGAAAAGAATAAACAATATTTTGAAATCGCAAAAGACAAACGGCGTTTTGCGATTTCATTAGTTAAAATTGCATAAGAGAAACGGACTTTTGTGATTTCATTGGTGGAAATCCAAGACACTTAAAAATTCGAGTGAAATTAACAACAAAGACAAAATTTTGCTTTTCTAAACTTCACTTTTGCTTTTCCAAATTTCACTTTTGCTTTTCTAAATTTTAAATCTTTAAAAAACATTCATCTTGCAAGAATGTAGTGGATCCATAGCACTACAAAAAAACAGATTAGGATATATTAAGGAAGGATATAGTGGATCTAGGCCAGGAAGGATATAGTGGATCCACTTATATCCACTTACACCCACTTTGACCCACTTACCCTCACTTGCAACCACTTAGACCCACTTACACCTACTTTCCCTCACTTACACCCACTTACATGCACTTACCCTCACTTACACCCACTTGGACTCACTTATAACACCTATTTAGACTCATTTACATCTCACTTACACCTATTTTGACCCACTTGCACCTACCTAGACCCACTTAAATCCACTTCGCCTCGCTTATACCCAACTTAGATCCACTTAATACTCACTTAGAACCACTGACACTCACTTACACCTATACACCTACTTAGACACGCTTACACCCACTTTGACTCACTTACACCCACTTACCCTAGCTTACACTCACTTCGACCGCTTACACTCAGTTACACCCACTGACATTCACTTAGATTCACTTAAACCCACTTACATTAACTTAGACTCACTTATCCTTAGTTACACCCACTTATATTCGCTTAGACCAACTTACACCCACGTACATTCACTTACACCCACTTACATTCACTTAGACTCACTTAGACTCACTTACCCTCACTTAGACTCACTTACACCCACTTATAAATTTGTGAAATTGTATTGTGTGCTTCTCATACAGTACAGCTAGTTTCGGTTGTTTTGTTGTGGTTATTTATTTCGTATTGTTGCATGCGGAATTTTGTGCATTGATATGTGCATTGATAAATTAATTTGTACTATTCTGAAACGCAGTTGGAAATTTCTGAAATTCATATGAATTATCTGAAATTCACGTGGAAAGTTCTGAAATTGAGTTGGAAATTTCTGAAATTCACTTGAATTATCTGAAATTCACTTGGAAAGTTCTGAAATTGATTTGAATTATCTGAAATTCGTTTGGACGAAATTCGTTTCTCTAATATAAGGCCACAAAAAAATCCCTTGATTCTCATCACCGCCCGACCACATTTTGGAGCCCGCGTACACATATGTTTTTATTTTGTTATAAAATATAAATGTGCCGCCCGACCGAAAATCTGCAAAAAGTTAATGTTTTTATATTTTATATTCGATTTTTGATATCCCAAGCCGAGAATTTCTGCAACAGAATTATTTAATTTGAGGAAAATTGCGTTGCGTGTTGGGGGACATGGCGGGATTTGGTGTGACTTTGAAAGAAAATATAGGAACTGTCAACCTTTCTACACATGTGCAAAAAATGCCGATCACAGATCTCGCACAAAATGCAAAATGCCGTTTGTTGTAGCGCAAGTGCGAGGTAAATCTTGCAATGTTCACCCAGAAGAGCTAGGAGCCAGAGTTGTAAATGTACTATACCTTTTGTGTTGCAGAAAAAAATAGGATCCGAATTCGTAAATGTGCCTTTTTGTTTGTATATATTGCTGGAACAAATGTGCATGTAGTTGATGTACGAACAGTCGGATTTTACAGTACCTTTCAAACTGTTCTTTATATTACATGTAAAAGTCACTTTTTCATTGATCTGACAATCATTTATTGGTAAATCTGATAAACATGGTAGACATTCTTGGTATTATTTTATGCTATCTTAGAATATTCTTTAAATGTAAAGTGAGGGAAATTTGAAGATCCCTTTGGATTACACATGAAAGAGGAGTATAAAAGAATATCTAAACTTCATTTTGAAAAAGTCTCAACTTTTGGGCTGTACTGTGTGTGCACTACCGTAACTTCAAGAAACCCCTTGCAGCAACTTGTACTTATGGTCACAGGCCAGGGTACTTTCTATTTAAAAAATTGATGGGGATTCACGTTGATTCACAGTGTTTTAATATGTACATTTCGGAAAACAAGGAAATTAAAAAACACCTCCCTCTCCAATTTTAAAACTTTATGGAATATTTTTTAATATTTTGATACAAAATATAAAATATAAACCTCCCGCCTCTTCGACGTTTTCAAAATGTAGTGATGAGAATCAAGGATTTTTTTTATGTGGCCTATTTTAAATTTCTGAGACAAAACTGCGAAGAATTACGAGACGAGCTAGTCAGACGATGCATGTTTGTTGGGCGACGAAGCAAGAATAATAATAGTTTTAACAGAACTTATTTCATGTGTTCAATTGTATTTTGGGTCTGTCGTATATAATTATGTGTTACAGAACGTCGAGAAATCGATTAAACAAGTTAGCAACGTGCACAATATTTGAAATTTTACTGTTTTTAAACTAACCAATCAGACGACAAGTTTCATCGGAGTTCCCCAGAGCCTCTTGATCCTTGGTACTGACCAAGGTACGAGATTGGCTAATGTAGAATTCCTTGGCCATATTATCAGTCAAACCATTAAATATATAAGATATATATATTTTGCAAATATTTGCAACTTTTTATCTTCTTTATTTATGCAAGAATATTTTATAAATGTCAGAAAGTACATCTGGACCAGTAAATACATTGCATCAACCTGTTCCTAAATAATGTTATTTTTATAATTTTTTGAATTTACAGACTCTGATCTCATAGCGCAGATGTGTCCAATCGTATACGAGGCATAGAAGCCGAGAAAGGATGCAACTGTAGTAGGAAACGGAAAGGTGATGATAGCCCACCTTCCTGCAGTAACCAAGCATCCAACGTTTGTGTTTCAAGGCAAACGTTGGATGCTACAGAGTATGCAGATGTAAGAACTGCGACAATCCAAACCTAGACCAGTCCCAAAAACGTTTCAACACAAACGCAGAATGTTTGTGCCGTAACACTCCTTTTTTTCCGTGCACGGATACAAGTCTACGGAAATCTAAGTGTCCGTGTTTACGCAATATAGCGCAAAATGCTCCATTCAAATGTAAAAATTGTGCCAATGGTAACGAAAAATTCAGCACAAATAATGAAAGCACAAATCGGCAAAGGAGGAAACGCGATCATGTTGGGACATTCAAGAGATCAAAAGGCGCTAGCTACCTTGCCCAAGAACGCTTCGATAAAAGCAGTGGCACTTGGACTGAACTGGAAACCACTACATTACATGTACTTGTCATCCAGAAAATTTTGCAAAACAGCAATCTAAGTTGAGCATTAATTCTGCCAACGCAGGTTCCCTGCATCGCCATTTAACGTTGTCACCTGTTCTAAAAGAAACAAAGCTATCGATAAGCTAAAAAATAAATGCGAAATTTGCTGGGAAAATATTACATTTACGGGAAAACCAAGACATTCACACACGACTTGCAGAAAGGGAAGCCCCTTAGCCCAGTATTAAACCAGGGAAAGTCTATTCTTTATTGTTTACATTGTAATGAAGTTAAATTAAAAAGTTAATTGCTACGCAACGAAACGACTTAAATTTAGACCAGACGTTTGGTTAGCTTTTGGATTTATCTGACTGTTCAAGAGTTAATGAGCGCCGCCGGTGCTAAACCGACCATAAACGATATTCGAATATTAGTGTATGTACTTCATCAGTTGTACTTATTTTAAACACTGCTTCGGAAGCTTTAGCCGAACGTAGTGTAGCTTTGTTGTTTACATTTAATGTTGGTTTGTATATTGAAAATATTTCATAAAAAACTAAAAACTATTTTTAATTATTTTGAACTGTGCGTTTACTTCGAGTAGATCCCGCTAAAAAAAAATCGCCTCTGCCATATAGCTGTACAGGGTGGGTGCAATATGAAAAGTCTGCATTATATTAGCAGGCTATAGTAGTAGTGAGTCTAAGTGGGTCTAAAATTCGAAATGGATGAAAGTAGGTCAAAGTTAGTGTGAGGTCGTGTAAGTGAGTCTAAGGGCCTGTTTATATGATCCCGGTTTACCGGGATGTCCCGGTTGCCCGGGATAAATTTAGTCCAGGGTTTATGTAATATTTAAAACACGAGCAGGAGTGTTTTATCAGATTTAAAACCACGAGGGCGCAGCCCGAGTGTTTTAGATCTGATAAAACACGTGATGCGAGTGTTTTGAATGGCTTCAAAAACGATATTAGTATTCTTTATATAAAATTGTACGTTCATTAGTATTCTTTACGTAAAATTGTATGTTCATTAGTATTCTTTCTGACGTCAAGAAGTTTTATCAGGTATAAAACCACGGACATGGTACTGATTTCCTTTGTGTTTTCCTCATGAATTATTAATGAGTTTTTGAAATGGACTAAACAGTGCTCGTCCCAGTCAAATTTCATCCCGGGTCCAACAGCACGGGAATTTAAGGAAATGGAGCAAAAAAGCAAAAACTCGCCCGAATTATACTATGTTAGAAGTTATTTCACTTTTATTCAGTGTTTTGTCTCTAGACCTGACGTTTGGACGAAATTCTGACCGTAATAGTAACAAGCGTTGCAGTTCAGTACACTTCATCCCGGTCTACCACTAACCGTGATCCCGGTCAAGCGGGACGTCGACCCGGTCTCCACTCTCCATATAAACGTAACTTGGAAAATGACTGTAAATTATCTACAAGCCGAAATCCCGGGACACAGGGACGTGGCGAAGGAATCACGATTTGGCGGGGGGTGTCATATGACAATGACCAACTTTTTTCAATGATAAATGAAAATTTTCATATCAGGGACAGTGTAAAAAAGGCGAGAATTGATCGAAAAACTTGTAATGTATAAACGGGTATTTAGGAGCTGGGCAAAACAAGACAAGACAGAAACATTTTATTTTTATGGAAACGATCAAAAGTCACTGAAACTCGGAAAGTGTTCTGAATATTAATCTAAAAGTAACCAATAAAGCGGAAAACATATTTAACAATTACAGTGGTAATCAGCAGCAGCAATTCCTCGTTTGACCAACTATTTGATATTTAGAATTATTGGCCGGGGGGTTGCACCCCCATACACACACCAGTCGCCACGCCCCTGGCGGGACATCCCGGTGTACCCGGATCATATAAACAGGCCCTAAATTGGTTAAGTGGGTCTAAGTGGGTTTAAGTGAGGGTAAGTGAGGGTAAGTGGGTCAAAGTGGGTGTAAGTGGATATAAGTGGATCTTGTGCTATGGATTCACTATATCCTTGCAAGATGAAGTACTTACCACGCCAAGTGTCTGTAACCGATGGCCATTGACAACAACAGGCTCACAAAAAGAACACTGTGCAAAGTCTACAGGCAGTGTTTTAGGTGTGGAAAATTTAAAATAAATTCAAAGGATGGCTGCAGCTACTGGTGAAAATGGTACGTACGTGATTGTAATTGTGGTTTTGTTTAGGAAACGATTTTTTAATGCCGACCGCGTTTTTTTAGATCACACTAAGGTTTGCCGAGGGAAATGAACGCTGTGCACGTGTTTGGCTTATCAGTTTAAAGAAAGGAGCAATGCTTGTGGCCAATGCCAATGTCCGTCATCAAAACATGTAGGTTTGATTGATTATATTGATATTTGAGCGCATGTTTCCCGATTATTTACAAACTTCTTTAGGAAAATGTTTTATTTCCTTAATATGGTTTCAGGAGGGAGTTCGCCTCATCCCAAGGAACATCCTAGCTTTGTTTTAAATAGTCATCCCCCCCTTCAACAACCCCAGCTTGCCTAAAGAAATCGTTGTGGTTATTGATGTTTATACAGTATATAAACAAATTTATTAGAACAAGAATAATTATTTAGGTCAGTGTATGTTCAAGTATTAAGCTTAATATGCATTGACTATATTAGCCACCACCCTTTGCCTCCAGGCACTGTAGGAGTGTAGGTCAATATGGAGCTCTGTTTTGCTATCACCCAAATGTGCAACAAACCTCTATGGGAGAATGATTGTGAGAACAGAACTCAACTAATGTGCCTGTACACTTTTTTTATTAAGGAACTAAAAGCTGGTTGTCTGGGTGGTGATGGGTGCTCCATTTAACATATTCACATATGCACTAGGGACATCTGATTGTTACAATTGTGGCCATGATGCCAAAGAGCATATTGGAGTGAAAAGAACATGTAAGGACTTCAATATTTCTTATTTCTATATGTATTTTTATAACAATGATTACACAGTTGGGTGTTAGAATTCCTATGAAGCAAGAGGCAAATAAGTGCATGGTTTATTATGCGGTATCCTTTAGAACTGCTTTTTAAGGAATTAGTATTATTAGTTCTTTGATTCTCATGCACGAGAATGAAAAGGTAATTAATATTAATTAATTCTTTAATATTAACCCTTTAAGAGATCAGCACACAATTGGCGATCTCTACCTAATAAAAGGCACACAATGCAAATTAATTGCAATGCTAATTTTCATAATAAAAATAATAGGTACAAGAGCAGCTAGTATAGCAGTAACATGCAAGTTTTGTTTTATCAGTGTTGAATAACTGAAGAAAAGAATTAGCTACCGTAACATTTAAATTGTCATGTATACATCAGTCATGCACTGTCATTGCCATGTTTATCGAAATTAGTAATAAATGAATTTATTAATATAATACTGTTGTTGTTTTTTTATTATTATTTTGTACTGGTGTCCTCTTCTATTTTGATACAGGTCTAAAATCATCACCAACTACAAATCCAACTACAAATCCTACAACAGCAATTACGGGTTAGTATATTTAAAAAAAACACACGAGTACTGCATAAGTTTCAGCTATTAGAAATAGCATGAAGTTGATTGGCTACACCTCTAAAAATAAAGTCAAATAAAAGTATATTATAAATGTTATACATTATATGGGGTCACCACATACTGTAAGAGCTGGGTATATTCCCCCAATATATATATATATATATATATATATATACACCGTATTTCCTCTATTAAGCCCCCTCATTCATTTAAAAAAAAATAAGTCCCACCCTCTGTTAAGCCCCCCCTTTAGTTTTGATATAGATAGATAGGTAGGTAGGTAGGTAGGTAGGTGAGGTAGGTAGGTAGGTAAGGTAGGTAAGGTAGATAAGGTAGGTAAGGTAGGTAAGGTAGGTAAGGTAGGTAAGGTAGGTAAGGTAGGTTAGGTAGGTTAGGTAGGTAGGTAGGTAGGTAGGTAGGTAGGTAGGTAGGTAGGTAGGTAGGTAGGTAGGTAGGTAAGTAGACAGCCAGACAGACAGACAGACAGACAGGCAGGCAGGCAGGCAGACAGGCAGGCAGGCAGACAGGCAGACAGGCAGGCAGACGGACCGATGATTTATTCAACTTAGTTCTGTCCTCTTCTTATTGAGTTTGGATTAAAAATAACGATTTCTTACTAATTCTTTTTCTAGGCAATAAAATTACAATTTTCATTACGATTTTCATTTCACTTGAACGTACCTCTCCTTGTTGATTTGCTGCATGTTTCCATAACGCACGTGTTGTGACGATTTTGTTGTTTTCGCAGACCCCTTTGGGGATGTGTCACCTTGTTTGAAGTGTAACGCGAATGCGATAATATATTAAATGCACTTTGTAATAGCCACTTTCTTCATTGCTTTGAGCATCTAAAAATTAAAAATTCAGTTATGTAATTACAGAATATAATAATTTAATAATCAAAATATTTTCAAAATTATTTAATTTAATTGCAATAGGTTCTTTTCAATAAGACGACAACGTTACAAAATGTCATACGAGCATGTGCACAATAATTTCTTGAGATACAAGATGATGACAACTTTGACAGTATGGTTGAATCAAAAGGGCTAGAATTGTTTTTGCTAGATGGGAAGGGTATAGTTACTGACGAATCGTTTACGAACAACAAGACAACTTTTCATTTCTGTTATACGAAATTTGGCACAATCTTTATAGATACCATAGAAAGCTCTTATATACACCACCTGTCGGCTGTGTTTCCTCTCTAACGTTTAATTTTTGGGCTCATTTAAACTCATATATTATCCCGTCTCCTAAAAGTGGCGAGTAACATCTTTACTAGCGTGTTAAGACGGTTAATTCGATTGCGCTAAATGTTATAGGACAAGAGTTTATACATTCTACATGATGCGAATTTTTGGATAATAAAGCAGAATGTCCTCCAAAATGCGTAATATGAATATGAATAGTTTTCTGTTTCGTTTCTCATCGAAAATTGTAGGACAGAAGAAAAAGGTCAAGCGCGCAACATCTACTGTTCACCATTTACCGACTTTGTAATAAATTATCTTGGCTATTAACACACGTCTCGAGCGAATAGTTAGAAAATATAATGGACACCAGTTCAAATATTATTTTATGTGCGTCTAAATAAGTCTTTTTAAGTCTCGTTATGGTTACAGACACACAAACGAGGCGGAAAAAGCTTATTAAGCTGCACATAAAAGGAAATTCAAATAAGTCTCAATTATGCATATCAAGTGTATATATAAATAGGAAATTTATTTGCGGCACTTATAGTGTGAAATTTAGCAACAAATTATAATATATTGTAGTGTTTGTTTGTTTGTTTTTTCAGCAATCTGAACGATCTTATGGAAACTTAAGCATGGATGGAAATGATTCAATTTCTAGGTAAAAATTCCTAAAACGGTATTGTTGAATTTACAACTTGCAAAACATATATATTCCAATGTACTGTATGGGGATATAATTAGCAACGTGTGTGTGCATTTTCTGTTTTAGCCACTCAAACACGGAAGCAGTTCCGACCGAAGTTGATGCTTTAGCACCAAAACAAAGGTATACTTTATGATTTATTTCTTAATATAAATTAGAGAACATAAAAATGAATTTTCAATTTTTTTGTATGCACATGCAGTCATTGCATGTGCAAATATTGTATGGGGGTGTTGGTGGCACAGTGGTTGGTGCACATGCATGCATGCACTTCATCTCTGTGATTTGGGTTGATTATTCCTGCTAATTGATGCAGTTAAAAGATTTAAAAAATTACCTACAATCAGTGACAAAATACCTTGGGACATTTCGCATTATTGGTACTTACCTAATATTTCTGTCAATTATTTTGGTAGTAAATTATATCCCTCCCTCCCCCTCCCTATTCAATGTTGAATTTACAGTAAGGAACTCAGTGAGCGTTAAAACGAGCGCCTAAAGAGTCACCAACATTGAACAAGGGGGCCGGGGGATAATTGGAGCGGAAAGTATTGTCCTTTAGGTTGACGTGTCCCAACACTTTTGTCACTGATTGTCTGCGAAAACATTTTTAGTTCATAAAATAAACCTAGTTACCTAGTCAGTTCTTTTTCTAAAAATAGTTATATTTGACAAAGATGTTCACAATTTATTGTTAACAAAATTGTTATGGGCATTTTCAAGCTATTAAATAGGCATTTTTTTTGTTTTAAAGTCAGTTTACTGCTCAAGGCGTCTTAATTGCACGTATTATGCAAAGCGATTTCGGCTAAAATAGGTGCGTTATCAGCAATGCAATTAAATATGATCGATTTACCTAAAACGAAGTTTTAATATATTTACAATCACTCGATTGCGCATTTATTTATGTATGCGTAGAGTATAACTTGTGCAATATCACTCTTCAACTAACGGGCGTCGCGTTAAACGAGAATTAAAACGTGTTTATTTTAGCCAGTTGCGCAATCTTTAACGGGTTCTGCGCCGGTATTAGCAATAACGCTATTTGAGGTAGGGACCTTTTATTATTTTAACAATTGCTGTAGAACGTACGCGTACTTTAATTTCAGCACAAAAACAAATATTAGAGAAGTGATACTAGGTTTAAAAATCGGAAATTCTCAACGTCTACCAACGTCTATTAAAGGCACGAAAGGTACAAAACATGCATATTGAAACTTGTTCTAGGTTTTCATTAGCAACCATATTACGTACAACATTACTAATACATACTAAGGTAAAACGCGAAATATTTGCGGAAAATTATTAGAGAGATATAACGTAATACAACGCTTGTATACGGTTGTCATGACAAATGTCACAACGTCCACGGTTCTCACCAACGGTTCTCACCACGGTGCTCACTGAACACCGTGGACGTTAGTTTGCTAATTTACGCTTGTTTCTTTACAAATAGTCAGTGCTGCTGTTTTCTAATATCATCTGCATGGTATAGTTTACATTTAATGAGTTTTAACCGGTATTGCATCGACAAAATAAAATAATTTAGAGGTAAAGCGGCGACGGTTCTCACTTCCGCAGTATAAAGATATAGTATAGTATTAAGTTATTTATATAAATATAGCGAGCATCGTTATAAAAATCGCATTTGAAATGCGTGAATTGTAAATATGCATTATTTTCTTATTGAAAACTAACATATCATAAGGCGGGTGTGCAGAAAATGTCATTTTAAACCACAATCTTCGTTCTAATACATGTTTTTCTGGTGAGAACCGTAGTGAGAACCGTTGTGAGAACCGTGGACAGAACAGACGCACAACAGGGGGCCATTTGGACTATTGAATATCATATTTCCTTACTGAATTTTGCACAGAAATAGTTTATTTAGTCTACAATAACATTGCTTTAGCTTTCTTGGCTTTAAAGTACGCTCCTAAGTTGGCTGTAACGGCATTTTTTACAATATAAAGAAAATAGCTTTTCAGACAATCAGTGACAAAATACCTTGGGACATTTCGCATTGTTGGTACTTACCTAATATTTCTGTCAATTATTTTGGTAGTAAATTATATCCCTCCCTCCCCCTCCCTATTCAATGTTGAATTTACAGTAAGGAACTCAGTGAGCGTTGAAACGAGCGCCTAAAGAGTCACCAACATTGAACAAGGGGGCCGGGGGATAATTGGAGCGGAAAGTATTGTCCTTTAGGTTGACGTGTCCCAACACTTTTGTCACTGATTGTAGCTTGCTTATGAGAAGAGTGCTTCCAGTTTGCCTCAACAAAATCAAACAGGTTTCATCAGGGTGCCCCCGTTTCCGCTTGTATATAGCACTGGACCAATAAGGCAAACCCCAAGTGGAAAAAGTTTAGACATAACTGCCGCTTGGGTTATGCACTACGGATACCTAAGTTTGTTCAGTTTATAGTCTATCACTGTGTACACTTTCGTATGCATCTTTCTGATCTAGCGTCATTTGTACTTCTGTTGTAAACACGTGGATGGAGAAATGGCCACAGGTATACTTGATTAACTTTGCGAGTTGTTTACCGATATAATCAAGTAACGGACGTCATATACTTGTGTGGTATGCATATAAATACGTTCTATATCGATTACTTTACAGGCAAAATTACAATAGAGGATGCTTTTTCCTGTGGGAAGTCGATTGCATATTTTAGTCCAAACGTGAAGGTGCGTTATTGTAGTAGTGTACTGTACCCTCTTAGTCAAGGTTGACAAATAATACAGTATAAACGTACCGTATTTTAAATACACAAAAGCTTTGTTGTTGTGCAAGTCACGAATTTATCAGTATGAGACATTTATACAAGACAAATCAAGTTAGACTTTTTAACACGTTCAATTGATGTTTTGAGACAAGCCCTTATTCTCCTGATATATCCGTTGATTGAAGTTGTTAAAAAGTATATATATATATAAAGTATATATATATATGTGTGTGTGTGTGTGTGTGTGCCATAAAAGTTTCAGAAAACTATTATATATATATATATATATTTATTATATAGCAGGCTATCGGATATGAGCTTTTGCGTAATCTGATTGGTTCCCTACTACTAGGCTATCAGCTGATATCCTGCTAAAACAAGATGGCGGCATGTTTTTTATAAACTGTCGAAAAGAGTTGAAATTGACGGATTTTTATACAGAAAAACACCAACACCCTCAAACCAATGTATAAAAAAACAACATTGTGTAAAAATACATTAACAATTTAGCATGTTAAATGGTAAAGTTCACCTAAAAATTACGTCTTTTTACTTAAAAAACCCGACTAAATTAACTGGTTGATATTAATTTGTTGCCAAACAAAGAAACTCACTGTTAAAATCAAGCTTACAACACACATTTCGTAGGAGATCACCAGTAAAGAGACTTTTTTATTTAGATAAGCATTTGGAGTAGTAAAAAAGTTTTTTTTCAAAAACCAACTAAGTAATTTAGTTTCATTGCCGAAGGTGTTTCAATTTCATTTGTGCATGAAATCAAAACCTTTTTCACGACAGCAACGCTAATATAAACAACTGACCCACCTTTTGACTTCATAAAGGTACCTTTTAATCTTTTTTGTTGATCTGCTTAACACATTTTTTGCCTCTCGTGGGGCACCATTTATACAACATTTCGAAGCTGTTTACCGAACAGCTCAGCGAGAAACTCTATGTGAACGCATCATTACGCATGGCGGAAGTATTAAGTTGCCTATGCCGGAAGTTTGTTGTTTCAAACATTTCGCTGTAATTTTGTCTCTTGTACAGTGCTTGGCTATATAATAAAGCGCCTCGTTGGCTATGAGCTCATATACAACTCGAGCTCATGGTATAACTGTTAAATATATATATATATATATATATATATATATATATATATGAGAGTTTTCTGAAACTTTTATGGCACATAAAGACAAAGGCGAGTTGTCTAAATATAAGTAATTTCTTGACCAGAATTTGTTCCTTATGGCTTGTTTAAGCTAGGCTCTTGCAGAAAAACATGTATCTTATTTTGTAGTTTTCGCACGCTTAAGGTTGTGACGTCATCATAATTCACATCATCTGACGGAAATTGATAACACAGCTGACGGACATTATAGAAAATGAACCGGAGTAGTTAGTTGATCAAGAAATAAGTTAATGTATATAAAAGTCTATTGTATAGTACAATGCTTAACTGCTTTATGTGTTTTTTTTGGGGTTTTTATTCTCAGGAGAGATATTTAATATATCCACATTCGATACAAGTATAGGAAAGAATGGTGTTACCTAGGAGAAATAAGAATAAAGATTGATGGGAACGAAATCAGTAGAGGTGGAATGCGACAGGCGATGAAAGCCGTAATTGTTAAGGGAAGTAATCACCCAATGTTACGACAGTTCCGAGATGGCAGTACCATCCTTGCAAAATGCTATCTCGACAAGGTGATTGCCGCAGCTCTGGAAAAGGGGCGTGAACTTGTTTCAATCGCCCGTAAGGTAATGCAGATATTATTTACGAGTTTAAATTGAATTTATTATTTTCCCACAAAATGTAATAGAAAATAGATAAAAAATGAAAGTAAGGCAAGTAAACTTAAATAGAAACCAAAAAGCTTTAAGATTTGGGCTACTTCATTACAGTTCTAATTCGTATAACTTTTGAGGGTAGAGCCCATTGCATGGTCTCTATATATGAACGTTACATGATATCTGAGAG
The DNA here is from genome assembly GCA_035771165.1 of Paragorgia papillata. NCBI lineage: Eukaryota > Metazoa > Cnidaria > Anthozoa > Scleralcyonacea > Coralliidae > Paragorgia > Paragorgia papillata. Next base: position 553,562 of record JAWNZC010000359.1, read on the forward strand.
ATCAGTGATGAACACGCTTCGGATATGTCTACGAAAGAAGTGTTCAACTGATAAGTAACTATATGTAAAAAATACAATGGAATATTGAGAAGGCGAATATAATTAATGCGTAATTTAAAGGAAAGAAGTGACAAAAGCAAAGAATTTGATCAAATTAATATTTCAAACAAGTCTATGGTTCATGTTGGCTGCATGGGATGCTGTGATAATCAAATGTCATGAATTTTTTTAGGGTTTCAATTGTTCCTAATATTTTTTTATCACGCACAAAATGGTCACAAGCTTTCGCAACAAAAATGCACACACGCCTAGCACAAATTTATTGCATTCTGGGAACAATGGATAAATGTTGTTAAACGTTCAAATGTATCGCACATGTAACACAGTAAAAACCCGTTAACAAGAACCTTCCACCATAAGAACCTCAGGCTGAAATTAAGAATTTATTTATATAAGAATATATAATAATATAAGAACCTACCCCAGACTGATTTGGTAAAATGTAGGTTCTTGTTAGCCGGTTTTTAATGTACGAATGAAACTATATAGTTGAAAACCAGAAAAAATATTCCTTGCATGTTGTAAGCAAATTTATTTATCGGAGGACAACGTAAAATCATAAATTCCTTCGCTCAAGTTGTCTATTTCCATCTGGTTTCTATTGTAATTTAGTTTACTTTTACAAACGTTAACTAAAAATCTGAAATTTGCACTTAAATATATATAATTTGTTTCGAACTTTAAATCTGAAATGTTCACTAACATATATGTAATGTGTCTCTTAGGAAATTCAGACAAGATGGTCGTGCGAAACAGTGCGCACAATTTTTCCAAGCCTTACGCCGGAAAGATTGAACGGTTTCCAAGGTGTGTACAGTGCATATCCAACCGGGAGGGAGGGGACAGAAGGAAAATTAAAGTTTTTGAACTTATTTCCCTGGTTGCTTTTATGATTAGTTTTGAGTACACTAAAAATTTTGTTTCGTTTTAATTCCTAATTACGATATAGGAATGTAATGTATTCAGTCGTGTTTTTATGATTTTAGTCAATCTTTGCTCGTACAGGTATGGTCTTCTCCTAATAATTTCTACGATAGTCTGTGGCACATTAACATCTTTGGAACAAAATTATTCCTGCCTAACTCTCTGTAGAAGCTCTACCGGCGAAAAACTGAACAACTAGCTACAAGAGGCTACTGAGTATTTGGGAAGCCAGAAAGTTGCCATTTTTTTCTTCGTAGGTTGACACATAATGGGAAAAAAGTTTCAAGTCATCTAATTTTTTTACATTCATAGGGATATGGGAGATCTAAAAACAATTTTCTTTGGTTGTCATGTGGTATAAATTGTTCTTGAAATTCCACATATTATACGCGTGGATTGCGTTTGTTGCTAGTCGAGAACGAAAAAACAAGTTTGATCGGATTACTAAACTGTTTTGGAAAATTTTGGTGGGCCACAAAAGCGTTTAACAACTGCTTTAACAACAGTTAATATTTATAATAACAATTATATGTCTTTTTGCATCTAAATATACAATCACGCATATCATTTCCTTTTATTATTGTATTTATTTTGCCCACATAATCGATAAAATAGTTTTTATATTTTTATGCTTAATAACTAGGAAGCTGCGCCTTAATATTTACATTTCAATATCTTTCCTTTTCTAGCGTTATACCAGCCTTCGTTGCTACATCTGAGGACCACGAGTGTATTTATATGCTAGAGGAATGGTTGGATGGTGATTTTAAAAAGTATATGAATAACGATGGAACAGCAACCGTGTTTGGAGCAAGTAGTTTTGCTGGCAAGGTTTGTCTAGCGTTTGCACATTGGTCACTTTCTTTTGGACAAGGAAAAATGTTGGCAACCGACTTACAAGGTTAGTAACTAGAGTGATTCTAGGCGTTTGTAGAGTTAAATTGACACAGGAAGTTTTTGTAACTGATATGTTTGTGACTTTATTTCAATATTATGTAAAACTACTCACTCACATTATTATAGTGAAGAATGTAAATTTGTAACATTGGGACATATGCTTTTTGTAGGCATCGATTTGAAACTAACAGACGTCGAACTCGCCACAACAGACAAAGGGTACTATAGACTAATTAAATTCGATTCTTAAAATATAACTTTGGAAAAAACGAGTTTGGAATTTAAAATATGCGTCTCTTTTCTCTGTTTTGGTGTTACTTGCATGTCTTGTGTCGATAGATCTATTTTAATTTGTATAAAATTGAAATGAGAATTGAATGACCAATCAACTGTTCATATTTTGTAGTTACTTTGGAATTGGAAACGTCGGAACAGAAGCAGTGTCTACTTTCCGAACTACACACGTGTGCAATGACATATGTGTACAATTGAAATTAGACCAAACATACGGTAAGTAACCAGTTTGCAGCAAATTTCATGCAACGTTTTTCGACAAAATGTTTCCGGTATATTTTGGCAGTGTCATCTCAGTATCTGAAATATGCATTGAAGGAGAAGCCCTACCTTCTTGTCTACGTAATTTCATGTTCTCGACATATAATTTAAAGATTTTTGAAAATAAACTTATTTATTTGGAAATATATTTTATTGAAATTATAAATATCTGCGTTTGTAACTTTTCCATATCTATTGCACTCCGTTCTTGAAATATTAAGATTTGTTTGATATACAAGTGGCCATACGCTGTATGCACGAGTTATTAAAAATGCCTCTGCATATCATTACAACTATAGACCCTTTTAATAAGTATAGAATACGTAATTTTCACCCTTTGACGTCAATTTCTCTTCAATTTTTCTTTTGATTTTTTTCAATTTCGTTTATTGTCTTATCTTTTATATATGTTCAATAGACTTCAAAAGACTGAAAATGACGTCAAGTGCGGAAAATTACGTACTCTGCACTTATTAAAAGGGGCCTATACTCTAATTGATCAATAGAAACATGCGAATATACTTAGTGATTTCGCTGCATATACATGTATAGGCATGTTCTTCAGTACTGTAGTTCAAAATTACATATCAAATATTTGGTTATTTCCTATTTCGTCATGTCGCGAATATTTTGCAATGTAACGCAATACATAGACGACGTTTTTCAAAACGGTTTTTCAAAATAGTTATAAAATGAAATAGTCGGAGCTAACTTTACGAACCGAGTTGGACGAGCTTGTCCAAGTTACTGCGACCCTGAACCTACAATCAGTGACAAAATACCGTGGGACACTTTGTGTTTGTAGGTTAACTTAATATATTTTACATTTTTTCTCGTGATAAAATTTATCCCTCCCTACCCCTCCCTTTACAATGTTGACTAGGAAATAAACGACGCTGTGAACGTGAAAATGAGCGCTTAAATAGTCACCAACATTGAACAGGGGGGCCGGGGGAACATAAAACGGGAAATGTTGCTTTTTAAGTTGAAGTGTCCCAACACTTTTGTCATGTCCCAACACTTTTGTCACTGATTGTAGGTGACAATGTCTGCAACAAGTCAATACCGATTCTCAATCTGAGTTAAGGCACATGACTACAGCTACTTCTCTAAAACTGTATTTAACAATTATTCGCCGAAGGCGAGGTGAATATCGGTGGTTAGTATCAACCAACTAGTGGTCTATTACAAATTCGGCATTCTGATTGGCTACACCACTAGTGGTCTGTTGGTGATAGACAACTACCTATTCTGACCAATCAGAAGCCACGACATATTCACGCTGCGAGCAAACCTGGAAACTAGGCCAAACATGGCGTCCACTAACATTTATATACGAGTGATGAAATAACGAAAACATTGCCCCAAAAGTAATGGAAAATTGTTCAGTTTGACATTTTCGAATAAGAAAATGAATTCGCGTATGCCTATGGAGTATATCTACACGAAATGTGAAGCAAAATAATTACAATCTTGTTTTTTTTGTGAGAGATTGTTTGCCATATACTCTACATTTTGAATGGGAGACTTCTGCAAACGAAAATGTAAAACTATCTGAAAATTTGGAACAATGTTTGATAAGACTTATTTATGTTAAAGAAAAGTTGTTTATGGTTGATACTAAAACAATTGGACAACTCGCCCTCGTTTTCTGCGACGAAGCCTCGCTGACTATCACGAAGCCTCGTTGACTATCAGCTCTTAGTATAATTTCATAGTGGAAAAGAGGCTTTCCAGCTTTCTGATTGGTCCGCTCAGCGGTGAATCTGAGGTGATAGTCACCGCCTAGCGCGGTGACTATTGCTTCACAAGAAATTGTTCTTCAAAAGTAGTTTTGGAAAAGAGACTGGTACTTATTCAACACTGCACTGACTTTACTCGTTTCAGTCCCCCCTCGGAGTTGTCATTTTGAAGTATGAGAGACTTTAGAATTTGTTGGTCCATTGAACTGTTGATTATTTTTTTTCAAAATGGGGTCTGTAGTTTTTGAGACAAACAAAAGAGCATAATACTGAAAACATTTATCACTGAGATGTTGTACATATCAAATATCGTGAAAACAAAACTTTATAAAGGTAAGGAAGTATATTTTCTATAATTCTTCGTATTTTTTGTATGTTTTGGCTAGGTTTTGATCGTAGCGATGTGGCGAAAACTTCGTCATGAGTGAAGAACATAAGATTGAACATGAATTAAGTGCAAAAAAGCCATAACACAGGATCCAAAACACCAGAATAAAAGTCTTTTTAGCATATATTTGAATGTATGTACAAGTTCAATTCCAAAGTGGGATGTTGTTTACTCTTTTTTTGAAATTCTTTACTGACAAAGACTGTGGCTTGCTAACATCGTCTGTGAATAAACAGTATCACCACTGTTAAAATGAAAGCAGTTGTTTAAAAGTTTTTGTTTCAACGTGATTGGTTTTTTATCAACCTCTGAAATTATACTAAAACAATTAGTCACCTCAGTCTCGGTGACTATTTCCTCATGAATACTGGATGAGGGACGATTAGTTCTAATTGTCCCTCATCCAATATTTGTGTAGGACAATTAGAACTAATCATCTCTCATTACTATGCATGAGGGAATCATACCTCATCAACAATCATCGGGACGACTATAGACCGAGTTGCAAAGACCCCATCAGGTGCACAACAATAATAGAATCACCCAGCTCTTATTCATTGTTTTAGCTGAGAACACTTGTGAGATACGAAATTTTCTTTGCGCATGCATCAAAGAACCAAGTGATTTGCACATAATTTATCTATTATTTCAACAACAAAATTTTATGCAATCCCTAATCAAACTTTAGCATTTTTCCTCAGTTACCACGCTATTACAAAGTAATATTTTGGGAGACTAGTGATCAAATGTCCTTCAAACTCTCCCTTGGCTTTTAGGGCCATGTAATCACTAATCTCCCTTAATACCATGCTATTACTCATAAAAAAAAATGTATCTCAAAGAATAACATCATGTAATCCCAAGATACGAAACAATGATGGCCATATTTCAAGTTTATTCCAAAATATTTTTTTTGGAAATGAGGAATAAAGTGAAAATATTACCAGTACACTATGTACCTGTTAGTTAGTATGCAGTAATGCCATAAACAAAATTTTGTTTGGGCCAAGGTCAACCTTCAGTGCCTTTCTGTTCAACACCTCAGGAGGAAGTATGTCCATACTTGTCCAGCGTTGATTTGCTTTGTGCACACCAATGAGGCGGGAGTCGCATGGAGTTACAAACAAAGGTTCAGTTCTCTCATAAATTCGGCAAACGAAAAGTTCATTCCCTTTCTCATCATTGTGACCAGCCTTACCAACTACTTCACAGCAGCATGTATCCGTTAAAATAAAAGCATTATCTGTTTTTTTCAAGGGAACCATACCTTCAGGACTTGGGCAATTGTGATGGAGAGCAGATGACTCACTCAGACGTTTTACAATCTGTGCCAAAGGATTCTTTCCTGAGCGCACCAATCTTTTCAATTGTTGCATGTAGTTCTCAAATGGAAAAGTACTACATGCATCCAAGCTCCCATACGTTTCAACTTCACCAGCCAAATGGAGCATACTATGGACATTGTACACTAGAAATTCACTACCATACAAAACGTGACCCTGCTCAACAAAATATGCCAGCAATTCTTTTGCATAGTTTCTGTGCTTTTGAACTAGCATAGGACATACCAAAATGGAGCTAGCAATGCTAAGACAGAGAAAGTGATGATATAAATCAGGTCTTAGAATACCATTTAGTACAACCTTCCCAGTGTACAGAAGAAACTGCCTGTATTCAGTTGCCTTCCACCTGTCAATTTCTCTTAAACCTCTTGGCTTTCGAGCAAATACACTAGGTATAAATGGCTTCAGATCGATCAGCTTAATACTAATTTCCTCTGCCTGACCTGCTGACATTTTCACTTCACGTTTTCCTCTCATCCAAATCAAAATCAATTTCTTCATGACACCTAAACAGAGCTGGTGCATGTAGTCAATTGGAAATTGATTGATCATGTCAACTGGCAAATCACAGAAAGGGCTTATACCATGGTGATGCTCTGTGTTAATCTGCTTTCTGAAGGATAAATCAGTACGAAGTTCAATGTTCTTGACATTTGGGTACACCACTCTGCCAACCCACATGCCTTTCGGTGCGCACTTGTCACACCCAAAATAGCCAGAGCATAATTTAGTGGCTTTCACAAGGGCTCTTGCAGGTGCATCGCATACCACACAGCGCAATGAAACTGGAAGTGTTTTGTCTCCATCTTGCAGTCCGTACTGCAGAACATTACACAAATCTCGGATTAGGTCTTCCAAAAATTCTAAATTATTAGGCTTGGAAGCTCCGTATGTTAGTACAATGGGAAAGACAGTTATAGGTTGTACATTGACAATTGCACACAAAACTGGCCATAGTGATTTGTTTGAACTTTTGAATAAAGGCAGGCCATCAATGTTCAAAGAAATTTCCAGGGAATCAGTTTCATTAACTATGGCTGGAGGATATTTCTTAAAATGCTTCAATAATTCACTGGCCACAGGAAAATAAACATACTCCATTCCTGACTTCATTTGAATAGCAATGTCTCTTGTTGTTTTTAATAAAGTACGTGCAGAAGTCGGTAAATTTGGATGTCCATTTTGCTTTAGAAGCACCAGCAGACTATCTATCGCATTTTGCTTAATCAGGAATTTGCTGGCCCAATCTGCTAAACCCTCTTCAAGAAAATCATCGTTTGATTGATCATCTTCAGAATCAGAAGATGAATCAAAATCATTTCCCAGATTAGAATCATTATAATCATTTGGTGCATTCAAACAAATCTCCTCTGGACATGTGTGCTTAGGTCCAGGTTGGAACTATTCTGTAGGATTTGCAGTGTCATGATTTATTGGCAGTGCAGTATCAAATAGGATTTGAATGTCATTGTTGTCATCATTAACAGACTCAGCAGCACTAGTATTTCTTATAGTTCTAGATGCAGCAGCCCAGTGTCGTTTGTATTGTGCCCTATTTGCCATGGTATCACATACCACAAACTGCAATAGCAAAGATGGGAAAAAATTACACTTCCAATAATGAACTGTTGTTGGTATTATAGTCAAACCGGATGTTCATTACCACGCAACATTGCAATATTGAGAGCAACATTGCAATGTTGATTGCAATTGGTACACAGCTAAATTGCTAAAAATTCGCATTCTAAAAATTGAACTTCACATAATATGATGTTATATTGAAAGTCAGAATAACTAATTCTACATGAAAGTAAACTTCATATTATGTGAAATTCAATATTTAAAATGCGAATTTTTAGCAATTTAGCCGTGTACCGATTGCAATCAACATTGCAATGTTGCTATCAATATTGCAAGTTCGCGTGGTAACAAACATCCGGTTTCACTGTAAGCACAGAATTTAATTGCAAACCAACCCATAATTATTAGTTTTATCCTTCGTTATCATCGAGAAGTAGGTAAATATTATCAGTAAAATACTCACTTTTAGAACGATAAAGTATCTTGATGGCAAAAAGGTGAGAAAATCCTATAAAATAAATTTATAGTTCATGAATCTGTAAACATAACCACAACTTTGCTGCAAACCACTTGAACAAAAATATTGCAAACAACAAGGCCAACTCTATTTAAGAACAAACATTGTGTTTGCTTGTTTTTCTGGCAGCTACAGTCAAGAAAGGTTTTAAACTTATTAACTTAACTTATTTCATGACTGAGTCAGTTTACTTTGATGTACTGTCCTGTAGGTCACAGGATGTAGCATACAGCCCTATGAAAACTAATTAGATCAGAAATGAAGAAAAAACTAGGGAAATCTTTGTCCAAGGTGGGAAAAAAATAGACAAAAATTTGTTGGAGAACCTCCTCAGCAATGAAATAGTCAGATAAATCCCTGGAATATCATGATATATGCGATATACAGCTCTCAGATGCTATGCATCCTTGGGGCAGTATAAAGCATTCTCTCCTCATTCTCAGAATTTATCTCTTACTTGCTAATTATCCCAAGAGCAGGAAATAACTTTAGCATTCACTTTTTAGGCCAAACAGCAAAAAATTGAGCAGTTTCTATAACCTGACCAAACCTAATGTTATGGCCCGAAGTTCCAGCCCAGGTAGCCATGCCAGCCTAGTCAATCGTGTTTATATGGGAAAATACCCAGCCCCGGTAACCAGCAACAAAGCAAGATCTCAGCTAAGCCAGCCAGCTCGGGTACCCGGGCTGGCTCACCTCCATATTATAAACAGTGTATACCCCCACCCTACCTACAGTAACCTTACCCTAATACATGTATTTTGCAGGAGTATAATGTAATCATAATGCCATACCAATGGCCATTTCTCAAATTCTCACAAATACCACTATCAATAATAGTTATCACTAGAGTTTTAGATATACAATGGATGGATACAGCAATACACAACAAATTACAGAAATGGAAAGCTTTTTAATAGTAATTTTGGTGTATCAAGAAAATAATCACTTACTCTAAATTATTATGAAGTGTCTCAATGGCAAAGGACTGTAGACTTTCTAGGACTGTAGACTTTCTATAAAATGTTTTCAAAAGCAACCATTAGCACTCAAAATTTAAAGTGACCTTAATGTGACAGGGAAGGATTAGTTCACGAGTCTGTATTAAATATATGCTTAGCCACAGCTTTTATTAGTACCGCTCTAAACCAGTCGTTTCGGCACAACGTGAAAGTCGTTTCGCCCTCATTGACTGACCATCACAAACAAGAACTCAAATCTACGACTGTGCAAACGAAAGACATTGTGGATCACACTTTTCTGAATGTTTGTCATTAAGATTTTCAAAGTATTCCTTCACAAACAAGGCGAAGCAACAATAAATAGCTTAAACTAAAACACATTATAAAGAGCAAACACATAAATGCAAATATATTTTCCAAGTAAATAAAAATAAGTCTTCTATATCTTGGTTCTCACAATACAGTGTATATAGTTGTTTGGGTGATCGTATGTATAATCTATTTAATAACCAAACAATATTGCCAAAGCTCAACCACGGCCATGTTGTAGCTTTTATGGACAAAACTCTTTTTTTCTATTTTGAGATTAATATCCTAATTAAATAGTGAAAATCAAACAACTCTTTACATGCTTCATAACCCCTCACCCTCATCAAATGCCTTGATGGCGAAACAAACTCCTCTTTAACTGAGTTAAGCTGTTTATGTATTTCTCAAGAAAGACAACGAATCAATAATACTCCCAAACATCGCATTTCCTTCACGCGGTATTTAATGTTTCCCATACCAGCAATACAAAAAATAATCATAAAGAGTTAACGTAAATATGATCAACAAACTACTCACTTGCTTTGAAAGCGACGATGGACTTGAACAACAGGTTTATTTGATGGATTCTCAAAGGGAACTTCTCCAATACACAAACGAGCAAACAAGAGCCTCGATCGAAACTACAAGAATACGTATCTTGGAACGCATGCGTGAACGCCGTGAGGAACCACTGACCAGTAGCGAATTTTTTTCTCCATAGCTAGTTCCCAGGACCAACCGGTGGCTTATTGCTGCGCAATAATAATATTACATGAACTTGCTGTTCTGTTCTCACTTCTCATGAGGGATTGAGGTTCCTTAAGAACTTCTGATATTTCGTTTATGCATTTGACTGCTTTGTATCGGTATCAAACACGACCGGCTAAAATTTCGACAAAAAATGTCAAAATTTCGGCAAATTTGCCGCCGACAAATATTACGACACCACATTTTTTGACGTAAATTAATAGTGATTGGAGACACGGTATTACATGTAAAATACAACGTGTCAGAACAACGGCTATCTGGAACGTGTGCAATATATATAGTACACACTTTGTGGTTTTCTTAAAATGAGATAAATTAATACAATATATTCTCATTGAACACCTATAAAGCGCGCAATTATTACACGTCGCCTAATACGTCCAGGCAACATTGCCTAGACGTAATAAAGCAACGTCATAATAAACGGTTTCTCCAACGTTTGAACAACGTTAGATATGAACGTATTTTGAACGTCGAAGACAACGTTCATCTGCACCGTATCTACAACGTGTTTGCCACGTCTCTGTGATATCATATATCATGTTGAATTATAACAATGTCCCAGCAAAGTTGTTCGAAAGTTAGGTCTGACCTAACTTTCCAGCAACCTTCTGCCAACGTTGTGATTACGTTGTGTGCTAGCTGGGTGGGCCACTTCTAATTTTTCTTGGGCCAGCAAGAAGATAGAATGAGCTTCATTTTGATATATATAAAAGCCGGTTAAAATTAAAAGAAGCCATCGAAATGTTTCCCCCAAGACCATCCCGACGAATTTAATAATAAAGTGTTCTATTTTTATCGCGGCTGTAATTGACATTTCGGGCGCCTCGCTTTAAAAGCGAATAACTCTTGAACCAAATCTGGGCCACTTCTAATTTTTCTTGGGCCGGCAAGAAGATAGAATGAGCTTCATTTTGATATATATGAAAGCCGGTTAAAATTAAAAGAAGCCATCGAAATTTCCCCCCCAAAGAGTCATGTAGGTTAGAAGAAAAATTAGACGTGGCCCAGATCTGGTTCTAGAGTTATTCGCTTTTAAAGCAAGACGCGCAAACTGTCAATTACACAGCGCGCTAGAAATAGAACAATTTATTAACTATATTTCACGACATAGCCTTTGGAGGAAAGATTTCGATGGATTCTGTTATTTTTTACCGGCTTTCCTATATATCAAAATGAAGCTCATTCTATCATCTTTCCGGCCCAAGAAAAATTAGAAGTGGCCCAGATCTGGTTCAAGAGTTATTCGCTTTTAAAGTGAGACGCCCAAACTGTCAATTTCCGCGCACCGGAAATATAAATCTTTATTACGTGTATAGTTGCCGACATAGCCTTTGGGGGGAAAATTTCGATGGATTTTGTTATTTTATACCGACTTTCCTATATACCAAAATGAAGGTCATTCTATCGTCTTTCTGGCCCAAGAGAAATTAGAAGTGGCCAGATCTGGTTCAAGAGTTATTCGCTTTTAAAGCGAGAAGCCCAAACTGTCAATTACACAGCACGCTAGAAATAGAACACTTTGTTAACTATATTTCACGACATAGCCTTTGGGGGAAAGATTTCCATGGATTCTGTTATTTTTTACCGGCTTTCCTATATATCAAAATGAAGCTCATTCTATCGTCTTTCTGGCGCAAGAAAAATTAGAAGTGGCCCAGATCTGGTTCAAGAGTTATTCGCTTTTAAAGCGAGACGCCCATACTGTTAATTACACAGCGCGCTAAAAATATAATACTTTATTATTAAATTCGTCGGGATGGTCTTGGGGGGGAAATTTCGATGGCTTCTTTAAATTTTAACCGGCTTTCCTATATATCAAATTGAAGCTCATTCTATCTTCTTGCTGGCCCAAAAAAAAATAGAAGTGGCCCAGATCTGGTTTAAGAGTTATTCGCAAATGCCGAAACTGTGAAGGTATCAGCACAATCACTTGGGGGGGAAATTTCGATGGCTTATTCTAATTTTAACCGGCTTTCCTATATATCAAAATGAAGCTCATTCTATCCTCTTGCTGGCCCAAGAAAAATTAGAAGTGGCCCAGATCTGGTTCAAGAGCTATTCGCTTTTAAATCGAGACGCACATACTGTTAATGACACAGCGCACTAAAAATGGAACACTTTATTATTAAATTCGTCGGGATGGTCTTGGGGGAAAGATTTCGATGGCTTCTTTAAATTGCAATCGGCTTTCCTATATATCAAATTGAAGCTCATTCTACCGTCTTGCTGGCCCAAGAGAAATTAGAAGTGGCCCAGATCTGGTTCAAGAGTTATTCGCTTTTAAAGCGAGAAGCCCAAATTGTCAATTACAGCGCGCCGGAACTCATACTTCAAGGAAAATTTTAATGAAAAAAAAATAGGGGGTCACCAAAGTTTTTTCGGTATTAAATTAGTTTGAAGGGTAATTGGCAGCCATTTTGAAACGTCATTGTTGCCATAGCAACAACTGTTGCAATTTTTTTGGTTGCATAAGATTTAGTTTTATTCTTTTTTCGAATTGTTTAATCACGTGCTTTGGTCGACATCACTCCAAAATTAAGGATTATCCTTAATTGTCAACTCGCCTAGAATTAAGGATAAGCCTTAATTTTAAATGAAAAGTCATCCCCAACCCCGAACTACAACCCCCCGGGGAACCATAAACCTAATCACAACCCCCGGACCCTAAACCTAGTCACAACAACTCGGAATTGCGCGGAAATTGACAGTTTGGGCGTCTCGCTTTAAATGAGAATAACTCTTGAACCAGATATGGGCCACTTCTAATTTTTCTTGGGCCAGCAAGAAGATAGAATGAGCTTCATTTTGATATATATGAAAGCCGGTTAAAATTAAAAGTAGCCATCGAAATTTCCCCCCAAAAGAGTCATGTCGGCTACAAGTGAATTTGGCTCGCTGTGCAATTAACAGTTTTGGCGTCGCTCTTTAAAAGCTAATATATGTTGAACCAGATCTGGGCCACTTCTAGTTTTTCTTGGGCCAGCGAGACGATAGAATGAGCTTCATTTTGATGTATAGCAAAGGCATTAAAAAGTAAGGGAAGCCATCGAAATTTTTCCCCCAACACCATCCCGATTTCAATAATAAAGTGTTCTATTTTTATCGCGCTGTGTAATTGACAGTTTGGGCACCTCGCTTTAAAAGCGAATAACTCTTGAACCAGATCTGGGCCACTTCTAATTTTTCTTGGGCCAGCAAGAAGATAGAATGAGCTTCAATTTTATATATAGGAAAGCCAGTTAAAATTAAGAGAAGCCATCGAAATCTTTCCCCCAAGACCATCCCGACGAATTTAATAATAAAGTGTTCTATTTTTATCGCGCGCTGTAATTGACATTTTGGGCGCCTCGCTTTAAAATCGAATAACTGTTGAACCAAATCTGGGCCACTTCTAATTTTTCTTGGGCCAGCAAGAAGATAGAATGAACTTCATTTTGATATATATGAAAGCCGGTTAAAATTAAAAGAAGCCATCGAAATCTTTCCCCCAAGACCATCCCGACGAATTTAATAATAAAGTGTTCTATTTTTATCGCGCGCTGTAATTGACATTTTGGGTGCCTCGCTTTAAAATCGAATAACTGTTGAACCAAATCTGGGCCACTTCTAATTTTTCTTGGGCTAGCAAGAAGATAGAATGAGCTTCATTTTGATATATATGAAAGCCGGTTAAAATTAAAAGAAGCCATCGACATTTTTCCCCCAAGGAGTCATGTCGGCTACAAGTGAATTTGGCTCGCTGTGCAATTGACAGTTTTGGCGTCGCTCTTTAAAAGCTAATATATCTTGAACCAGATCTGGGCCACTTCTAGTTTTTTTTGGGCAAGCGAGACGATAGAATGAGCTTCATTTTGATGTATAGCAAAGGCATTAAAAAGTAAGGGAAGCCATCGAAATTTTCCCCCCAACACGATCCCGATTTTAATAACAAAGTGTTCTATTTTTACGCGCTGTGTAATTGACAGTTTGGGCGCCTCGCTTTAAAAGCGAATAACTCTTGAACCAGATCTGGGCCACTTCTAATTTTTCTTGGGCCAGCAAGAAGATAGAATGGGCTTCATTGTGATATATATGAAAGCCGGTTAAAATTAAAAGAAGCCATCGATATTTTTCCCCCAAGACCATCCCGACGAATTTAATAATAAAGTGTTGTATTTTTATCGCGCGCTGTAATTGACATTTTGGGCGCCTCGCTTTAAAAGCGAATAACTCTTGAACCAAATCTGGGCCACTTCTAATTTTTCTTGGGCCAGCAAGAAGATAGAATGAGCTTCATTTTGATATATATGAAAGCCGGTTAAAATTAAAAGAAGCCATCGATATTTTTCCCCCAAGACCATCCCGACGAATTTAATAATAAAGTGTTGTATTTTTATCGCGCGCTGTAATTGACATTTTGGGCGCCTCGCTTTAAAAGCGAATAACTCTTGAACCAGATCTGGGCCACTTCTAATTTTTCTTGGGCCAGCAAGAAGATAGAATGGGCTTCATTTTGATATATATGAAAGCCGGTTAAAATTAAAAGAAGCCATCGATATTTTTCCCCCAAGACCATCCCGACGAATTTAATAATAAAGTGTTGTATTTTTATCGCGCGCTGTAATTGACATTTTGGGCGCCTCGCTTTAAAAGCGAATAACTCTTGAACCAAATCTGGGCCACTTCTAATTTTTCTTGGGCCAGCAAGAAGATAGAATGGGCTTCATTTTGATATATATGAAAGCCGGTTAAAATTAAAAGAAGCCATCGATATTTTTCCCCCAAGACCATCCCGACGAATTTAATAATAAAGTGTTGTATTTTTATCGCGCGCTGTAATTGACATTTTGGGCGCCTCGCTTTAAAAGCGAATAACTCTTGAACCAAATCTGGGCCACTTCTAATTTTTCTTGGGCCAGCAAGAAGATAGAATGAGCTTCATTTTGATATATATGAAGGCCGGTTAAAATTAAAAGTAGCTATCGAAATTTCCCCCCAAAAGAGTCATGTCGGCTACAAGTGAATTTGGCTCGCTGTGCAATTGACAGTTTTGGCGTCGCTCTTTAAAAGCTCATATATGTTGAACCAGATCTGGGCCACTTCTAGTTTTTCTTGGGCCAGCGAGACGATAGAATGAGCTTCATTTTGATGTATAGCAAAGGCATTAAAAAGTAAGGAAGCCATCGAAATGTTTCCCCCAACACCATCCCGATTTCAATAATGTGTTCTATTTTTATCGCGCTGTGTAATTCACAGTTTGGGCGCCTCGCTTTAAAAGCGAATAACTCTTGAACCAGATCTGGGCCACTTCTAATTTTTCTTGGGCCAGCAAGAAGATAGAATGAGCTTCAATTTTATATATAGGAAAGCCAGTTAAAATTAAGAGAAGCCATCGAAATCTTTCCCCCAAGACCATCCCGACGAATTTAATAATAAAGTGTTCTATTTTTATCGCGCGCTGTAATTGACATTTTGGGCGCCTCGCTTTAAAATCGAATAACTGTTGAACCAAATCTGGGCCACTTCTAATTTTTCTTGGGCCAGCAAGAAGATAGAATGAGCTTCATTTTGATATATATGAAAGCCGGTTAAAATTAAAAGAAGCCATCGACATTTTTCCCCCAAAGAGTCATGTCGGCTACAAGTGAATTTGGCTCGCTGTGCAATTGACAGTTTTGGCGTCGCTCTTTAAAAGCTAATATATCTTGAACCAGATCTGGGCCACTTCTAGTTTTTTTTTTTGGCCAGCGAGACGATAGAATGAGCTTCATTTTGATGTATAGCAAAGGCATTAAAAAGTAAGGGAAGCCATCGAAATTTTCCCCCCAACACCATCCCGATTTTAATAATAAAGTGTTCTATTTTTACGCGCTGTGTAATTGACAGTTTGGGCGCCTCGCTTTAAAAGCGAATAACTCTTGAACCAGATCTGGGCCACTTCTAATTTTTCTTGGGCCAGCAAGAAGATAGAATGAGCTTCATTTTGATATATATGAAAGCCGGTTAAAATTAAAAGAAGCCATCGATATTTTTCCCCCAAGACCATCCCGACGAATTTAATAATAAAGTGTTGTATTTTTATCGCGCGCTGCAATTGACATTTTGGGCTCCTCGCTTTAAAAGCGAATAACTCTTGAACCAAATCTGGGCCACTTCTAATTTTTCTTGGGCCAGCAAGAAGATAGAATGAGCTTCATTTTGATATATAAGAAAGCCGGTTAAAATTAAAAGAAGCCATCGATATTTTTCCCCCAAGACCATCCCGACGAATTTAATAATAAAGTGTTGTATTTTTATCGCGCGCTGTAATTGACATTTTGGGCGCCTCGCTTTAAAAGCGAATAACTCTTGAACCAGATCTGGGCCACTTCTAATTTTTCTTGGGCCAGCAAGAAGATAGAATGGGCTTCATTTTGATATATATGAAAGCCGGTTAAAATTAAAAGAACCCATCGAAATCTGGGCCACTTCTAATTTTTCTTGGGCCAGCAAGAAGATAGAATGAGCTTCAATTTTATATATAGGGAAGTCAGTTAAAATTAAAAGAAGCCATCGAAATCTTTCCCCCAAGACGATCCCAACGAATTTAATAATAAAGTGTTCTATTTTTAACGCGCGCTGTAATTGACATTTTGGGCGCCTCGCTTTAAAAGCGAATAACTCTTGAACCAAATCTGGGCCACTTCTAATTTTTCTTGGGCCGGCAAGAAGATAGAATGAGCTTCATTTTGATATATATGAACGCTGGTTAAAATTAAAAGAAGCCATCGAAATTTTCCCCCGAAGACCATCCCGACGATTTTAATAATAAAGTGTTCTATTTTTATCGCGCTGTGTAATTGACAGTTTGGGCGCCTCGCTTTAAAAGCGAATAACTCTTGAACCAAATCTGGGTCACTTCTAATTTTTCTTGGGCCAGCAAGAAGATAGAATGAGCTTCATTTTGATATATAAGAAAGCCGGTTAAAATTAAAAGAAGGCATCGAAATTTTTCCCCCAAAGACTCATGTCGGCTACAAGTGAATTTGGCTCGCTGTGCAATTGACAGTTTTGGCGTCGCTCTTTAAAAGCTAATATATCTGGAACCAGATCTGGGCCACTTCTAGTTTTTTTTGGGCAAGCGAGACGATAGAATGAGCTTCATTTTGATGTATAGCAAAGGCATATTAAAAAGTAAGGGAAGCCATGGAAATTTTTCCCCCAACACCATCCCGATTTCAATAATAAAGTGTTCTATTTTTATCGCGCTGTGTAATTGACAGTTTGGGCGCCTCGCTTTAAAAGCGAATAACTCTTGAACCAGATCTGGGCCACTTCTAATTTTTGTTGGGCCAGCAAGAAGATAGAATGAGCTTCATTTTGATATATATGAAAGCCGGTTAAAATTAAAAGAAGCCAACGAAATTTTTCCCCCAAGACCATCCCGACGATTTTAATAATAAAGTGTTCTATTTTTATCGCGCGCTGTAATTGACATTTTGGGCTCCTCGCTTTAAGAGCGAATAACTCTTGAACCAAATCTGGGCCACTTCTAATTTTTCTTGGACCAGCAAGAAGATGGAATGAGCTTCATTTTGATATATATGAAAGCCGGTTAAAATTAAAAGAAGCCATCGAAATTTTTCCCCCAAGACCATCCCGACGAATTTAATAATAAAGTGTTTTATTTTTATCGCGCGCTGCAATTGACATTTTGGGCTCCTCGCTTTAAAAGCGAATAACTCTTGAACCAAATCTGGGCCACTTCTAATTTTTCTTGGGCCAGCAAGAAGATAGAATGAGCTTCATTTTGATATATATGAAAGCAGGTTAAAATTAAAAGAAGCCATCCAAATTTTTCCCCCAAGACCATCCCGACGATTTTAATAATAAAGTGTTCTATTTTTATCGCGCTGTGTAATTGACAGTTTGGGCGCCTCGCTTTAAAAGCGAATAACTCTTGAACCAGATCTGGGCCACTTCTAATTTTTCTTGGGCCAGCAAGAAGATAGAATGACCTTCATTTTGATATATAGGAAAGCCGGTTAAAATAACAGAAGCTATCGAAATTTTCCCCCCAAGGACTAAGTCGGCAACTGCATTTAATAAAGATTTCTATTTCCGGCGCGCTGTAATTGATAGTTTGGGCTTCTCGTTTTAAAAGCGAATAACTCTTAAACCAGGTCTGGGCCACTTCTAATTTTTCTTGGGCCAGTAAGAAGATAGAATGAGCTTCAATTTTATATATAGGAAAGCCAGTTAAAATTAAAAGAAGCCATCGAAATCTTTCCCCCAAGACCATCCCGACGATTTTAATAATAAAGTGTTCTATTTTTATCGCGCGCTGTAATTGACATTTTGGGCGCCTCGCTTTAAAAGCGAATAACTCTTGAACCAAATCTGGGCCACTTCTAATTTTTCTTGGGCCAGCAAGAAGATAGAATGAGCTTCATTTTGATATATATGAAAGCAGGTTAAAATTAAAAGAAGCCATCGAAATTTTTCCCCCAAGACCATCCCGACGATTTTAATAATAAAGTGTTCTATTTTTATCGCGCTGTGTAATTGACAGTTTGGGCGCCTCGCTTTAAAAGCGAATAACTCTTGAACCAGATCTGGGCCACTTCTAATTTTTCTTGGGCCAGCAAGAAGATAGAATGACGTTCATTTTGATATATAGGAAAGCCGGTTAAAAATAACAGAAGCTATCGAAATTTTCCCCCCAAGGACTAAGTCGGCAACTGCATTTAATAAAGATTTCTATTTCCGCCGCGCTGTAATTGATAGTTTGGGCTTCTCGTTTTAAAAGCGAATAACTCTTAAACCAGGTCTGGGCCACTTCTAATTTTTCTTGGGCCAGTAAGAAGATAGAATGAGCTTCAATTTTATATATAGGAAAGCCAGTTAAAATTAAAAGAAGCCATCGAAATCTTTCCCCCAAGACCATCCCGACGATTTTAATAATAAAGTGTTCTATTTTTATCGCGCGCTGTAATTGACATTTTGGGCGCCTCGCTTTAAAAGCGAATAACTCTTGAACCAAATCTGGGCCACTTCTAATTTTTCTTGGGCCAGCAAGAAGATAGAATGAGCTTCATTTTGATATATATGAAAGCCGGTTAAAATTAAAAGAAGCCATCGAAATTTTCCCCCCAAAGACTATGTCGGCAACTACAATTAATAAAGATTTCTGTTTCCGGCGCGATGTAATTAACAGTTTGGGCTTCTTGCTTTAAAAGCGAACAACTCTTGAACCAGATCTGGGCCACTTCTAATTTTTCTTGGGCCAGCAAGAAGATAGATTTAGCTTCAATTTCGTTTATAGGAAAGCCGGTTAAAAATAACCCAAGCCATCGAAATCTTTCCCCCAAAGGCTATGTCGTGAAATATAGTTAATAAAGTGTTCTATTTTTAGCGCGCTGTGTAATTGACAGTTTGGGCGTCTCACTTTAAAAGCGAATAATTCTTGAACCAGATCTGGGCCATTTCTAATTTTTCTTGGGCCAGAAAGACGATAGAATGAGCTTCATTTTGATATATAGGAAAGCCGGTAAAAAGTAACAGAAGCCATCGAAATTTTTCTCCCAAGGGCTATGTCGGCAACTACACTTAATAAAGATTTATATTTCCGGTGCGCGTAAATTGACAGTTTGGGCGTCTCGCTTTAAATGCGAATAACTCTTGAACCAGATATGGGCCACTTCTAATTTTTCTTGGACCAGCAAGAGGATAGAAAGAGCTTCATTTTGATATAGACCATAGTTAGTTAAAAGTTATAGAAGGCATCGAAATTTTCCACCCAAAACCACCCCGACGAATTTAATAACAATGTGTTCTATTTCAGCTCGCTGTGTGATCGGCGGTTCGGGCGTCTCGCTTTAAAAGCTAATAACTCTTTAACCAGATCTGGGCCACTTCTAATTTTTCTTGGGCCAGCAAGAAGATAGAATGAGCTTCAATTTGATATATAGGAAAGCCGGTTAAAAATAACAGAAGCCATCGAAATTTTCCCCCCAAAGACTAAGTCGGCAACTACAGTTAATAAAGATTTCTATTTCCGGTGCGCTGTAATTGATAGTTTGGGCTTCTCGTTTTAAAAGCGAATAACTCTTAAACCAGATCTGGGCCACTTCTAATTTTTCTTGGGCCAGCAAGAAGATAGAATGAGCTTCAATTTTATATATAGGGAAGTCAGTTAAAATTAAAAGAAGCCATCGAAATCTTTCCCCCAAGACGATCCCAACGAATTTAATAATATAGTGTTCTATTTTTAACGCGCGCTGTAATTGACATTTTGGGCGCCTCGCTTTAAAAGCGAATAACTCTTGAACCAAATCTGGGCCACTTCTAATTTTTCTTGGGCCGGCAAGAAGATAGAATGAGCTTCATTTTGATATATATGAACGCCGGTTAAAATTAAAAGAAGCCATCGAAATTTTTCCCCGAAGACCATCCCGACGATTTTAATAATAAAGTGTTCTATTTTTATCGCGCTGTGTAATTGACAGTTTGGGCGCCTCGCTTTAAAAGCGAATAACTCTTGAACCAATCTGGGCCACTTCTAATTTTTCTTGGGCCAGCAAGAAGATAGAATAGGCTTCATTTTGATATATATGAAAGCCGGTTAAAATTAAAAGAACCCATCGAAATCTGGGCCACTTCTAATTTTTCTTGGGCCAGCAAGAAGATAGAATGAGCTTCAATTTTATATATAGGGAAGTCAGTTAAAATTAAAAGAAGCCATCGAAATCTTTCCCCCAAGACGATCCCAACGAATTTAATAATAAAGTGTTCTATTTTTAACGCGCGCTGTAATTGACATTTTGGGCCCTCGCTTTAAAAGCGAATAACTCTTGAACCAAATGGGCCACTTAATTTTTCTTGGATGATATATATATGAACGCCGGTTAAAATTAAAAGAAGCCATCGAAATTTTCCCCCGAAGACCATCCCGACGATTTTAATAATAAAGTGTTCTATTTTTATCGCGCTGTGTAATTGACAGTTTGGGCGCCTCGCTTTAAAAGCGAATAACTCTTGAACCAAATCTGGGCCACTTCTAATTTTTCTTGGGCCAGCAAGAAGATAGAATGAGCTTCATTTTGATATATATGAAAGCCGGTTAAAATTAAAAGTAGCCATCGAAATTTCCCCCCAAAAGAGTCATGTCGGCTACAAGTGAACTTGGCTCGCTGTGCAATTGACAGTTTTGGCGTCGCTCTTTAAAAGCTAATATATGTTGAACCAGATCTGGGCCACTTCTAGTTTTTCTTGGGCCAGCGAGACGATAGAATGAGCTTCATTTTGATATATAAGAAAGGCATTAAAAAGTAAGGGAAGCCATCGAATTTGTTCCCCCAAAGCCGTCCCGGCGAATTTGATCTATTTGTTTACCTAAAAAGTGGATACTTTATATTAAACGGGGCAGAAAGATAGAATAATAAGCTTTAATTTGATGTATCGTGTGTGCCGATCGGTTGATTATTGAGGGAATTATTTAAGGTGAAATATTTGCTTTGCGAATCCGAGGCTGAATCCAATGTGATACTACCTTCACACTGGTATATATATACAGTATATATATATATAGTATATATATAATATATATATATATATATATAGTGTAGTACTCGGATTGAAACAGACAAAAAAAAACGACTGAACTATTGACACCCACAGAATGTTCTCAACTGAACTTAACTGTTTGCGATGTTCATTTTAACTGAAACTGTTCGAGATGTTCATATTTTACTCCTTAAGTGTTCAACATAATTTCACTAAGTTCAATCTAGCTTTTCTTTTACTAGATAAAGTTCATAGTCTTTCAAATACTCTGGTGGTCGCCTGTCCCTGGTGGGTCTGATTGGCATTTCTACTACTGTACTTCCATCAGTCTTCTCATCTGCATCTCCTGTATCTGTATCCAGGTTAACCTCCTGTTCTGTCAAGTACTTTTTTACCTCTGTTGTGTTCCTCCTGTAGCTAGTTCCTTCTGGCGATGTTACTGTGACTTCATTTCCCTTTCTATTCATTACTTTGTATGGTATTTCCCCATAAGTAGTAGATAGCTTGTTTTCTTTCTTTACTGTGACTCCTGTTGTACTGTGTGGTGTTGTCCTATATGCTGTTAAGAATTTCCTCATTTCTACCTCGAGATTCTTCTTCTCTGCACGGGCGATGTTCAAAACTTTGAGTAAACTTCGGTTTTGTCGTTCAACTTCCCAGTTTGCTTGAGGCCATAAGGGTGTTGAGGTTCGGTGCTGGATGTTGTTTGCTTCCAAGAATGATTCGAATTCTTTGGACAGGATGTCCACTTCGAAGTATCTACTGTAGTAATCTATAACTACGAGAACATATTCCCCCGAAGGTAGTGGACCCATTAAATCTGTTGCAAGGTCTTGCCAGGGCAGGTTTGGAAATTCGGTGTGTCTCAAAGGTTCAGGTGGAGTAGGTGACCCGACCAGCTGGTACCCATGGCAGGCCTTACACTTGTTTTCCACTTGTTTGTCAATTCCAGCCCACCAAACTTTGCTTCAGAGTCTCTGCTTTGTTTTTACCAGCCCTTGATGGCCTTCATGGGCCAAGCCAAGCACTCTTTTCCGTAGTTTTACTGGTATTACCAACCTTGTTCCCCTGAGGACTAGTTTACCTAGAGTGCAAAGTTCGTTCCTCGCTGCTTTGTATTGTGGAAATAGTGTCCCATTCACCTGTTAGTATGCACTCCCTCAACTGCGACAATTCAGGATCAATCGCTGATTCCTTCTCAATCTCTTGTACAGACATAGCCATCGGTGTTGATGTTTCTGCTACATACCGAACAAACCCTTCGGCCTCATTATTCACGCATACTGCAGTTGTACCAGTGAGTCGGGAGAGTGAATCAGCGATGTTCTCTTTGCCTGGGATGTATCTCACATTGAACCTGTATGGTTGAAGCCTAAGAACCCAACGTTCTATTCGCGCCGAAGTTCTGGAATTAGCAGAGTAGATAACCTCGAGTGGTTTGTGATCTGTTAGTAGAGTGAACTCTACTCCATACAAGTACATGTGGAATCGTTCACAGCCCCAAACAAGTCCGAGGGCCTCCCTCTCAGTCTGCGAGTATCTTTGTTCCACCTTGCTCAGGCTACGACTTGCGTATGCAATTACACGTTCACATCCATGTTGGACTTGTGTTAGAACGGCTCCCAAACCAACTGGGCTTGCATCTGTGGTTAGTTTGGTCTCCTCTGCATTCTTATCGAAGTATGCCAGTGTCTCTGCATTAGCTAAGTCACTCTTTAGGGTATCAAAAGCAGTTTGTTGTTCAGGACCCCACGTGAAAGGTGTCTCCTTCCTTGTCAGCCTCCGAAGTGGTTCTGCTGTAGTCGCTAGATTGGGCAAAAATCTGGCACTGAAATTGACCAATCCCAGGAAGCTTCGTACCTCTCCAGCAGTTTCAGGCTCTCTTGCTTTGACCACTGCTTCAACTCGTGATTCTGTTGGCCCAATACCCTTATGAGACAGTAAGTATACCATAAAAGTAAGTTCCGACATCTTGAACACACACTTCTCTTTGTTCAAGGTTAGGCCTCTCTTGAATACGCTTTATGGCTTCTTGCAATCTGAAATCGTGTTCCTCTGCAGTGCGGCCATGGATAATTATGTCGTCATGGATGTTGTAGGCACCTTCACACCCTGGTAACACTTGTATTATGTGTTGGTATAACTCTGGTGCTGAACTGATCCCAAACATAAGTCTCTTAGACTGGAAGAGGCGCTTATGGGTAGTAAATGTAGTAATGGGTCTTGACTGCTCTTTTAATTCTATCTGATGAAACCCCCATTTCAGGTCAAGTTTGCTAAAAGTTGTACTTCCATTCAGATAGTATAGTACTTCATCCACTGTCGGTATAGGGTGTCGTTCCCTTATGACAGCTTTATTAGCCTTCCTCATATCAACACAAAGTCGGATGTCACCTGAGGGTTTGGGGACAACCACGACTGGGCTTACCCAGAGGGTTGGGCCCACAACTGGCTCTATAATATCGTTGTCAATAAGTTCTTCCAATTTCTTTTCAATTTTCTCTCTTAAACCAAATGGCGCTGGTCGTTGCTTCTGAGCAACAGGCTTAACCGACTTGTCGATGTGTAGTTTGGCTTGAAAATCTTTGAGTTTCCCCACCCCTTCAAAACACTCTTTAAACTCTTCGAATAAGGATGCTTCACTAACAGAGTTAACCATTATTTTCAATACTCCTAACTCTTCAGAGGTTTGGCAACTAAGTATCGCCTTTGCTTTCTCTTCTACAACAACAAAACTTGTAATACAATGTTTATTTTTATAGCCTAGTTCAGCTTCAAACTCACCAGCAGTGTTGAGGGGCTCATCAGACCCATAGGAGTACAACTTCTTGGTTGACTTTCTTGACTTGCATTTGATCTTCTTTTTCTTAAGGATTTGTCTCTGTCTCTGTCTATGATGTTGCATGTTGATCCAGAGTCAACTAGTATCCCTTTCAAAGGGACCCCTCCAAGCTCAATGTCCAATGTTGGCACTTGTTTTCCATCCGATTGGATAGTAAATGCGCAATATTCGTCATCTTGGTCTACTTGGTGTACGTTTCCTCGCTGTGTTTTATCCAGGCTTGTTTGTTGTCTTTCCCCAGTTTCTATGTTGGCTGACCTTGTTCTACAGCATTTGGCGAAGTGTCCAACTTTCTTCCATCTCAGGCAGAAGTGTCCTGTAAGCCCACAGCGGTAACAGTTTCCTCTTGGTTGCTTTTTACCATCTTCCCTACTTACGGCGTTCACATTTTCACCTCTAGTATCACTCTCTATTGATCTTGCTTGACTTTCGGCCGCTTCCATGCTCCCGGCGATTTCTTGGGCTTTTTTCAAAGTGAGTGTTCCACTTACTTCGAGCAATTTCTTCCCAAGGTTGTGTGACTTGCATTTGTCGATAAGTTGATCGCGGATGTGCTCTTCTTTTGTCGTTCCAAATTCGCAGTTCTCAGCTAGCTGGTGCAATCTGGTCGCAAATTGGTCCACGGTTTCTGATTCATCTTGTCTTGCCTGTCGAAATCCGTGTCTTTCAAAAGGTACGTTTACTTGTGGTAAGAAATGTCCATCTAACATTCTCATGGTTTTCGCATATTGAGTATCTTCTTCTGGAACAGGTCCTGGATCTGTCAAGGTCTCGAATACATCTTGAACGTCTTCCCAGTGCAATGTAATAGTATTGCCTTTCTCTGAGAATCTTTCTCAATTCCTTTGGCTTCAAGGAAAAACTGAAAGGATCGTTTCCACCGTTTCTATCTTGGGCCTACACGCGTCGGATTACCTTTGCAGTCAAATGGATTTATGTTTCCAAATTCGATATTTACAGCCATCTTGCTTTTCCTGTAAATCCTTCGTTCAGTTTAGTTGTTCAGTTTAGTTGTTCAACAGAATGACTTTAATGACTATTATACTCTCACAACATGGCTTCCTCTCGTTCTCCCCCACAACGTCTTATCCGACATAAGTAGTCTAAGACTAGATAGATAGATAGATAGATAGATAGATAGATAGATAGATAGGATAGATAGGATAGATAGGATAGATAGGATAGATAGGATAGATAGGATAGATAGGAGAGATAGGAGAGATAGGAGAGATAGGAGAGATAGGAGAGATAGAGATAGATAGAGATAGATAGAGATAGATAGAGATAGATAGAGATAGATAGAGATAGATAGAGATAGATAGAGATAGATAGAGATAGATAGAGATAGATAGAGATAGATAGAGATAGATAGAGATAGATAGAGATAGATAGAGATAGATAGAGATAGATAGAGATAGATAGAGATAGATAGAGATAGATAGAGATAGATAGAGATAGATAGAGATAGATAGAGATAGATAGAGATAGATAGAGATAGATAGAGATAGATAGAGATAGATAGAGATAGATAGAGATAGATAGAGATAGATAGAGATAGATAGAGATAGATAGAGATAGATAGAGATAGATAGAGATAGATAGAGATAGATAGAGATAGATAGAGATAGATAGAGATAGATAGAGATAGATAGAGATAGATAGAGATAGATAGAGATAGATAGAGATAGATAGAGATAGATAGAGATAGATAGAGATAGATAGAGATAGATAGAGATAGATAGAGATAGATAGAGATAGATAGAGATAGATAGAGATAGATAGAGATAGATAGAGATAGATAGAGATAGATAGAGATAGATAGAGATAGATAGAGATAGATAGAGATAGATAGAGATAGATAGAGATAGATAGAGATAGATAGAGATAGATAGAGATAGATAGAGATAGATAGAGATAGATAGAGATAGATAGAGATAGATAGAGATAGATAGAGATAGATAGAGATAGATAGAGATAGATAGAGATAGATAGAGATAGATAGAGATAGATAGAGATAGATAGAGATAGATAGAGATAGATAGAGATAGATAGAGATAGATAGAGATAGATAGAGATAGATAGAGATAGATAGAGATAGATAGAGATAGATAGAGATAGATAGAGATAGATAGAGATAGATAGAGATAGATAGAGATAGATAGAGATAGATAGAGATAGATAGAGATAGATAGAGATAGATAGAGATAGATAGAGATAGATAGAGATAGATAGAGATAGATAGAGATAGATAGAGATAGATAGAGATAGATAGATTGATTTTAATTCCTCCAATTCTGAAGATATTTACAAAATTTTAAATGTAATATATATAAATAAGTACTTTAACAAATAAATAATTTAACAATTTACCTAATATAAGAAAATTAATTAGGTGGTCTCAATAATTTCCGAATGTGCTTTAGTACAATTAAATTGAATTTATCAATTAATGTTGGATTTGCACTAGGAACAGGAATTTGTCCACTAATAATACTCTCATAGAGATCAACCTCATCTAGAGAATGAAGTTTTACTAGAATATCTACCGGAAGTTCGTCAGTTATTTCATCCCACATTTTGTTTCGCCAAGTGTTGAAATGTGTACACGACATAATAAAATGGTAGTTGATGTTCCACATTTGTGAGTTACAAAGAATACAACGAGGAATGATGTCACTATGTGTCCACAAGTTGAAGATTTCAGGTACGTTTCCGCAAATAATATTAACTAGCATAACTATTAACGATTTTTCCAAAGGATGTCTTTTGGCTAATTCCCACATATAGAGTGGTTTCAATTTGGTATGGATTTCCCTGTAAAAACCAAGTTCTTCTTTGTTTGTCATGCCGCTTTTCCATTTTTCGATCTCGTATTTTTTTATTTCATCATGGACAATTCTCTTCCAAATGTTTTTTGTTGGGAAGAACAGTTCGTCAGTATAAGTCGTTAAATAACTTATTAAATTGTATTTCTTTAGTATTCGGATAATATCCGGAATGAAACCAAGACGCTGTTTTGTTGGATCAGCGAGGTATGAAAAAAGACGAGAGATAAATATTTGTTTCGATCTTAATGTTGCACTTGAGCGACATAAGCGACCAAAGTACAATAGTTTGTTTTTTCCAATTTGCCCCTCCATGGACCACAAACCTAAGCTTCCAGTAGCTGCTTCTGATCTAGTGTTCCAATCAAGACCTTGAATGCGCTTGGCGTTAAATCGTTGGCTTCTTTCCAATGAATTTATTTCATTAATTGTTAAATTATTCCAAAGTTCGCACCCGTACAGTGCTGTTGGTTGACCAACTGTACGCCATAAACTGGCTCCGCATATTGGGGTTTAATGCATTTGGTCGGACACCAATGTTGACAAGACACGCCATCACCGACTTGGCTTTTTTACAGGCCTCTAATGTCCTTTCTGTGCTTGAAAAGTTTCCAGATAATTCAATGCCAACGTGTGGCCACGTTCTTTTTTCCTTAATTGGAACACCGTACAATGTCCATTCTCTCGAACACTTCTCCTTGTTATACTTCTGCGTTGATTCTCCAAAGGTTACTATGGTTGTCTTCCCTGGGTTAAATTCAAAACGCCACTTCGAGCTATACTTTTCTAAAGAGTATAACATTTCTTGCAGGCCTTTTACTCGTGTAGATAACAGCGTAATATCGTCAGCGACCGTAATAGGGTTACATAGAAGTTTATTTAACCAGAAATGTTCGTTACACTCGCTAAGAATTTTAGGCAAGTCATCATTAAAAATCATAAACAGCCATGGAGATAATACGCCACCCTGCCGTACACCTTGTAGAACCGGAAATTCTTCCGAAGCCACACCGTCTAGGAGGACTCGACTGCTAAGTTTACTGTACCAATTTTGCAAGAGGCGCCAGGTTTTACCTTGGATACCCAAATTGTACATTTTATAGAAAAGGCCAGAAATCCATACAGTGTCGAAAGCCTTCGTTGAATCAAGAAAACAACAATAAACTTTACTACCATTTTCTATGTTGTGCAAAATAGCTTCCTGTAGAGACATACTGGCATCGACGCAACTTTTCTCTTTCTGATAGGCATACTGGAGACAGTTTGGAAAATTGTTTTCAGCAAAAAAAGGCATCCATCTGTTCAAAATTAGTCTTTCGAAGATCTTACCGATAACATTAAGCAATGTTATTCCTCTGTAATGGTCTTTATTAAGTCTATTTTTCTTATTGGTCTTAAAAAGAGAAATTATATCACCAACAGCTAGAGATTTAGGGATTATTTCTATACATCTGATGGCATTGAGTATCACAGTTATAACGTTAATAGCCGCATAACCACCGTGTTTGATGTGTTCATAGGTCAAACCATCAGGACCAGACGATTTTCCATTTGGTAATTTTGCACATATTGCGCCAACTTCTTCACTTGTAAAAGGTTCATCTAAAGCATCATAAACTGCATCTTGACTCTTAATTTCATATTCTTTTACGCAGTTTTCAATATAGGCAGAAAATTCATCATCAAAATTTGGGTGAGCTTTGGGAGTATACAATTGGGAATAATGCTCTTTCCATACTTTACGAAGTTCCTCTGGATCATTTATGAAATTACCATCAATTTTTAAAGCGTTTGTTTGTAGTCCTCTTTCTTTCCGTTTATTGGACATCAAGCGTTGGAACGCGCTATTGTCAACTTCAAATATATTTTCAAGCCTTTCATATTCTTTTGACTCAAATTCATAAGCTTTTCGTCTTAGCTCTCTTCTAAAATCTCGTTTTTCCTGTTTATAATCTTTAAAAAATGGATTGTCAGAATTACGAGGGCGCCCTTGCTGAATCCAAAGTTTTCTGTAATAGCGACTATTTTCGTGAAAAGGTTTCAGTCCCTGTTTCCAAAATGGCTTGAGATAATGTTTAGATTTAGTTTTTGGAATACACTGTTCAGCGGATGAATGGAATACAGCTGTTATAGCTTTCATTAACTCTTCAACTGGAGATAGATCTACAAGTTCAGATTCTTTGACGTTCAAATTGTTAAGACCAGTAGTAACTTTTGTTTGGTAATCATCCCTGATAGCAGGACAACATATCTTTTTCCATGCAAAAAATACTCTAGGCTTTGGTTCTTTAAATATGTTTTCAGGACATATTTGTAATGTACAGAAGATTGGTCGATGGTAAGAGAGATTTCGACTATTGTCATCTCCAACATAGCATGATTTAATTAGATCGATATGATCTTCACTGATTAGTATGTGATCTACAGTCGTTTTCATGAGACCATTTGTATTATAAAAATGTTTCAACAGGCCCCGTGCAAAATGGTTGGGAGTTTACTGATATTAATGCGAGTCTTTGCATCATACAAACGAAATGTTTACCTCTTTCATTAACTTCTATAAAGCTTCTTAGACCTCCAAATGTACCTATATGGCAATTAAAGTCTCCAAGGACTATAAAAGAGCCTCGGTTGCAAAGTTGGTTGATGACATCTTCTAAATCTTCAGCAAAAGCTCTGTATATGCCAATAGGTAAATTAGACGAAGGCAGATATGCTCCTATAATGTAAAAATTCCGCTTATCAACAGTTCGAAGCCGTATGGCCATAATCCGATCATTGCCAAGGTCTTCCAATTTTTCAATATTAATATAGATAGAGATAGATAGAGATAGATAGAGATAGATACAGATAGATACAGATAGATAGAGATAGATACAGATAGATACAGATAGATACAGATAGATACAGATAGATACAGATAGATACAGATAGATACAGATAGATACAGATAGATACAGATAGATACAGATAGATACAGATAGATACAGATAGATACAGATAGATACAGATAGATACAGATAGATACAGATAGATACAGATAGATACAGATAGATACAGATAGATACAGATAGATACAGATAGATACAGATAGATACAGATAGATACAGATAGATACAGATAGATACAGATAGATAGAGATAGATACAGATAGATAGAGATAGATACAGATAGATACAGATAGATACAGATAGATACAGATAGATACAGATAGATACAGATAGATACAGATAGATACAGATAGATACAGATAGATACAGATAGATACAGATAGATACAGATAGATACAGATAGATACAGATAGATACAGATAGATACAGATAGATACAGATAGATACAGATAGATACAGATAGATACAGATAGATACAGATAGATACAGATAGATACAGATAGATACAGATAGATACAGATAGATACAGATAGATACAGATAGATACAGATAGATACAGATAGATACAGATAGATACAGATAGATACAGATAGATACAGATAGATACAGATAGATACAGATAGATACAGATAGATACAGATAGATACAGATAGATACAGATAGATACAGATAGATACAGATAGATACAGATAGATACAGATAGATACAGATAGATACAGATAGATACAGATAGATACAGATAGATACAGATAGATACAGATAGATACAGATAGATACAGATAGATACAGATAGATACAGATAGATACAGATAGATACAGATAGATACAGATAGATACAGATAGATACAGATAGATACAGATAGATACAGATAGATACAGATAGATACAGATAGATACAGATAGATACAGATAGATACAGATAGATACAGATAGATACAGATAGATACAGATAGATACAGATAGATACAGATAGATACAGATAGATACAGATAGATACAGATAGATACAGATAGATACAGATAGATACAGATATATATAGATATATATAGATAGATAGATATATAGTTCCCGTGGGTACCTATTAGCGATAATGCAACGCTCACTACCCTTGTGGAAGCTTGAGCACTCTGGGCCCATGCGCACTTCACGCTATCTGAATGTATTTCACCGATGCTGTCCCACATGCGGTTGTCACCGACGATCGCATGTGTATAAGTAATTGATGAAATTCATTCAAATTGTTCCAAGCTACACTGATGAGCTGTTGTACAGCGAAACACCGTGTCTGTAGATTGAACTATATATATATATTACCAGTGTGAAGGTATCACCACATTCATCCTCAGATTCATCACCAGATTCATCACCACATTCGCAAAGCAAATATTTCACCTTCAATAATTACTTCAATAATGAACCGATCGGCACACACGATACACCAAATTAAAGCTTATTATTCTATCTTTCTGGCCCAAGATTAACGGCGTTTGTTTCAACAATTTATAGAGGAGAAAAATAACGATTTACTAGAAAGTACTCGCTCTTCGGTCTTGGGGGAAAAATTTCGATGGCTTCTTTTAATTTTAACCGGCTTTCCTATATATCAAAATGAAGCTCATTCTATCATCTTGCTGGCCCAAGAAAAATTAGAAGTGTCCCAGATCTGGTTAAAGAGTTATTAGCTTTTAAAGCGAGACACCCGAACCGCTGATCACACAGCGAGCTGAAATAGAACACTTTTTTATTAAATTCGTCGGGGATGGTATTGGGGAAAAAATTTCGATGCCTTCTATAACTTTTAACTGACTTTGCTCTATATCAAAATGAAGTTCTTTCTATCCTCTTGCTGGCCCAAGGAAAATTAGAAGTGGCCCATATCTGGTTCAAGAGTTATTCGCATTTAAAGCGAGACGCCCAAACTGTCAATTTCCGCGCACCCGAAATAGAAATCTTTATTAAGTGTAGTTGCCGACATAGCCCTTGGGGGGAAAATTTCGATGCCTTCTGTTACTTTTAGCGGCTTTCCTATATATCAAAATAAAGCTCATTCTATCGTTTTCTGGCCCAAGAAAAATTAGAAGTGGCCCAGATCTGGTTCAAGAGTTGTTCGCTATTACATCGCGCCGGAAATAGAAATCTTTATTAAGGTGGCTCCATACTGTTTCTTGAAAAATGGAAAATACAGGTTTGAGAGTCCAAAACACGTGATTCAAACTAATTTAATTCGGAAAAAACTTTGGTGACCCCCAATTTTTTTTTTCATTAAAATTTTCCTTGAAGTATGAGTTCCGGTGCGCTGTAATTGACAGTTTGGGCTTCTCGCTTTAAAAGCGAATAACTCTTGAACCAGATCTGTGCCACTTCTAATTTTTCTTGGGCCAGAAAGACGATAGAATGAGCTTCATTTTGATATATAGGAAAGCCGGCAAAAAGTAACAGAAGCCATCGAAATTTTTCCCCCAAGGGCTATGTCGGCAACTACACTTAATAAAGATTTTTATTTCCGGTGCGCGTAAATTGACAGTTTGGGCGTCTCGCTTTAAATGCGAATAACTCTTGAACCAGATATGGGCCACTTCTAATTTTCCTTGGGCCAGCAAGAGGATAGAAAGAGCTTCATTTTGATATAGAGCAAAGTCAGTTAAAAGTTATAGAAGGCATCGAAATTTCCCCCCCAAGACTATCCCGACGAATTTAATAACAAAGTGTTCTATTTCAGCTCGCTGTGTGATCAGCGGTTTGGGCGTCTCGCTTTAAAAGCTAATAACTCTTTAACCAGATCTGGGCCACTTCTAATTTTTCTTGGGCCAGCAAGAAGACAGAATCCGCTTCAATTTGATTTATAGGAAAGCCGGTTGAAATTTAAAGAAGCCATCGAATTGTTCCCCCAAGACCATCCCGACGAATTTAATAATAAAGTGTTCTATTTTTAGCGCGCTGTGTAATTAACAGTATGGGCGTCTCGCTTTAAAAGCGAATAACTCTTGAACCAGGTCTTGGCCACTTCTAATTTTTCTTGGGCCAGCAAGAAGACAGAATCCGCTTCAATTTGATTTATAGGAAAGCCGGTTAAAATTTAAAGAAGCCATCGAATTGTTCCCCCAAGACCATCCCGACGAATTTAATAATAAAGTGTTCTATTTTTAGCGCGCTGTGTAATTAACAGTATGGGCGTCTCGCTTTAAAAGCGAATAACTCTTGAACCAGATCGGGGCCACTTCTAATTTTTCTTGGGCCAGCAAGAGGATAGAACGAGCTTCATATTGATATATAGGAAAGCCGGTTGAAATTAAAAGAAGCCATCGAAATTTTTCCCCCAAGACTATCCCGACGAATTTAATAACAAAGTGTTCTATTTCAGCTCGCTGTGTGATCAGCGGTTTGGGCGTCTCGCTTTAAAAGCTAATAACTCTTTAACCAGATCTGGGCCACTTCTAATTTTTCTTGGGCCAGCAAGAAGACAGAATCCGCTTCAATTTGATTTATAGGAAAGCCGGTTAAAATTTAAAGAAGCCATCGAATTGTTCCCCCAAGACCATCCCGACGAATTTAATAATAAAGTGTTCTATTTTTAGCGCGCTGTGTAATTAACAGTATGGGCGTCTCGCTTTAAAAGCGAATAACTCTTGAACCAGGTCTTGGCCACTTCTAATTTTTCTTGGGCCAGCAAGAAGATAGAACGAGCTTCAATTTGATTTATAGGAAAGCCGGTTAAAATTTAGAGAAGCCATCGAATTGTTCCCCCAAGACCATCCCGACGAATTTAATAATAAAGTGTTCTATTTTTAGCGCGCTGTGTAATTAACAGTATGGGCGTCTCGCTTTAAAAGCGAATAACTCTTGAACCAGATCGGGGCCACTTCTAATTTTTCTTGGGCCAGCAAGAGGATAGAACGAGCTTCATATTGATATATAGGAAAGCCGGTTGAAATTAAAAGAAGCCATCGAAATTTTTCCCCCAAGACCGAACAGCGAGTACTTTCTAGTAAATCGTTATTTTTCTCCTCTATAAATTATTGAAACAAACGCCGTTAATCTTGGGCCAGAAAGATAGAATAATAAGCTTTAATTTGGTGTATCATGTGTGCCGATCAAGTCATTATTGAAGTAATTATTGAAGGTGAAATATTTGCTTTACGAATGTGGTGATACCTTCACACTGGTTATATATATATATATATATATATATATATATATATATATATATATATATATATACTTGTTGAAAAAAAATTCTGAACAAAGTGCCAATATATATCTATATGTGTATTTACATGTGTATATAGATTTTGTTAAACTGCTGTTGAAAGAAGCTTTTGTATTATACGATACAGATAAAATAGTGTCCTAAAGATCTGTTGTATGATTAAAAAAGCTCCTGTCCATAACTTTTTGTAATAAAAACAATACAGCTTTGCGTATATACATATATATCTTGGATGTTCAGAATTTATTTCAACAAGTATATATATATATATATATAGTTCAATCTACAGTCTGAATGAATTTCATCAATTACTTATACACATGCGATCGTCGGTGACAACCGCATGTGGGACAGCATCGGTGAAATACATTCAGATAGCGTGAAGCGCGCATGGGCCCAGAGTGCTCAAACTTCCACTAGGGTAGTGAGCGTTGCATTATCGCTAATAGGTACCCACCGCAACTTCACAGAGTGCTCAACAACACCGAAGTGAAGGAGCGTACATATATATATATATATATATATATATATATAAATTAGGGTAATACTGATTAAATGTTGAGACATATTCAAGCATTTGAATTCACATAACCAGTCCCACGATACAGTTCATTAAACATGAATGTTAAACGAAAACAGCAAAAATATAAAAAAAATATTTGTGTTTAAGTGACCACTTTATCTGAACAACTCCAGGGCAATAACAAATGTTACTATCAAACAGTCTTACAATTCTACCTGAACAGCATTAATAACATCTTGCAGAACAAATGTTTCATCATGTCTCTTGATGTTCATGTCCTGGCGTGTGCTGTTAGCGCGCTGCCTCTCACCAATAGTTAAGCCCGGTCGGACGGGGTTAGTACTTGGATGGGTGACCGTCTGGGAATAACCTCGTTCTCGAGCTTGGACCATGTGAGTAGAGTTTAGTTGATCTCTCCTGTGCTTCGAGGGTTTTTCGCCGGGTTCTCCGGTTTTCCTCCCTCCGTAAAATCAACACCTAGGTCTTAGTTGAGATCCGTGGTCTGAACTGTGTTGTTGGCGGCAGCATAAAGCGCCTTTGATATGCCTCAACACGGCCACGGTGAAAATTTCTAAATTGCCTGATAAGCCACCCATAACATTGTAATGCGCATTTGATCATATCCACATGTTAATTTGCGCAATAGAAATATTAAATCATTATCATTATCATTACATAGAAATATATAATTTTTCAACTATTTGCCTATTTCTATCTATATTTACAATAACTAACTTATCTAAAATACATATTTTAGTCTAGCCAATACAAAAATATTGTGATGACTCACCTCCAAGTACAACCTCCAGCAAGGTAAAGTAACATAATCTTGTTAGTTTTAGACTTTTTGACCATGTCCATTATTCGTAAATACATCTCTATTAGGAAATACAAGACTTTATTTAATAGCATAATTTTGCATTGAGTAATTTAGACAGATGTGTTGGTACGTATAGTCTATAGATATTAGGTATATAAGCTATAAACTGTAATAACCAAAAAGGCTAGACTGGACATTTAGCTAAAGACTGGACAGTTGGATATTTTAAATAAAAAAACATGGTCAAACATTACGATTGACTGAATAAAAATCAAGTCAAACCTCTGCTAACATCATGGGGAAGCACTAAGTCGGCCATGTTGAATTTATAGTCATGTGCGGGAGACTGGGGCGAGTTTGAGCCTCCTCGGCTAACGAGTTTAGCAAAAGCAAAAGTGAAATTTAGAAAAGCAAAAGCGAAATTTAGAAAAGCAAAAGTGAAATTTAGAAAAGCAAAAGTGAAATTTAGAAAAGCAAAAGTGAACGACGTTTGTCTTTTGCGATTTCGACAAGTGAAATCACAAAACGCCGTTTGTCTTTTGCGATTTCGACAAATGAAATCACAAAACGCCGTTTGTCTTTTGCGATTTCGACAAGTGAAATCAAAAAACGACGTTTGTCTTTTGCGATTTCGACAAATGAAATCACAAAACGCCGTTTGTCTTTTCCGATTTCGACAAATGAAATCACAAAACGCCGTTTGTCTTTTGCGATTTCGACAAGTGAAATCAAAAAACGACGTTTGTCTTTTGCGATTTCGACAAATAAAATCACAAAACGCCGTTTGTCTTTTGCGATTTCGACAAGTGAAATCAAAAAACGACGTTTGTCTTTTGCGATTTCGACAAATGAAATCACAAAACGCCGTTTGTCTTTTCCGATTTCGACAAATGAAATCACAAAACGCCGTTCGTCTTTTGCGATTTCGACAAGTGAAATAAAAAAACGACGTTTGTCTTTTGCGATTTCGACAAATGAAATCACAAAACGCCGTTTGTCTTTTCCGATTTCGACAAATGAAATCACAAAACGCCGTTTCTCTTTTGCGATTTTGACAAGTGAAATAAAAAAACGACGTTTGTCTTTTGCGATTTCGACAAATAAAATCACAAAACGCCGTTTGTCTTTTGCGATTTCGACAAGTGAAATCAAAAAACGACGTTTGTCTTTTCCGATTTCGACAAATGAAATCACAAAACGCCGTTTGTCTTTTCCGATTTCGACAAATGAAATCACAAAACGCCGTTTGTCTTTTGCGATTTCGACAAGTGAAATAAAAAAACAACGTTTGTCTTTTGCGATTTCGACAAATAAAATCACAAAACGCCGTTTGTCTTTTGCGATTTCGACAAGTGAAATCAAAAAACGACGTTTGTCTTTTGCGATTTCGACAAATGAAATCACAAAACGCCGTTTGTCTTTTCCGATTTCGACAAATGAAATCACAAAACGCCGTTTGTCTTTTCCGATTTCGACAAATGAAATCACAAAACGCCGTTTGTCTTTTGCGATTTCGACAAGTGAAATAAAAAAACGACGTTTGTCTTTTGCGATTTCGACAAATAAAATCACAAAACGCCGTTTGTCTTTTGCGATTTCGACAAGTGAAATCAAAAAACGACGTTTGTCTTTTCCGATTTCGACAAATGAAATCACAAAACGCCGTTTGTCTTTTCCGATTTCGACAAATGAAATCACAAAACGCCGTTTGTCTTTTGCGATTTCGACAAGTGAAATAAAAAAACGACGTTTGTCTTTTGCGATTTCGACAAATAAAATCACAAAACGCCGTTTGTCTTTTGCGATTTCGACAAGTGAAATCAAAAAACGACGTTTGTCTTTTGCGATTTCGACAAATGAAATCACAAAACGCCGTTTGTCTTTTCCGATTTCGACAAATGAAATCACAAAACGCCGTTTGTCTTTTCCGATTTCGACAAATGAAATCACAAAACGCCGTTTGTCTTTTGCGATTTCGACAAGTGAAATAAAAAAACGACGTTTGTCTTTTGCGATTTCGACAAATAAAATCACAAAACGCCGTTTGTCTTTTGCGATTTCGACAAGTGAAATCAAAAAACGACGTTTGTCTTTTCCGATTTCGACAAATGAAATCACAAAACGCCGTTTGTCTTTTCCGATTTCGACAAATGAAATCACAAAACGCCGTTTGTCTTTTGCGATTTCGACAAGTGAAATCAAGAAACGACGTTTGTCTTTTGCGATTTCGACAAATAAAATCACAAAACGCCGTTTGTCTTTTGCGATTTCGACAAGTGAAATCAAAAAACGACGTTTGTCTTTTGCGATTTCGACAAATGAAATCACAAAACGCCGTTTGTCTTTTCCGATTTCGACAAATGAAATCACAAAACGCCGTTTGTCTTTTCCGATTTCGACAAATGAAATCACAAAACGCCGTTTGTCTTTTGCGATTTCGACAAGAGTAGGTAACCCCCCCACTATACGGACCAAAGGGATGCCGCCTCATCAAATATTCAGTGTGACGCCCGATGTGACGCCCGGTGTATGGCTACGGAAGTAATTAGTGTTCAGTGTGACGCATGGTGTGATGCACGGTGTGATGCACGGTGTGATGCACGGTGTGATGCACGGTGTGATGCGCGAAAGTAATTAGCGCACATAGAGTGGGTGATATAAACCCAGTGTTGCCGTACAGTTATTTACTTTGTCTACAGTGTTTCACTCGTATTATTTCTCAGGCTCCTTAGGGACCCCCTAACCCCTAGCTTTTATCCAACCCCCTGGTTTTCACTACGCCATTCCAGACTGGTTTCCGTAGGTAAAATACCGTCGAGTTGTTTCTTATAAGTACTAAAGTACGGTGTTTTATATATACACTTTACCCCAACAGTGCGTACGGTAAACGTTTGACAAGATGGATATTATTTACGACGAACTAGAGAGATATAACATTGAGGAAGGAAGATAGAACGAAGAATCACTTTGAGAAGCTGAACTTAAGATATGTACGAGTCAATCCGAAAAGCCGTGAGCTCAGAAAAAACTTTTGGCAATGAAAAGCTTATATATGAATATTATATTAGATATTTGGTTCGCTTTTGAATGTTATATTAGATATTTGGTTCACTTTGGTGATGTTTATATGTATAGGAACCGTATGAAGTTAAAAAGAGTCGCCTTGAATGGTAGCGAATCGTTATTGTAAACTTAGAAGAACACTATTCGACAGCATCGTTGACCAAGCACTTTGAAAAATTACAAAGCTTGGTTAAATAATTCGTCGCTATGATTTAGTATGTTATAAGATTCTCGCACGTGCAGAATACAAAAGGGAAAAGTCATTAAAGTTACTAATGGCTAAAACATAACCGGATTTGCATATAAGTAGAATATTTAATTCATTTTAGGGTGGTGATCATGAGCTTTGGGGGATAATAAGGGGTATTAATGTGTGGGCAAGTTTAGGCGAGGCGTTGGTGTAACCATGGAGAATGTACAGCGTCGCGTCGCCTCATAAGACAGAATTCAAAGTATTCAGTTTAAAATATTTATTTAGGCTTTGGTTTAAAATTACACATATCAAAACAAATTACCGTTACATATAAATAGTTCACACCGAGCATCTAGTAAGGTCTGCTTCTTAGATTATATTTAGGTGTTTTTATTTTAAAAGTAGAATGATAATCTTTCTTGTCTTCTGATGATAATTGGGACACATCTTCTTTTGTCATGGGTAAATATTTTGATCTAGTCATCAATAGATGATGTTCATACTCTTCTCTATCATCCGGAGTCATCTTTGCGAAGTCTTTCTCTGTCGAGTCGCCCAAACTTTCCCAGTTATGAAAGAAATTATGTTTAAGCGTCGGTTGTTCAACGGTAGGAGGCGGTGTTAGGAAATAGGTTTTAGGTGTAGCAGGTAAACCCCACCGG
Organism: Paragorgia papillata; assembly: GCA_035771165.1. Lineage (NCBI taxonomy): Eukaryota > Metazoa > Cnidaria > Anthozoa > Scleralcyonacea > Coralliidae > Paragorgia > Paragorgia papillata. Next base: position 593,160 of record JAWNZC010000359.1, read on the forward strand.
AAGATCGTCAGTTTCTTGCTTTATCTCCGGTGTCAAGTTTGGTGTATTTTTCCGAGGCTGAGTTTCAAGATTATCTATTTTTTTATATATTTTTTTTATTTCGGTTCAAAATTATTTTCATTAACTCCATCGGTAATATAAGCCTTGGGACATACAGTACAGAAACCAATTGAATGTGAAAAAGATAAGGGAGATCCTAAGTTACATAATTTACATTGATTGTTATCCTGATAGAAATCTTTCCATGAACATTTAGGACACTGAAGTAAATATACAACATGTACAATACTTTGACAGTGTTCACATTCTCCAATAAGTTCTTCATTTCTCTCCGAGTCCTCTCCACTCCAATGCTCCGCGTCCGACTCTTCTTGTTTTTTCGGAGTCAGTTTCTTCGTCTTCGTTTTCGCTTTCTTCATCTTCGCTTTCGGATTCCGGCTCTTGATGTTCGTGACGTGCCAGCATGGTCAAAACTTGAACATTTTCAATGAGACTTTTATCAATTTTCAAATTTGCTAGTCCTTTAATAAAAATATCTAAACCAAGGGGCTCGGGAATCTTGGCATCGTATTCTGTAAGACAATATTCTATCAAATCAGTGATATTTGTTCTTGGTATAGTTCTTCCGTTATATACTATTTCCCCTCTTGAATTCCACGTGAGAAGACTATGAGATATCAGCAAACTGTTTAGCAGAGAAGACACTTTCTCTTCATCGATTTCGTAGTGTAAATGTGATATTATTTGTTGGACGCGATAATTAGCGAGGCTTGTTTCTTCCATGATGTTCACGCTTAAAGTGACTATCGTAGAAACTTTTAGTTCTTTTGTACCATTTCTGTGAGTCCTTCTAAAACAGGACCAAGCAACAGGCTTAGAAATCCTTTACCGTTTTGAACCAGTGTTTTCTTTTTTCGTCTAAAACTTCGTCGGGGATCAACCAAAATGTGTAGATCGTCCTGGTAAGGGCTAAGTCTTTCAATCACCTGACGAGGTAGTTGGTAGTGCATTTGCCAAAAATTGTGCGCACACTCGCATATACATCGAACCTGCTCAGGGTTCGCAGACTCCAAAACAGCTCGCTGCTGTATGGGTTTTGAAAGACACAAAAACTGAAGAAATGCCCTCTGTTCGTTGGTAAACATCTCTATCTGACAGTCAGTGTCTAAATGAGGAAATCTCTACCAGAAAACGCATTTTAAGAGGAAGATAAGCAGTAGAAAGAAAAAAGAGGGGTATCCCCGGGGGTGTTTGGGGTTACCCCTGGGTATTTGGGGTACCCCAGGGGGGTGTTTGGGGTATCCCCAGGGGTGTTTGGGGTTACCTCGGGGTGTGATGGAGTTACCCCAGGGGTGTTTGGGGGTACCATGGGGGTGTTTGGGGTATCCCAGGGGTGTTTGGGGGTACCCCGGGGTGTTTGGAGTTACCCCCGGGGGTGTTTGGGGGTATCCCGGGGGTGGTTGGGGGTTACCCCGGGGGTGTTTGGTGTTACCCCAGGGTGTTTGGGGTATCCCCGGGGTGTGATGGGGTTACCCCAGGGGTGTTTGGGAGTACCACGATGGTGTTTGGGTATCGCGGGGGTGTTTGGGGGTATCCCGGGGGTGTTTGGGGGTTACCCCAGGGGTGAATGGGATTACCCCAGCGGTGTTTGGGTGTTTAGATCCTCTGCAGAAATTTAGTTAAATAATTTAATATTGTGCTTCCAAATAATAAACTCATTTGGTGTTTAGTACTCATCGTGTAAACATGTCACACGTTTGCAACAAATGTGGAAAAAGTCTATCGAGAAAAGAGCACCTTCTTCGTCATATTAAGAATGTCCACCCCGAGAGCGACGCCTCACAACCTATTCCTCTAGCCAACGTATCTACAGTCATGCAGCACCCGTTCACGTGTATTGTAGCAGGGTGCACCCAAAGTGGTAAAACAGTATGGGTGAAAACGCTTCTTGAAAACGCCAAAACTACGATTAATCCTCCTCCCGAACGTATCATTTGGTGCTATGGACAATGGCAGCCCATGTATCTTGAGATGATCAAAACAATACCAGGCATCGAATTCTACGACGGTATACCTTCCGACATTGACTCTGATAATTTTCTTGAAGTCTCTCAACGTAACCTGATCGTCCTCGATGATCTTATGGCTCAATCAGGGGGAGATAGACGTATTGCTAGTCTATTTACTAAAGGTAGTCATCACCGGAATTTGTCTATCATCTATATTGTTCAAAATATTTTCCATCAAGGTTTAGAAACCAGAAACATTAGCCTCAACGCACACTATATCTTACTCTTCAAGTCTCCGAGGGATAAACAGCAAATTTCTGTCTTGGCTCGACAGGTGAACCCTGGTCATGTTCAGGAATTTATGAAGAGTTACGATGGTTATCTTATGCTAGATCTAAAGCCTACAACGGATGACGATCATCGTCTCAAGACCAATGTTCTACCTGGAGAAAATAGCTTCAGCCTGCAGCAACAGCTGGGTAGTTTCATACAAAAGCAATCCTATCAATTACCTCCGATCGTTAATGCCATGTACAATACAGAACAAAAAATGCAAGATATTGTACAAGCTCCACAGTTAACAACAGAAGAAAAGAGCATACTCTACTCCAATCAGCTAGGACGTTTTCTAACGTTTCAAAACCAACTGCAGAATCAGTCTCAACCTCTGACTAATCTTGAAACTCAGCCTCGGAAAAATACACCAAACTTGACACCGGAGATAAAGCAAGAAACTGACGATCTTCAACGTTTGTCTTTTGCGATTTCGACAAATAAAATCACAAAACGCCGTTTGTCTTTTCCGATTTCGACAAATGAAATCACAAAACGCCGTTTGTCTTTTGCGATTTCGACAAGTGAAATAAAAAAACGACGTTTGTCTTTTGCGATTTCGACAAATGAAATCACAAAACGACGTTTTTCTTTTGCGATTTTGACAAATGAAATCACAAAACGACGTTTGTCTTTTGCGATTTCAACAAATGAAATCACAAAACGACGTTTGTCTTTTCCGATTTCGACAAATGAAATCACAAAACGCCGTTTGTCTTTTGCGATTTCGACAAGTGAAATAAAAAAACGACGTTTGTCTTTTGCGATTTCGACAAATAAAATCACAAAACGCCGTTTGTCTTTTGCGATTTCGACAAGTGAAATCAAAAAACGACGTTTGTCTTTTGCGATTTCGACAAATGAAATCACAAAACGCCGTTTGTCTTTTGCGATTTCGACAAGTGAAATCACAAAACGCCGTTTGTCTTTTGCGATTTCGACAAGTGAAATAAAAAAACGACGTTTGTCTTTTGCGATTTCGACAAATAAAATCACAAAACGCCGTTTGTCTTTTGCGATTTCGACAAGTGAAATCAAAAAACCACGTTTCTCTTTTGCGATTTTGACAAATGAAATCACAAAACGACGTTTGTCTTTTGCGATTTCAACAAATGAAATCACAAAACGACGTTTGTCTTTTGCGATTTCAACAAATGAAATCATAAAACGTCGTTTGTCTTTTGCTATTTCAAAATGTAGTTTGTCTTTTGCGATTTCGACAAATGAAATCACAAAACGACGTTTGTCTTTTGCGATTTCGACAAGTGAAATCAAAAAACGACGTTTGTCTTTTGCGATTTCGACAAATGAAATCACAAAACGCCGTTTGTTCTTTTCCGATTTCGACAAATGAAATCACAAAACGCCGTTTGTCTTTTGCGATTTCGACACGTGAAATAAAAAAACGACGTTTGTCTTTTGCGATTTCGACAAATGAAATCACAAAACGACGTTTTTCTTTTGCGATTTTGACAAATGAAATCATAAAACGACGTTTGTCTTTTGCGATTTCAACAAATGAAATCATAAAACGTCGTTTGTCTTTTGCAATTTCAAAATATTGTTTATCTTTTGTTTTTTGACAAATGAAACACTAAAACGGCACTTTGTTTTTGCAATTTGGACAAACAAAATCTCTAAACAGCATTCTTCTTTTGCAAAACGCTCTTTTACTTTTGTTATTTGAGCCTCCTCGCCTTCCATATGTATTGTTCCAACTTATATCAAATTCTTTGCTATGACAAGAGCAATAATTTGAGATATAGTAGAGCTTTTTAGCTGTTTTACAACAAACGTTATGAGCGAAAGTGTAAAGGGCATTAATAATAGGCAATAATTAATTTTCCGTATTTTACTGCATGACGGTTTCGCTTATAACGTTTGTACTACTGCACCTGTATTGTTCCAACTTATATCAAAAACTCTTTGTTATGATAAGAGGAACAATTTGAAATATAGTAGAGCTTTTTAGCTGTTTTACAACAAACGTTATGAGCGAAAGTGTAAAGGGCATTAATAATAGGCTATAATTAATTTTCCCGTATTTTTCTGCCTGACGGTTTCATTTATAACGTTTGTACTACTGCACCTGTATTGTTCCAGCTTATATAAAAAACTCTTTGTTGTGATAAGAGGAACAATTTGAAATATAGTAGAGATTTTTAGCTGTTTTACAACAAACGTTATGAGCGAAAGTGTAAAGGCCATTAATAATAGGCAATAATTAATTTCCCCGTATTTTACTGCCTGACGGTTTCACTTATAAGTTATAACGTTTGTTCTACTGCACCTGTATTGTTCCAACTTATATCAAACTCTTTGTCATGATACGAGGAACAATTTCAGATATAGTAGAGATTTTTAGCTGTTTTACAACAAACGTTATGAGCGAAAGTGTAAAGGGCATTAATAATAGGCTATAATTAATTTTCCCGTATTTTACTGCCTGACGGTTTCATTTAGAACGTTTGTACTAGTGCACCTGTATTGCTCCAAATTATATCCAACTCTTTGTTATGATGAGAGGAACAATTTGAGATGTAGTAAAGCTTTTTAGCTGTTTTACAACAAACGTTACGAGCGAAAGTGTAAAGGGCATTAATAATAGGCTTTAATTAATTTCCCCGTATTTTACTGCCTGACGGTTTCATTTAGAACGTTTGTACTACTGCACCTGTATTGCTCCAAATTATATCCAACTCTTTGTTATGATGAGAGGAACAATGTGAGATGTATTACAGCTTTTTAGCTGTTTTACAACAAACGTTATGAGCGAAAGTGTAAAGGGCATTAATAATAGGTTATAATTAATTTCCCAGTATTTTACTGAGTGACGGTTTCACTTATAACGTTTGTTCTACTGTACCGTTCCGAATTATATCCAACTCTTTGTTATGATGAGAGGAACAATTTGAGATGTAGTAAAGCTTTTTAGCTGTTTTACAACAAACGTTACGAGCGAAAGTGTAAAGGGCATTAATAATAGGCTTTAATTAATTTCCCCGTATTTTACTGCCTGACGGTTTCATTTAGAACGTTTGTACTACTGCACCTGTATTGCTCCAAATTATATCCAACTCTTTGTTATGATGAGAGGAACAATGTGAGATGTATTACAGCTTTTTAGCTGTTTTACAACAAACGTTATGAGCGAAAGTGTAAAGGGCATTAATAATAGGTTATAATTAATTTTCCAGTATTTTACTGAGTGACGGTTTCACTTATAACGTTTGTTCTACTGTACCGTTCCGAATTATATCCAACTCTTTGTTATGATGAGAGGAACAATTTGAGATGTAGTAAAGCTTTTTAGCTGTTTTACAACAAACGTTACGAGCGAAAGTGTAAAGGGCATTAATAATAGGCTTTAATTAATTCCCCCGTATTTTACTGCCTGACGGTTTCATTTAGAACGTTTGTACTACTGCACCTGTATTGCTCCAAATTATATCCAACTCTTTGTTATGATGAGAGGAACAATGTGAGATGTATTACAGCTTTTTAGCTGTTTTACAACAAACGTTATGAGCGAAAGTGTAAAGGGCATTAATAATAGGTTATAATTAATTTTCCAGTATTTTACTGAGTGACGGTTTCACTTATAACGTTTGTTCTACTGTACCGTTCCGAATTATATCCAACTCTTTGTTATGACGGGAGGAACAATTTGAGATGTAGTAGAGCTTTTTAGCTGTTTTACAACAAACGTTACGAGCGAAAGTGTAAAGGGCATTAATAATAGGCTTTAATTAATTTTCCCGTATTTTACTGCGTGACGGTTTCACTTATAACGTTTGTACTACTGCACCTGTATTGTTCCAACTTATATCAAAAACTCTTTGTTATGATAAGAGGAACAATTTGAAATATAGTAGAGCTTTTTAGCTGTTTTACAACAAACGTTATGAGCGAAAGTGTAAAGGGCATTAATAATAGGTTATAATTAATTTTCCCGTATTTTACTGAGTGACGGTTTCACTTATAACGTTTGTACTACTGGACCTGTATTGTTCCGAATTATATCCAACTCTTTGTTATGATGGGAGGAACAATTTGAGATGTAGTAGAGCTTTTTAGCTGTTTTACAACAAACGTTACGAGCGAAAGTGTAAAGAGCATTAATAATAGGCTTTAATTAATTTTCCCGTATTTTACTGCGTGACGGTTTCACTTATAACGTTTGTACTACTGCACCTGTATTGTTCCAACTTATATCAAAAACTCTTTTTTATGATAAGAGGAACAATTTGAAATATAGTAGAGCTTTTTAGCTGTTTTACAACAAACGTTATGAGCGAAAGTGTAAAGGGCATTAATAATAGGCTATAATTAATTTTCCCGTATTTTACTGAGTGACGGTTTCACTTATAACGTTTGTACTACTGCACCTGTATTGTTCCGAATTATATCCAACTCTTTGTTATGATGGAAGGAACAATTTGAGATGTAGTAGAGCTTTTTAGCTGTTTTACAACAAACGTTACGAGCGAAAGTGTAAAGGGCATTAATAATAGGCTTTAATTAATTTCCCCGTATTTTACTGCCTGACGGTTTCATTTAGAACGTTTGTACTACTGCACCTGTATTGCTCCAAATTATATCCAACTCTTTGTTATGATGAGAGGAACAATGTGAGATGTATTACAGCTTTTTAGCTGTTTTACAACAAACGTTACGAGCGAAAGTGTAAAGGGCATTAATAATAGGCTTTAATTAATTTTCCCGTATTTTACTGCGTGACGGTTTCACTTATAACGTTTGTACTACTGCACCTGTATTGTTCCAACTTATATCAAAAACTCTTTGTTATGATAAGAGGAACAATTTGAAATATAGTAGAGCTTTTTAGCTGTTTTACAACAAACGTTATGAGCGAAAGTGTAAAGGGCATTAATAATAGGCTATAATTAATTTCCCCGTATTTTTCTGCCTGACGGTTTCATTTATAACGTTTGTACTACTGCACCTGTATTGTTCCAACTTATATCAAAAACTCTTTGTTATAATAAGAGGAACAATTTGAGATGTAGACGAGCTTTTTAGCTTTTTTATAACAAACGTTATGACGGCAGAAAGTGTAAAGGGCATTAATAATAGGCTATAATTAACTATAATTAATTTTCCGTCTTTTACTGCCTGACGGTTTCACTTATAACATTTGTACTACTGCACCTGTATTGTTCCAACTTATATCAAACTCTTTGTTAGGAGAAGAGGAACAATTTGAAATATAGTAGAGATTTTTAGCTGTTTTACAACAAACGTTACGAGCGAAAGTGTAAAGAGCATTAATAATAGGCTTTAATTAATTTTCCCGTATTTTACTGCGTGACGGTTTCACTTATAACGTTTGTACTACTGCACCTGTATTGTTCCAACTTATATCAAAAACTCTTTGTTATAATAAGAGGAACAATTTGAGATGTAGACAAGCTTTTTAGCTTTTTTATAACAAACGTTATGACGGCAGAAAGTGTAAAGGGCATTAATAATAGGCTATAATTAACTATAATTAATTTTCCGTCTTTTACTGCCTGACGGTTTCACTTATAACATTTGTACTACTGCACCTGTATTGTTCCAACTTATATCAAACTCTTTGTTAGGAGAAGAGGAACACTTTGAAATATAGTAGAGATTTTTAGCTGTTTTACAACAAACGTTATGAGCGAAAGTGTAAAGGGCATTAATAATACGCAATAATTAATTTTCCCGTGTTTTACTACCTGACGGTTTCACTTATAAGTTATAACGTTTGTTCTACTGCACCTGTATTGTTCCAACTTATATAAAACTGTTTGTTATGATGAGAGGAACAATTTGAGATGTAGTAAAGCTTTTTAGCTGTTCTACAACAAACGTTATAGTCAGTGGCGTAACGCAACCTCAGGAGGCCCCCGCACTGTTAATTTGAATTTTACTCACCCTTTAACCCATTTTATGAGAGTAACACTTTTACTCCAGTTTCGGGGTTATTTTAACTCCCTTTTGAGAGTAAAAAGCATGGGAACTAATTGTCAAGCGAAATTTTATCCTGCAAAAGGCGTAATTCAAAAGTGAGTTAATTTAACTCGCTTTTGCTGAGCCGTTTGCGAGATGGGCAATCGATATGGCAGGTATAAGGGGCCGTTCACACTACCCTGTAAAATTTAGATCGATCCAAGATCGATCCGAGATCGATGGATCGATGATACGTTTGCGTTCACACTGATGCAAAATTGATCGGTGGGCGGTGGCGCCTGATAGAAATACCTGGCTGGCTGCACTTACGTGCAGGCGTTTGCAGGTACGTAAAATGGCGGACATGTGTCTCGCAAACATTGTAATTTTGCACTGCGAAATGTTAAAACTAAGGAGAGAAGAAAGAAGAAGGACGAAGGCGCTTTTAAAATTTTCGAGGAATGTTCGAGCACGGAAGAAGAGGGTTTGTCAGTTTTTGTTGCTGATTCTGCGGTGTCTTCTTGCAAGAACCGAGAGACGTTTTTGGGTGGAACCAGGGAGAGCCGGTTGCTCTTTTTGGGAGAATACTGTGTGTAACTGGCATGAAAGTGACGTTGAAAGATTATGGGTTCAGAATTTTAGATTGTCAAAAAGTACATTTGAAATTGTTTGTGAGTTATTGAATGCAAGGTTGACGAAAGAGAATACGGTGTTCAGGAAGTCTATTCCAATAAAGAAAAGAGTAGCCATATGCATGTGGCACCTAGCTACTGGCGAAGATTTTAGATCACTTGCTTGGAGATTTGATGTGGGAAAGAGTACGGCGTGTACTATCGTTAATGAAGTGTGCCAGAGTATTGTCGACATTCTTTTGCCGTTGTATATCACGTGGCCAACAGGGGAAAAACTTCTCGAAGTCGTTGAAGGCTTTTTGTCAATGTGCGATAGATGGGACCCACATACCCATAGTTGCCCCTCCTCATCATTCCTCTCACTACTACAATAGGAAAGGCTTCTACTCAATTGTAATGCAGGCCACTGTCGACCATGCCTACAGGTAAGAGGGAAACATCAGTGGTAGTGTACAAAAGCGTTGTATGAAACACATTTTGACCAGCCTTTCAATATATGTTACCTGAATAATATATTTAACACACTAGGTTCACTGACATCTATATCAATTGGCCAGGCAGAGTCCATGATGCCAGAATCTTAAAAAATTCATCATTGTACACCAAAGGCCAACAAGGAGATCTCTTTTCCAATGTACGTTGAAGCATTTATTATCATGATTTGTAAATGTATTCTATGAAATGAACAATGATGATGATAAATAATGCACCATTTTTATAATGTTAAGCCCAAGATGGAAGGTTAGGCTGTGGAGCATTTGATTTTTCTTTATTTTTTTTAATTTGCCCATGCACCTACTGTCAGGCAATAAATACTGTAATCAAATAACTCCATGTGGAGATTTTCCTGAACATGAAATAATTATTAGCCTTTTTCTTCTCTAACTGTTTAACATGCACTGTAATTTCATAAATAATCAATTGAAAAAGTCAAGTGATAATCATACTCTTGAGACCAGTATAATAATCAAATTCCAAATGGAGTTGAAAGCGATGGTCAAATACCCCACATTCACCTGACCTCCACCTGGGGCTTACATTTATAGATGCATAATAACAATAACATTAGTATAGTCATAGTTTTGTAATACTGTAACTAAACTGTTTTGTTTATTTATGTAATATAACTAAAATATATGTTGGATCTTAAAGGAAACTAAAGAAATATCTGGTGTAAATGTTCCAATAATGCTGGTAGGAGACCCTGCTTATCCATTGCTACCTTGGCTGATGAAGAGATTTCCTGCAAATGGCCAGTTAAGCGAACGGGAAATTTGTTTCAATTACCACCTTAGCAGAGCAAGAATGGAAGGTTGAAAGGGAGATTCAGGTGTTTGCTGAGGAGAATTGACACATCACTGCAATACTTGCCTACTAAGATTGCAGCATATTGTGTTCTTCACAACCTTTGTGAGTTGAAAAATGATCTATTTCACAACGAATGGATGCATGAAATACCTGTAGAAGAAGAAATTGATGGAGATGATGGTGCAGAAAGTGAAAATGATGGACCTGATAGTGTTCATACAGTCAAAGATGCTCTGGCTGATTTTTTTTTATTATGATGAAGACACAAATTAACATAGCAATAATGTATAATTAAACCATCGAAAACATTATGGCGAACCATTCCAAAAAGTTAATGTTTAACAGTAATGCAGTTATAGGATATACCAGTAACTGTAAATAACAAGTTCCAACTGTAAATAACAAGTTCCAACTGTGAAAATAACAAGTTACAACTGAAAATAAGTTTTCTCATTAGAGTTATCTAAAACATCATCCGTGTGTAGCAAGTCAACTGTAGGTATGGTGTTACATGTATAATCAAGGTGACTTGTTCCAGGATATGTATTACCCAAACTACTTGTTGGTTGTGCTGCTTTGACAAGAAATCCCATCAATTCATAATGCGTCTTCATCTCTTCTTTTCGAGATGTTTCTTCAGCTGCTGCTTGTTCCTTCATAAATTTCATGTGGGATTCCTCAGATTTTTTTTGAAATTCCATGAAAGAATTAACTGCTTCCCCAATTTGCTGTGCTGCAGTCTTTTTTTTCTTGCTCTTTGTATCTTTCCCTTTACTTGGGGCATCTCTTCTCTCAACAGATTTTCTCTTTTTTGAATTTTTCTTGTTAGAACTTTCCAGTGTAGGTGTTACCATTTGTGCCCTAACTGCCTCTGTCTGTGCATGTTCATCTCCTGCAATTGATAATTGCATTAATAGCGATTAGATAGGCATTGATGACAATAAAAGAATGTGTTTTGGTGTGCACTGTGAAATGTTTTGAACTTAAATACTCCTAATCATTTTGAGCTTTTCACTGTAATGTTCAAATTTCCAAAAGGGAAAAAATACTGTACCAACACCCTTTTTTACTATTCTTGGCCTGGTTGTTAAAAAGGCAATTAGTGGTAAACCTGGGTTAAAATTTAATTTTCTGTTAAATTTTTATATGTTCTGTTCAGTATGTCAAAGCAGTGGCGGACACTTGACGAAATATTCGGGGGGTGAGTGCCGAAGGCACGAGCCTTCTAGGGGGGTGCGGGGGCATGCTCCCCAGGAAAATTTGGATCTCTGAAATGGCATTTGCAGCATTCTGAGAACACATTTTGTAAAACATTTTAGGTTTTCAAAACACTATTTTAATGGTGCATTTTGTTATAAATCACATGCTAAGCATAAAAAAACAACATTTCAGAGAAAATATTCTAGATGATGATCTACATTTGTGAATGGAATTGCAAGGTGGTTTAATTAACACACCAATGACAATGTAAAATTTATTCGCTAAGCGAGTGAAATCCACATATTTCTTTTAAAATAAATAAATATCAGAATTTGATCAGTCTTTTATCCAAACTTACTTCATAACACTTATTTTGTGGGATTAGAATACTTTCGCTTCTTTTTATTAAAACACGCCATTTTGCTGCCGTTGTTATTGTAATAAATAATAAGTAGTGCTTCCACTTCTTGAAATGAAAACTTTCTTGTGCTTCCACTTTTCAAAATGAAAACTCCAGCTAAAATTATTGGGGGGGGGGGGGGGCGATCGCCCGCCTCGCCCCCCTCACCCCCCCCCCCTAGTGTCCGCCACTGTGTCAAAGTTCAAAACTTTATAATACATGATATTGTACATACTTCAACTAATTTTGACCTGGATTAAGCTACTGCAATCATGTTCCGAACAACAGTCTGGTCCTTTGCAATTTTGCTACATACAGTACCATATGGCAATTATCAATTACAGATAATGAATCTATACCAGAAATAATTAAATTTAAATACCTGATCTATCTTCATGGTCTGTATCTGATTCTCGCTCTGTATAAGGGCAGTTTGGGCATGAGAATGGACCTTCATCACAGTAAACTTTAATACAACCATTTTCTGAATGTGAACACCTGCAGTTTCTATTTCAACAGAAAACCCACACTGGGGACAGTCTCTTTTCTCTTTCTCTCCTTTACCATATTTCTCAACAAGTCCTGGAAAGCATTTGCACATTGTTATTCTAAGTATTGTAATTTCATCTATTACACCACCCCCTGGAGGTTATTAATTTTAGGCAATTGGAGGAAGGGGGCCTAGTGGGGTGATGAGGCTTATTTAATTTTTCAGGTCAGGGTAAGAAGAAACTCCAAAACCAACTGTAACTGATGCATTTTAGTAGGGGTTTATTATTTTTCACTTAATTTTTGGGAAAGGGTGGCTAAGAGAGTGGGCTTAATGGTGGAAATACGGTACTTTATTACAGAATAAAGATTAATGTTTGCATTTCACTTGAAAGAAGCTTGTTGGAAAAACATTGATATGACATGAAATGAAATGAAATTTTAAAATATCACTAGAGTTAGAAATATCATGAATTTTAATACCTTCATTAATAATTACCGTCAGTTGGTTGGTTGTCGACAGGGAGAATGATGGAACTTGAAGATTCTAAAGTACTGACATTGTTAGTACTTCCAGTTCCAGCCTCTTTGGCAGCCATGGTATCGATTCCATTATTCAATCCCACAGCTTCAACTTTATCGCCGAGAAAGGTATCCAGCTTTTTAAAAAACCACGGTTCTTTGGTTCTTTTAGCACCAGAACGACGGAGAGTGTCTTTGTATTTCTTGTATTCACTTTTTAGGTGCTTAATCTTGGTCCGACATTGTCCATAGTCTCGAACATAACCATCTATGGCTAGCTCTTCTGATATCTCTTTATAAACTGGTGTTGCCTTGTGGCAGTTGTCCAGCTTTTTTTGAATTTTTGCCTCGCCCCATCTACAAATAAGTGTAAGTGTTTCCTCGTCCGACCAAGTTTCGCCTCTTTTTGCCATGTTATTAAACAAATTTACAGTTCTTTCAGTCCAGTATTTATTTAAAGATGGCGACAAAAAAGTCTTGCAAAACAGGCCAGGTTACATGGCGCTCGCAGTTACGCCGATTTTGGTCCATTTGCGTTCACACTGACAAACGGAAAAGCTTAGATCGATCTCGATTCGATCCGAGACCACCTCCTCGAGGTGGACTAAACTAGAAAGGTTGAAGCGTTCACACTTTGCGAATATTTTGCTTAGATCGATCCAAGATCGATCTAATTCGCTAGTGTGAACGGCCCCTAAGTCTTATAAGTTTAATTTTAATATGATATTTTTAGGAGCCACTTTTCAACTTGGATTTACACATGAAAATAAATCGAGAAACTCTTTAGTTGGAGTCCCCAAAACATGACATTGGTAGATAATTACATGAAGTACTCTTCAATGTAAACCGTTTCGAAAATGTTTTATTTTGGGTACAAGTGATGAAGAGGAAGCAAGAAAGCTTACAATCGTGAATAAGGTATCGGTATTTTTTAAACGTTTAATGGAATATTAGGCTATTACATATAAATACAAACACTAACCTGGCCTCGCAAGACCATAATTGCTCAGCGCACGTTGAGATTCTCTGATATCAAATATAGATTATTACAGTATAGTATATCTCACAACATCGCAAGGTTAAATTCTTACAACAACCATGCTCAGATGAAAGAATCTTGCTGAATAAATGGCCCTGTAGTGCATTGAGCTCATAACTGCTATTGTGTTATTACCAGTTTTTACAATACATATAAGGTCTGGTTGTATTAACTACAGTTTAACTGCTGTTTGTGATCCTGATTCGGCTGATTGTCTAGCGTTAAGCTATTTTAGGGAACAGGCCCTTGCAAGATGGCGGATGTGATGTCTAATTTAGGTGCTGGTACTAATGCGATAAATTCTAGTGAACAAGATCGAAATTACGTGGAAACAGATGTTGAAAACCTTTCTCCAAAACCCGAGAAGATTGTGGCGTTAAAAAGAAACGAATCTGACATGATTTTAGACAGAAATGCGAGCGAATTACGATTTATCAAAGATGACTCTATCGCTATTTTGAAAATTGGATCGTGTTCTGAGAACAAAAATATTCGAGGAAAAGAAACAAACGAGCAAATTACTACGGACACATATGAAGGCAACAACATTGACGAAGCTCATCTAAGAAATGTTGGTGAAAAGGTTAAACATACGAAGAAGAATGATGAAGATATATGCATTAACACGATCGACTACGTGCAAGCCGCCATGTCACCGCAACTGACACCAACATGCCTTCGAGAGCAAGCATGTGCTCAATGTCTCGAAAACGGGAAAGAAATTAGAAGTTTGAAGGATGATATCAAAAAGATAAACTCATTTTTGGAAAGCTTTACAGAGAAACCGACGGATTATTCGAAAACAACAACAAAAGACACAGAATCAGAGACTATCCAAACTCTAATCAAAGAGAACACCAATATGGCGGACAAAATAAAGTCTCTTGAGTTGACGGTTGATCAAGTTACACTGGAAAATGCTCAAATACAGTGCATACTGGATATGAAGCAAAATGAGTGGCAGCAAATTGAAATTAAGAAGGACTCGGATAAAAATAAATCGAATGGACATAAATCAACTCCTGTTGAAACATCAAACAGTTATGCTGCCCTGGCTGATGAAATGACACAAGGACTGCAGAATGTAATGGACACCCAACCGGCTAACAACCACAAGAACCAAGTAGAAGACAACGTAAGTTCAGTGAAAGAACGCTTGTCAAACCAAATGAAAGATTATAAAACAAATCAAACCAAAAGATTTCACAACCAAAAGGAAAAGAAAATTCCTAGCAAGAACACAAAGCGAAATCATGAAAGCCCTGTTCAGAAAGTATTTGTTGTTGGTGATTCAATGGTCAAGAACATTGACCCAACAAAAATATCTAGTGCCGCTGGAGTTGAAGCAGTCTGCAAGACATATCGAGGAGCAAAGATCAAAGAAGTCCAAGAGAAATTCCAACAAGAATACCCTGAAGGAAACAAGAAGGTCCACAGCATCATATTGCATGTGGGCACAAATAATCTTGTTGCAGAAGATGCGAATGAGGCAGCAGAAGACATGGAAAGGTTAATTATGGAAGCGAAAAGGAAAGCAGATAATGTGGCGGTGTCAGGAGTAGTAAGAAGATATGACCAAAAGGTAACGCATGCTCGTATTGTTGAATTTAATGCTCAGATTCATGAATTGTGCAAGAAACACAGAATAACATTCATTGAGAATGGCAGTATAAACAAACAGAGCCTAAACAGCTCCCTTTTGCACTTGAACAAACATGGCAATGGGCTGCTTGGTGGGGCATTCTGTAGCTATTTAAGGTCGATCCGACTAGACAATCCAAGCATGAAGAAAAACTTGCCCACTGTAAATTTTTGGAAAGCAATCAAACATTGTTCAAGGCGTTCAGTAGAGTGGATGAACCATCTAAAGCATGTGCAACATGTGACAAGAATATAAATAGTAAGCTACCTCAAACAAACATAAGTGGCAATTTTTTTGAAAAGATGAAATCCTTTCCCAAACAGAGAGGATTCAAAATGGCTTTTTTAAATATAGTAAGTTTGCCAAAAAGATTTGATGAAATTAATTTTACAATGTCAAACAAAGTGCTAGATTTGTTTGCCTTCAATGAAACTAGGCTTGACTCAACTATTACTGATGGTATGATTCATATAGATGGCTATGATCTTATTAGGAAAGATAGATCAAGAACAGGTGGTGGTGTCTGTATTTACTTACGAAATAATATAAACTATCAGATCAGAGATGATATTATACCATCTGATCTTGAAGCTGTGTGTGTAGAAATTAATAAACCACACAGTCGGCCATTTGTAGTAATTACAGTTTATAGACCACCAAATGTTTCGACTGATTTCTTTACTCATTTTGAGCAATTAATTCAAAATATTGATGATGAAAATAAAGAAATTTACATTCTTGGTGATCTGAACTGTAACTTGCTCAAATCTAATTCTGGACCAACCAACAATAAAACTAAAATCCCTACTTGAAATGTATCAATTATCACAATTAATTACTGAGGCTACACGAATAACTATGACCTCTACTACCTTAATTGATCATTTCATCACAAATAAACCAGAAAGAATATGCAAGTCTGGTGTTATCCACACTGGAATCAGTGATCACAGCCTGATTTATGCCATCAGAAAAATTAATATAACTACTCATAAAAATGTAGAAAATATTTCTGAAATCAGAAATATGAAAAATTTCAATGAACAAAAATTTCTTAATGACTTATCACAGCAATCGTGGGAAAATATTTATTTCTTTGCCGACAATCCAAATAGTATGTGGGACATTTGGAAAGAATTGTTTCTCCAAGTTCTTAATAAACATGCTCCACTTCAAAAGAAAAAAATTAAATCAAAATCAACTCCATGGATTACTAGTAATATTAAAGAAATGATTGATACAAGAGATAAATTAAAAAGAAAAGCCATCATTACTAAACTAGAAACTGACTGGGAAAACTATAAAAGAATAAGGAATGATACAAACATGCAATTAAGACAAGCTAAAAAAATTTATTATTCTAATAAAATTACAAGTGAAAGACAGAATCCAAAAAGTGCATGGAAAACAATTAACAGTTTACTTGGCAAACAAAGTAAACACTCCAAGGTGAATGAGTTAATTATAAATGACAAAAATCTGACAAGTACCAGTGAGATTGCAGAAGGCTTTAATAAATTTTTTTCTGAAATTGGACCAAATCTAGCTCAAGAAATTAGAACTTGTAATTCTAATTTCCAACAGTATGTACAGAAAAGTAAATCTGAGTTTGCTGCATTTGAGGCAGTCACTGTCAATAACATCTATCATCTCCTCTGTCAGCTGCCCAGTGCAAAAGCTACTGGTGTAGACAACATTTCAAGTAAGATAATTAAAATTGCTGCGCCAATAATTTCAAGTCCCCTTACATTTATATTCAACCAATCCATTACTCTATGCATGTTTCCAAATGATTGGAAAATAGCAAGAGTAGCACCAGTTTTTAAAAATGGCAAGCGGAACTTACCAGGCAATTACCGACCTATATCTGTTCTGCCTGCCATAAGCAAAGTCATGGAACATATTATATACACACAGTTGTATGAATATTTGACAAAAAATAAACTACTTTCTGAGCATCAGTTTGGCTTTCGAAAGTACCATTCTACTGCTACTGCTCTTCTAGACTGTACCAACAACTGGTATGTAAACATGGACAGAAAATCATTTAATTTGGTTGTTTTAATAGATCTGAAAAAAGCCTTTGATACCATTGATCACCAAATTCTGTTAGACAAAATGGAACTCTACGGTATCAAAGGCAGTGCTCTTTTGCTACTTAAATCATATTTATCAGAACGTTGCCAGAAATGTCAAGTTAATGGTTATCTTTCATCAGAACGTGGCTTAAAATGTGGTGTTCCACAAGGATCCATTTTGGGACCACTATTTTTCTTAATCTACATAAATGATCTACCGGAATGTTTAAACAAAACTAAAGCTCGATTATTTGCTGATGACACGAATATAACAGCAGCAGGAGAGACGATAAATGAGATTGAGATTGCAGTAAACTCGGACTTAGAAAATCTTCGGAAATGGCTCATAGCCAATAAACTAAGTCTGAATGTAACAAAAACTGAATTTATATTGATTGGTTCACAACAGATGCTACAACGAATCAATGATTGTCAACTAAATATTAATATTGAAGGCAAGCAAATTAAGCAAGTATCTGAAAGTAAAACTCTGGGGGTTATAATCGACCAGCACTTGAATTGGAAAAGTAACACTGAAAGCATATGTAAGAAAATTACTTCGGGATTAGGCGCCCTTCGACGTCTAAAAGAATTTGTTGACAGGAAAACACTTTTATCAGTATGTAATGCTATAATACAACCACACTTTAATTACTGTTGTGAAGTTTGGAATGTGTTTGGTGAAACCCAGTCTACACATTTACAAAAACTTCAAAACAGGGCTGCTCGTATTATAGCAGATTTATCTAATGAAGTAAGCCAAGAAACTGTTTTAAATGCATTAGGATGGGAACCATTAAAACAACAGAGGGAAAAGGCAAAAGCAAAAATCATGTTTAAGATACTTAACAATATGGGGCCAGAATGTCTGAACAAACTATTTACTTTCAGGCAAGACGTCTTAAGTCACAATCTTCGTGACAGTTCTTCTAAAGTGTGTTTGCCACAACCACGAACAAACAATATGAAAAAAAGTCTTATGTTTGATGGCGCCTCAATATGGAATTCCCTACCATCAAACATAAGAGACAGTAAATCCTTTTCAAGCTTTAAACGAAAAATTGCTACTTATGTTGACACAAACTAAGATTTTTCTCTATACATAAATACCGAAACTACAACCAATGTAATATAGTTCTGTTCTGTTATTTTCGTTCTGTTTGTAAATAATGTAATTTTGCTTATATTGCTTTACACGCCCATCGTGGAAACCAGCTTTTGCTGACGATGCTAGCGTGGTTAAATAAAATCTATCTAATCTATCTCTTACCTATAGTTAAAGTTAACTGGACTTTTATACAACTGGGCCCAGTATTAATATATAATTACAGATTATGATTGGTCAGCTACATGCATGTCCTCAATTGAAAAGAAGTTGATGTTGATGTATGTTTGTATTAATTTGCAATGGAAGGAATTCTTATAAAGAATTGTAGATGAACATATTTTATTGTTTATACACACTGTACATGTAGATGAACACTATACATAAAAGTTAACTTTTTCACTTCTATACCAAACTACCGAATGACCCTTTTATTTGTTTTATGCTGGCTGACAAGGCAAAGGTACATGTAACCTTTGCGGGTCAGTTAAGCCTGGCTTTCCCACAAATGGGCCTTTTATTGTATTAAAAAGATTTTCAGTACTGGCAGTGTAAAACACAATTACTTGGAAGTTTAAAATGTCAACTAGCACACATTGCTCAGATCAATGGCTTTAGCATTTCTCTTTAACACTATATTCAATGGCAGTTTACCACCATTTCACTATTTGTATTGAATTACCAAAATGTAATCTAATACCAAATGAACTACTTGGCAAAGAGGCCTCCAGGGCTACAAGGATTAACATATGATGTGGGCCTTGAACTTGTTATTATTTTGAATTTGAAATAATTATGATTTAAAGTAAGTTTGCCAGTTGGCAATTGTAGGAGATGGAATTAACAGCAAGACTTACGTGCATAGTTCCTGACTGCATGTTATCACAGCAACATAACATTGGGGACATTATGTTAATGATTTGTGCCATAGTCATGTCTTGTGCAAATAAATTTTGACCTGCCTTGTCTGCCATATGGTCTACATAAATGTTTTGGTAAATGGCAGCTAAAATTGGCATGGTGAAAGATTGCCATTCCCTCTTTGGTTGGATCACTAACTTCATAACATTGGAGATGGCTGTCAAAGGAAATGGTTTCCATTGGGAGAACAACAAACTTTACACGATTAAGGTTGCCATTAATAATTGAAATTTTGTGTATTTGCCAGAACAGTGGAAAATCATCTTCATCATAATTAATATGCAAAATTGCACCACATTTGTATTTTGTTCCACCAATGTTCACCCACTTTGCTCTATATGAAATGAACATGCAGCAGATATAAAATATTAATAATAGAAAATGACAAGCAAATTCAAATAAAAAACTACAAAACCTACATTTTAAACTTGTAATAACTACAAAAATACATGTAGAAGAAATTTAATGTTTTTTTATTTTATTACATCCTGCACTACTGTAATGGCAGGTTTCACTTCATTCCGGGTGATGGTCATTTTACAAAATTAAGAATCTCATTGTATCTACTATCTGACCACAATCTGCTTCACTGTATCTTTGTGTTATGAATATAACAAATTCATGAAACTCATCAATTGTACATTTATTATGAACAGACAACTCAATACATTTGTTTTTAATTCAGCAATGCCAATTAAATTATTGTTAATAATTGTTTGTATGTATATAAATTACCGGTATGTGTATGAGATATACTTATGATAACTCATTGTTGCCTACAGGTCAGCTTTTAATATATTTTTTTTCTGCATTATGCAAGATGATTTCATGTACTATTTACAATATGAGTGACAGCGTTGTATTGGATAATATAGAGGTCGAGCTGAAGGTGAGAGCTTGTGATATCTGATACAACTTGGACACGAATATTGTAAATTACTTAAGAAATTCCGAGTCTATAATGTTAAAATGAGTACTATTTGTTCAGAATAATTGAGAAAAAGTTCAATTTCAGTGTTTAAAGGTTGAGGTATAGAACTGATATGTTAATGTGATACAACCACTAGCCGGTGGTTCTGTATAACAAATACATGCTTTGATTAAACATTCATTTCTTTCAATTTTCTTCATGAATTATTACCAAATTTTTTAATATCAAAGAAGTCATCTGGGGAATTATGTATTAAAAATATTACAACAATTATATAACCCGCTTACTCAAAAACAGGAGTTAGGCCAGGTAATTCATTGCCATCATTTGTCTCAACTGTTTCCAGTAGATCGTAGTAATCTACATTTCTAGTATAAGTATTTGAGCCTTAAAAAGGAAATGAACAAGTTACAAAAAGGATATTTACAGCTAGTACATGCAGGTGAGGAGAAAGCTAGTACAGTTCAACACGTCTTAAAACATTGGCAAGGTATCTGCATAATAAGGGTATCCACTAACAAAGTGTTACAACTCCATTGCAAAAACTGAAATAAGTGCGCAAAGGCAAAGGGTAGACTCTAGTGACTATAATGCCCAAGGGACGTCTTAATTAGGGGGTACCCAGTACTGATATGCCTTAAATGTTTCAAGCTTTCCAGATTTGGGAAAGGATATTTGATATTATCCTGTTGCCCAGTTGGGGATTTTATTGCTTTTTGGATCATCATAAGATGATCGGTGAGATGGAATATAAAAAAAAAGAGATTTAAAAGCAATCTTGGTACATGTAATTATTCTCTGATCTGTATATATGACAGGTTATATTTGTTGATTTGATTAAATCTTATAGACCAACCGTTCCCAATGTGAAAAGAAAATTAGGGTTGCAAATTGGGTCTAGGCCTAGCCTATTCTCATTATTCAACCCCTCAAAAATAGAGCCTAATGTGGATCATCCAGCGCTGGGCTCCATCAATTGGGCTCCCGCCCAATTTAAAGGTGGGAGTCCTTTTAGGCTCACCCCCGTGCAATTTATAGCTTAGACTGCTATATGTTAATGGCATCTCAACGAATCTATATTATTTCAAAATTTCCCAGGGGTACGTGGGCAATGATTGGCTAATTAGTGAATGCTCATGTAGCCTTCGCGCGCATGCGCAGTACCTGGTCCTGTATCGTTCTCTTTTTCGATAAAAGTTGAATGGCTTCCCTCTGGCGTTTGAAGACGATAGCATAACCCTTCTTGGTGCCTCTTGGCCAGTGAATATGGCAAGTTGATGAAATTACCACTGGATAGTGCCAGACGCTTAAAGTACGAATGTTTGGCTTCGTATCTCATACACGAGCTTCTAATTAATGGTCCCAAACTGCAAATTGAGGTAAATGTAACAAATATTATCAAATACTGTATACACAAGATAAACGTCGATTAATACATTCATAATTTGTGCAATACAAACACTTAAACATATTTATTGAACTCATTTTCTAGACAATATTACCGTCTGTGATATTACTCTAGCGCGTTAACTGTTAGCATTTTGAAACCAATTTAAAAAAATAGGACATCAGGACAAAACAACTCCGAATATTAAATTGTCTGTAAATTAGAACCGAATAATTCTGAAACAAACTGTCCCAAAATTGCACAAAACCTAAATAATAACGCTCATAAACAAAAGAAAACAAAGATATAGAAGAAACTTGCACAGCAATTCAGATGGTCGAGATTTAACGAGGATTGAAACCGATTGCAAATGTCATTTTGATTTCTTGTCGGGCAAGCAAGAAATCAAATTTATAGGTAAATTTAGGTAAATCTGTGAGAACTTTAAGAAATTATCCATACACCTGTAGTTTGTAGGTGACTCATATTTCACAATTGAAGCAGTTTACACCTCAGAATTTGAAGATACGGTAATTATAATATAGACACTTTCACTAAAATGTGACAGTACATACAGCCCCTTTACAGTCAAAATGGAAATACCTTCCCACTTCCGCTTCTGTAGTTTGTTGTGTATTACTGTATTTCTGTAGTTGCTACTGAGGAGTGAGGAAAATTTCTTGTCAAAAAATGTGAATAAAAAGTATAATTTAGCTTTCATGGAATTTAATCATAATTATTATAACAAATGTTTCTCCCAAATCGACACCAACAAACAAATATAAATCAAGAATTAGTGACTTTTATCGCTCGATTTTCCTCGTGTTTCTGTAGCGGTTACAGAAATACAGTAAATATATACAACAAACTACAGAAGCAGATGGGAAGATATTTCCATTTTGACTGTAATTAGCTGACCAGTGTAAAATGTTGTGCACTCAAATTGAGCCTGTACCTTGCGAGTTAATTGAAAAAAGTTGTGCATGCAATATTTTATGCCTTAGTCAAAAACCTGATATAAGGTGATTTCCTACAGTACTGTATGTTTAAAGTTGATGGTTAAAAGCAATGTGACCTTTACTATAAAATTAATATGCAGTAGTCTAAAACATTGTCCTTTCCTTCAGTTATAGAATGAACTTACTGCAATATAGTCCGTGGCATGTGTACCATATAATGCATTTTTGGGATTATTGGGCAATCTGGATACAGTTCCTTAAATGTTTCATGGTTTTGCTGGATAAGGACTTGCAAGTAAGGCATTTGTTGTTTACTGATCACTGGAGAAAACACTATACGTACAATTTGCAGCAAAGTGCAAAACAAACTCCAGTGGTCATCGTCTTCTGGCACACATTCACCAATGATGAGAGGAAGATATAGTGCCAGACACCACATTTCATTTTCTATAACAACAGAATTTGTTTTATGAAATAAAACAGGACAGCGTAAACATATTATATTTGGCATTTACACTCAAGTTATAGTTTAAATACAATGATCATCACACTCATATTAAACTACAAGTCATGTAGGGTAAGGAGGGTTTGGGGGAAAAAAACGAAAACTGGCCAGAAAAATAAATAAATGAGTAAACCACCCAAATGGCAAGAAACACAAACACGCAAGAGATGACCCACTACTAATTTTCTTTGTTCATTGGTTGGTTGGTGCTAGCCTATTCCAATTAACCGATGATCGCTTATGAAATTGCAACCAGCACTAGTGTTTTAAGCCTTTGACTCCCAGCTCAGCCAAAACCAGCCATTTTGTTACTTTAGAAAATTTCAGCACTGTGTTTTAAGCTAGTGTGAAATGCAAGATAAAATAGCAAAAATGTGGTAAACTACCAATACTGCATTATGAAAGGTGCTATAAGCATTTTCTTACAATTGTCATACAGTATTGGATTGGCAGTTAATACCACCTTTTTGCTAATAATTTTGCTTTGTTACTTAATTTTCTTTTGCTAAAGGACTGATTGCTTATTCTATAAAATGTGCACTCCACCAAATGTTTTTTAGTTAAAAATGGAATTCCCTCAGCTCTATTGATTACATATGAAAAAATTTACCTCCAAGCTTAAAAAATTATTATATGGCCCCAATTCCACTCTGCCACATAACTTAATATGGCATTTTAATTTTTAACTGATGGTTAGTTCTCACGTACCATGTTGCTTAAGGTTGTGATCATTTGATAAAAGCTTTGTCCTCAAAATCTGGGCTGGTTTATTGGAATAATTTGAGTAACCATAGTCAAATGAACCAATGTACCTGTGATTGCACTTCTTCTGCACTTCCCATACATTCCCTGCATCGCCTCTGAGCTTGTGAGCCTTCTTTAAAACCGCCAATAAACTGTGAGCCCAAATTATTCCCGGAAACATATGATATGGTTCCTCTAAATGATCGTTGTTGACCATTGATCATAAAAACATGACCATCATCCTAAAAACATGAAATTGCAGATATACTTTAGCTACAGTACAATAAGTGGATTTCATTGTGATGAAAGAAGTTTTTAGAACTATTTTCTCTCTTTTTAAAAAACAGGTTGGTGTATCCACGCATACCTGTTCAAGTAGTTGGATATTAATTAAAGCTCCCAGAATGTGATCAACCCCATATTGCTTGAGATGATTGCTGTAGGATATGGCTAAAAGCTGAATGGCATTTAAACTGGAGCGTTTTTCTGGTGATATGTTCCCCAAAGTGTAATAGAAATTCCCTGCAAAAAGGTGACATTAATTACAGGACAATGTAATTTATCTATAAAATATAATATTTATTAATATATATGTAATTAATTTAAATAAATTAATGTAATTTATATTATATTACTGCTTGTGTTGTTTAAACCCCTTTCCTTTTAAGCCACAAATGTCCCTTTTCATTTTCTCTGTCTACAGTACAGTACCCCCAAGTAAGCTTGGGTGGTTGTGGTTTACTGGTTTAACATATCCCCCCATTTCATTATTAACAATTACCCCCGATGCAATTCCCCTTGACACATGAAATTTTTTACCACAAGAGGAAAAGGGTTTTAAAGACCATAAGCACCATTAGAAAAGATGGTAAACTGCCAATACTGTAAATGTATGTAAGAAATGATGGCAATTCGAGCAAAAGCCCAATGATAGAGGAAAGTCAGATAAAAAATTAATCAGAGGAAACTGTCAGTTTTCTCTAATGATATTGATAGGCTCTCGTTTGATACAGCAGTTCTTTATAGTATTGGCAGTTAAATTACCACCTTTTGGCTATTCAATTTTATACTTTAAAATTGATACTTAACAGAATACATGTATTGATAATATAATGAAACATATTACAGTACTAGTCGAAGCTCTTGTATAAAGCGACCACCTTGGGAATTTGAAAAAGTGGTCATAACTAGAGCTGGTAAGAGAGAATGTGCTCTCATATTAGCGACCTCGTGCTGAATTGATAATTACAGAGTTTAAGTACTGTAACAATTCAAACAGGGTTTTACAATCATGTGGTTGCAAGGAGAGCTTCAACTGTACTATACTGTACAGTATGTAATTATAAGTAATAACATGACTTGTGGGAAATTAGCGATTAAATTTCCCCGCCGCCGAGGGAAGGTTTGTGAAAGTCCGAGGGCCGCAGGCCCGAAGAGTTTTACAAATCTTCCGAGGCAAAGGGGAAATTTAATCGCTAATTTCCCGAAAAGTCATGTTATTAGTTTGTAATATTATGATCGCCGAGGAAAACGGTTGATCAGAGAAGTTACACGGTTGATCAGAGAAGTTGCATCTAATTTTCCCGTGCATGTTGATGAGGGAAAATATATGCAAGCGGGAAATTTAGAAGACAAAAGATTTCTTTGTCTTCTAATTTTCCCTCATCAACATGCACGGGAAAATTAGAAGGAGACAAAGGATTTCTTTGTCTTCTAATTTTCCCTCATCAACATGCACGGGAAAATTAGAAGACAAACGATAAATTTCCCTCTTGCATGATCAATGAGGGAAATACGAGGTTTACATTCCCTCGGAGAACAAAAGAATCCGAGGCGAGGTATTATAATATATATATCACTATTGCATAATATTATATGTTTGTCTTAATTACCTACCGTATTTTGTGGGTAGTTGCATGTGATCCAAGTGGATTGCATACTTCTAATTCATCAAAGAATAATAGTATCTGAAGTGCATGTGGATCTCTTGAAAATAGTGGGTGAGCTTGGAAGTCTTCTCCATCACAATAGTCTCCCAGAAGTCCATCATTTCTGTTGTGAGGGTTGTCAATCTACAGTAATTGTTGTCAATCAGGGTTATTCAAAAAGACATCATAATTATTATTATAATTATTCTATTATTTTCACAATGATTTCATCAACAGATAATTCAAAAAACTTTTCTTTTGGTCAAACTAAGACCATTGAAACATTATGTAATTTTTGGTGCATTATTTTCTTTAAACATATTACCCCAGCTAACCGGGTCAGCATGGCTCACAAAATTAGCTGTTAAAATGTGACACGAGGATAATGCTAACCTCTTCCAGAACAGTATCATTGTTTAGAAGCTGCTGTAAGCTTTGGATCAGTGAGATATAATAGGCCGTATCTTCTTTTGGTTTGTCTTTAAGCTTGTTTCCTTTTCTAACCTTCTTATGATACCTTCTTAGCACAATTTTTTGTGGTTCCTAATATAATGAAAATAGTCAAAATGTATTGTTTAATGGTACACAGTAGGTGTAGTTGTGACTTCTGTCATGGTGGCATGGTATTGCCATATTGCATGCCAGTAGCACTGCATGGTTCGGGGTGAATCATGAGGCCACAAATGAATGTGGTAGATATTAGAGGAAGCTTGTTGGATCTGTTGATGGTGGTGCTGTGGTGGGCTATGAATGTGTTGATGGACTTCAACTGCACCCATGGTTGCACTGTGGTTTTGTGTGGTTGTTTATAAAATTAGTATAGTGATGGTGTTTGGATTTGGATACCATTGAGAGAGATAAGTTTTCCAAATGCAGATGTGAGTACACACACTATTATGACTACTGTACTGTATATACTGATGTAGTGGTGCGATGTGGTGGTGATGGTTGTGGTGGCAGTCTTGTTTGCATTTGCTGTGAGTTAGACTGTATATGAACTGATATTAAATGGCAAATATAATTGTTTTACCACTAGGCCAAAGTTAGTTTTGTAGTACGTCGTTTGACTTGTTTCATTGTGGAATCCTCCAAACGGTCTTCGTATTACACTTTCTTCAGAAAATAGTTCTGTGACCCCTGGAATGTTTTCCACCTGTAAGCCAGCATTGGTAAGGCAATGTCTCAGTCCGGATTCCAAGAGTTTGACGCTGTTTACCACGATTTGTGTTGTGTTCCTCACCATCGAATCCACCACTGTTTGGGGAATCTTGCTTTCATCTTTCATTTGCATCACACAAAGGACGTTTGATTTTTGAACTCGTTGTACCTCTTGTTCGAAATAAAACGGATCTTGTCCACCGTCATTATCTTGATCGTCGTCGTTGTCATTTTGACCTTGGTTGTCATTGTCGCCTCCATGTAAAACTCGCGCAACATCATTAAAGAGATTGCCATGTTTCCGAATATAATGATTTCTCAATGAAAAAACATTTTTGTAGGTCCGAGAACAACCATCAATTCCACAGAGTACACGAAAACCAGGATCGTTTTTGTGGACACGACATAGGTGATTCGACAAAGAACGAAGGCTTACGCTTACAAAACGGACGCACAGATTACAAAGATAAACCATCACCATGCATGTTGTTTCAAAAAAGAAGTTTGTGTATAAACCGACTGCGCATTTTGCATGCTTAATTTCTGTCATCTTTTTCTTAATGGGGTGGGGTGGGTTGTTGATATTTCTAAGTTAAACTCAGTGAATTCCTATAGAGTTCACTGGTTAAAGTAGACCATTTTGGGTAAATCTCACTGGTTTTGTCCCTTGCGAGAGTCCCTTGGTACGGTGCAGACACGCTCGTAATTTTACGTCACGGTCACGTGATAAAATGACGCTTGCATCTTTGCTTTGGGTGCCTTGGCTCTTTCTTTCTGCCTTTGGACGACAGAACGAAGACGTAAATTTGCACTCTCTGGAAAACGGAAAATGGATATTACCCTCTACCATTTGTTGGTTAATTCTGGCGTGAGAACAGAGACAATTGACATTTTGAATGAAGAAGAGGTAATGTTTCGTTAGAAAAAGCTTGTTTTAGTGTGTTTTTTAGTTCAAATCTTTTCGCGCCAAAAACATCCTTTTCGCTATTAACCCTTCGCTATTAACCCTTCGCTATTAAAAGCTATTTTATCTCATAAAGAGTAAAAGTAGTTTTGTTACGAATGTGTAGTTTTTGGTTCGTTTGGCAATGTGTGAAACAAAAAAAAATTGGCAATGTGACGAAAACCAAAATGGTTTATTGAGACAGACTAACAGTATAGAGTGGAAAGGCTTCACAACTAGTCGACTACGACATAAGTTAGGCGCAAACCCGTGTTTATTGGCGGAAGTGGTTAACATTTGGGTTTTTTATGCAAATCTGTTAAAAGTAGAAAAGTTAAAGTTATTTGGGCGGCGTAGTAGGGAATGGATTAAGTAAGAGATAGTCAGATGGGTGTTTCCCATTGACGAGTAAAATCGTAATTAGACAGAGTAAAATAACAGAGTGGGTGGTGTAGTAGGGAAAGGGTTAACGTTATTGCAAGAAATTATATCTAATATACAGTACATGTCAATTTTCAAAAATCTCATTGTCCAAGTACCATTTTGTTAAAATTCATGTGGAACACAGATTCAAGTGATCTTTGCAGTAACAATATAGCTGTTCCAATGATTCTTAATCATCTTGACATTTTCTTGACAGTTAAATGTGTTAGATGTACTTGAAAGTACAGATGATGACCTCTTAAAGACTTGTGGAATTAAGGCAGGTCAAATAGTTTTAATAAGGAGGGCACTGGCTTCAGCTGGGAATACACATTCACTTGATGTGGCAACCAATGACCAAAACACTGGTACTCCTGTGCAGGCTGTCTTTGATGCAACCACTATTGAAGCTTTTCCCATCTCATTTGTTGAAGTGGAGGAAACATCAAACGTAAGTTCAACAGAATACACCTCCATGTTAAAACCAGTATGCAGCTTCCAGGTAACATGTCAAGCAGAGGTTAAACCAGCATTCATAAAGGAGGAGGATGAAACTGATGAACGCTGGTTGTGTACCTATCAGTTACCTAAAAAGGTATGTAAAAAACATAATTAACACAATATTAAATAATTAATGAACACATGTTTCATCAAAGATATCTATTCCCCCACATATTTGTATTTTAACAGTACAGGTACCATTATACAATATAACTGCTAAATTTCATTTCGAAGTTTTAAACCACAGGTAATTGTAGTTGACTGAAATTAAACCACAAAATAAAGGTGTTGACTGGGAGGATACGGATACTATAATGGCTTTGCGTGATCATTTGACAATTGAATTTTTTTTGTAGAAACATGATACACCTATATACTTACTTAAAAGCCACAAAACCTTGAAAACAGCAAGGTACACAATTTGGTTGATTTATTTTGAATAAATTTTGCAAAATTAATGATATAATGATATAATTGAATAAATGATAGTGTACACGAACAATTAAGTAAAATTAATTGTATAGCTTATTATTCTCCTTTTTTTGATTATTTATAATAAAAGTGGAAAATGGCATTAATACCAATCAAATAAAAAAGCCTAGATTTATTCAAAGATTAATTATGCAAAATTAATAAAATTGCGTATCTTAATCGTTATGTTTTCAGGGTATGAGGCTTTCATGGGATAACAAGTTTTTACAAAAATGTTCATTTTATCATGACCGCGCATGACCTTTAAGTCTTACAGTAGGCAATTTAATGTTAAAGTTAATAATTATGAAACATTGATTGGATGACGCTGAGTATTGTGAGCTTGTTCAATCCCCTCGGAATTTTGTGCTGATAGCAAACTACATGTACCTGTCTAGATGTGTTACAGGCCTACAGGGATCCTAAAAAGCAATAAAAATCTTGTTGCCAATTTTGGCAACTTGCTAGCATGGCCATTTTTCACTCCTTACTGAAGCCTAGCATGAAAACTAGTTTTTCTGTTTTTTTATTACATGTAGCTTTTAGCCCATTTTATTTTATTTTCCCAACCTCACCAACAGCTGTACATGTACAGTAGCTTTTAATTAGACTAGTATATTTCAGTAATAGACCAGCGCGTCATGACAATTCGATTGCTCTGATGAAGGCCTGAGTCAGTAGATTGAAAGCGTCAATAAATAGAAAAGTAGTTTTTCCACAAATTATCCCTATTAAATGTAGCCTTAGATTGTTATGAAAAATTGTATTTATTTAAGTGCACGATCTCGAACAATCATAAATGGAGAAATATTTTGAATGAATAATTATATAACTTGTAATTTGTTAACTTGAGTAAAATAATTAAACAAGAACAATAATTCACCTCTATTTCAATTTCAAGTTTTCTCCAAGTGTGAGTAAAGCTCTTGAGAGCAAAAAACTGTCCGGAGCCAACAGGAATGAGTTTATCAGGGATATCTGCTCTTCCATTAGAGTACATACAATGAATCCAAAAAAGAATGTGAGAGATCATGTGGCTATGTGCATCGTTAAAGAATATCCCTTTCTGTTGGACCATCTTGGATGTGGAACTGTAAGTTGAATACATTAATATTAATATAACTGTTAATTATTAATTACTTTATGGAAAGGTAGATTTTTTAGTTTTTTAATCATACAAATTAGTTCACATTGATTATGTGGCATCATCATCTTTACAAACATAATTTAATTTTAACTACTCATTTAAAACTGAGAGTGAGGTCTTTACGGTAACATATCAAACTGAGGTATTGCTGTGTTGACTGGGCGGTTAGGCTATAGCTAGGTTATACAGCAATGCTGAGGTTTGATATTTTACCATAAAGACCAAACAGTTGAAGTTAAATAAGTAGTTTATTATATGGCACTTTATCACTTCTTAGGCAGTTTTAGGTTCTGTATCACTGGGCATTAACAATTTCACAATGCCTGGGGCATTACGGAGAACTCTTGCCCTGACAGCAGACAATCACAGTCTGTGATTTTACTGTTAGCGCTTGCCATATAACAATAAGATTTGTTGGATATGTATTTAAATATCCCACTGCATACGTCACACTGTATAATGAGTCGCTGAGATGCAGTTTCGTGTGACTTTGTTCAAATATTAACTTCAATATTACTGTATTCTTAATTTTACAACAACTCATTATACAATGTGACGTATGCAGTGTGATCTTTACATATTAAAGTACATCCTTGCCCTTAATGGGTTAAACCTGCTAACCTATACATACTGTACATGTACAGGAAATTAATAATATAAATGGTTAACTTTATTATTTCTTTTCTGCAGTTACAACCTGAACTTGTTCAGGAATAATTGTTAATCAATTTGGAATTTTGGATTGATCAATAATAATGACAATGAAATTACAGTCTCTTCGATTAAGGATATACTGTAGACCTTCACTGCTTCAGGGTATGTTTTGGGAAAATGTAATATTTAGCGCACTGTATGGCAGTTAAAAATATAGTTGGTTTGAACAAAAAAATCTTGTTCTTAATTATTAAGCTATCCAATATAAAAATTATACATATGTTTAGGTATCTGCAATAAACGGACAGAGTGCTAAAGCTTTTCCCAAAATGTTACCTTGGGCTGAAGGTCTACAATATAACCTTAAACATATCAAGAAAAACAATAAAAAGACACAACTTACATGTACAATAAATATTGTCCTTATAGGATTCATGGGAGCAATCAATAAAATTCCGCTTCAAGAACATAAGGAAAAATAAGAGACTTCATCAGGGCAGCAGCAGCACCTCTTCCCCTGAAGAAACAAATAAACCAGCACAGTTTAAAAAAGTATCTGGTGTGGACCTATTAGGAGAAACTGAAGACACGTGCCTAAATCATATCGACGTAATGAAGAAAGAAATGGCGAAAAGTACAAACAAAAACGTTGCCCTTATAAACGAATTGATGTGTGTGACCTTCCCATACCAAAGAAATAAAATCTTAACAAGCCCAACAAATTTGAAGAATATAATTACTCAATATCCAGCATTGCGGCTGATTTCAGAGGTAATTTCATGAACTAAATACAGTTCCACAACTGAATACCATGTCTGTGAGGACTCACATAAACATACTAGTGCAGTATAAAGTGTAATCCCATAGGATTTTCGTGCTAAAGTTGATTTTCTTTCTTTTTTGAGTTGACTAGATGTCAAACTATCGGAAAATGGTGGGGTTCAAAACTTCAAATTTTTGACACTTCAATTTACAGGGAGGTCACAGGGTCAGAGAAATGGGCAATAAGAGTAGAGTAACCCAAAGACCTCTCCTGATCCTAATAGTATCGCATGAAGTGTCATGAAAACAGCTCCTGTAGGATTTGCATGCAAAATTGCTATTTGTTTCATTTTGGAGTTGACTAAGTGTCAAATTATCAGAAAATGCAATTCAAATTTTTGGATCTGTCGATCCCCCTGTATATTGAGAGGTCGAAAATTTGAATCCCATCATTAATTTTTCTGATAGTTTGACGTCTAGTCAACTCAAAAAAGAAAAAAAATCAACTTTAGCACGAAAATCCTACAGGAGCAGCTGTTTATCATGACACTTTGTACCACACTATACGCACACATCAAATGTGCTGTAATTGTATTAAATTAATAGTATTGTTAATAAAAATGCAGTCATGGCGTAACAGTTTTACAGACATATACCTATCGTTTCTAATTTAATTTAGATGAAAGCTGAATTTGAAAGGGTACAGGCAACCAAGGCAAACATATAAAAAACAATGGTTGAAAAATTCAAAGGACAATACCTAATGAAAATAATAAATCTTGCCCAAAATAAAGATACATTACCAATGAAATATCTTCTCAAGGACAAGCTTTGCTTGATGAATGCAGCAACAAGTCCGGTATGTGTTGTAGACAGTATAGTTACATGTATTAAACTGTATCCAAGAGTATACATGTATGAGCTTGTCACTGTAGGGACAGTAGATTGAATTCCTAAATGCATACATGTCCTACCTATACATGGGGCGGATCTAGGAATTTTTATACCTTAGTCAAACTTGCGGTGGGTCGACATCTAGGGGGTCCGGGGGCATGCCCCCCCTGAAATTTTTTGAAATTGGATCTCTGAAATGGCATTTCCCGCATTCTGACTGCACTTTTGAGCAAAATTTTAAATGTTTTAAAACATGTTTTTAATGGGATATTTTATCATTTTCAAGAAAGGTTTTGTCCAAATTGGATTTTGATATTTTAAGACTAAGTTTTTCCAGGAATGGGGGTGGGGAAATCCAATAAACAGTAGAAAGATATGTGGTCACATGCTAGTATAAAAAAGTTCACTGTTTCGCCCTATGTCAGAGCTCATCAGCATGCCTAGGAAACACCATGGTAACGCAGTGAATCCGACATGGACAGCGGCCCAACCAACACACAAGTGAAGGTCTAGCTGGGGTTTGAAATCAGAGTTTTCCTTCTCCTAGGTGGGCTGCCTTCCATGGCTGTTGAGCCCCACCTACCCAGAGCTGTCTGGTTTTCAGGCGCCAGATACCCGCCTTTTACATCTCAACCCAAGCAGACAATGTCTGGTTAGGAGAAGCTTTTGTTAATGACCATAATGGAACATTTCATGGACATAGAGGAGCTCAACTCTCTACATCATCCCGGTCATTCCAACCCCATCTAATACACCACTACCCATCCCCCTACTAACCCATGTTACTATGAGCTGTCTGGTTTTCAGGCACCAGCAACCCAATCCTGCCAGTGCAATTATCAGATTAAAATTTCACCTTAGCCACATGTCAGAAAATTAGCTTACGTAGAAACGTCACAGATATTTATTCCTTAGCTTTCAATCTGTTTCCCCACACCTTATTACTTACTGTATATGTTTAAAAGTTATATGTAATAACGTATAATATACATGAAATACACTGTAGTTTTACAACTTCAGTTCTAATCTTCGATTGCCAAAGGAAAATTTATTTATTACATCTTGAACATCAGGTTCAATTTCCTGATGAATTTGCATGAGTGCAAGGCCATTCAAGCGGGTTTCAACCATAGTGCTCCTGTTATAGGTTTTTAACATACGTACAGCTGAGATGGAACGTTCACACTCACAGGATGTTACAGGGGGAGTAGCTAAGATACGAAGAGCTATTTTGATGTTTTCAAATGCATCAAAATTTAAAACCTTAAGCGTAGAAGCAGCACTGTCAGGTCGTGACCCCTTGTAAGTTTCCCAATATTTTTGCCACAGCTCCAATTCAGCATCCAATGCCAAGGCATTTGGAAGATCGTCTTCATAAAAATTGGTGAAGATTTTAAATTTTTCTTTCCAACTCTGATCATCTGAATTGCAGGTATTTAACAAAGAAATCATTTTGGAAGGTACAACACTGAAACCATAGTAAGCATTAACCTTACTGAAGTCAAATCTAGTTTTGAGATCAGAGTTCAGGTGGTCTACGAGTGGAATTGTAATAACCCTCTTATAGTATTCAGAGGCATTGGAGGCTGGGAGGTTACATCTGGTAGTCTGTCGGCTAGCAATTCTTGGCATTTTCTCTTCTATGTCAACTTTAGCAGCCAAAGCAACTGCTTGGCTGTACCAGGTGTCATGGTAAAAATTAATTTGATCTCGCACTCTAATTCCTAAACCTTTTAGTGCATCAATCAAATGCATGCCATCCATGACATCATTGACTTTAGACTGTAGCAACTGAGTTGCAGGTAGAGTCAAGTCCAAAATATTCCTGCTAATAACAAGAGCAACAATAAATTGAAAAGAAGAAATTAGTGCTAAAAAAGATGTTGCTTTAGATGAAGTGGCTGGGTTACACACTCTCTCAGCATTTAAGCTCATTTCACTTAAAGTAAAAAAAATTGGGACAAACAATTCCTGGAACAAATCCATTCCATCAACTCGCTCAATCCACCTTGTCCTACAAACATCTTTTAATTTCATTTTGTTTGAATCTGGGCAATATTTTAGAACATTTTTCTCAAGAAGCCTTTGGCGTCCATCTGACAAGTTAAAAAAGTATGACAATTCCTTGGTTTGAGTGAAGGCATTTCTTACTAGAGGAACAGAACAAGAATCGCATATTGCTAAATTTAATCTATGACTATAACAATGAGTGTATATTGCTTTCGAGTTTAGACGTAATATGTGAGCTGAAAGACCACTGATGTGACCAGCAACAGCTCCAGCTCCATCATACCCTTGGCCTCTACAATCATTAACATTTAAAGATAGATCAGTCAATGCATCCAAAATAAGTTTGGCAAGAGCTGCACCAGATAAACCCCATCTGCAGTGCAAAAATCGTACAAAATCTTCCCTTATGTTTCTATCGTCATCAACGAAACGCAAAACAAGAGACATTTGCTCTTTATTTGAAGAATCTGCTGCTTCATCTGCAATAATACTAAAAAATTTGTTTGCTTTTAACTTCATCAACAATCTTTTCAGTAATAACCTGGCCACAACATTTGATTAAGTCATTTTGAGTGGTCTTGGAAATATAGGAAGCATTTTTTGGACAATTTTTTAAATGTTCTTCGATGACACTATCACCCCCTCGAACCCTATAATGCAAAATTTCAACAAAATTACCAACACCTCCTTGGAAGTAGGACCCAACCTCAGGATGATATTTTGAATCATCACGATGTCCTCGCAATGGCAAACCAAGACGACCACACAGCTTAATGGTATCAACAATTGGTACAAGCTTTTTCCGGTTTTCAAGAATTTGTTTCTTTGCATTCTCATCAACCATTACATCAATTGGTTGGATCTCACCCGATGCTTGACCAATTAGTTTTGTAAATAAATTTTATGTACTTTCATGCAATCCTGCTTTTGAAATAGCCTTCGACCCCAAACCAACATGGCGTCTAAAACAAGCACATGCATCATTCCAGTATGACATTGGCTCAGAAAATAATTTTCTAATTTTTGTATTTTTTACTGGATACCGATCCCCAAACAAGACACAAGAAAGACAAAATGCACCATCTAAACTAGGAGAGTAACATAACCATGAGTAATCTTTGAACCATTTATAAAGAAAATATCTACCATCAGTTCTTGGAAAAGAAAAAGACTCGTCAGGCTTAAAAACATTTTGGATGAGGTCTAATATCTGTGTATTGTCCATATTTTTGGCTTTTGCTCTGAAATATGCAACATCATATTCATGTCTTAAAATTAAAGTAGGCTTTGGTGTAAGAATGGATTTCTTCTTACTAGCACCTTGCTGCCCACTTGAAACTTGTACGAGGTAAAATTACTTTATTACCAACTGTATTAGATTCTGCTTGAACAGTAGAAGCAGGTGAGAAAAAAGAAGAATTTTAGGGGAGGCATCCTTACCAGTGCCCCTAACAGGAGCAACATTACAACTTCGCTTTAGAATTTGTGGAGCTGCCTGTGGTGCCTTACTTTTCACCCTAGTTACCCCAAAGACAATAGGCACAAAATGGTTTGCTTTAAATACTTCACCAGCAGTGACTGCACCTTCAAAACTAAACAGTATATGTAGATCATCAGATGCAGTTGCCAAAGGAAGACGAGGGTTTACTTGTTGATTAAATAGTAATTTAAACCTAAGTTCTCCACAGTCCGGATAGAACAAAGTAATATTTCTATTTGTAACTGAAGAGAGACCAAGTATACAAAGAAAGCTTGCCCATTTTTTATTCTCACAGTTGGAAATGGCTTCCACCCTAACTAGGTTTTCTCCAGATAAACCAGAATCCAAGCTATCAAATGAAACGGACATAGGCAAAAGATTGTTTACACTACTACATACTTTCTCTTTGTGCTTTGCAAAGATAGAATGAAAAGATGGATGATTACAATAAAAGGTGGCATTTAAAAAAAGCTCAATTGATACCGTAACCCTCAGTGTTTCAACAAGGGAATTATCTCCTACCAAGGCCAAGGACGCAGAGCTATAAAGACAATTCCCAGAAGCTTCAGACCTAAAATATTAAGATAACATAATTCCATCAGAAATCTTGAACTGAGGACGAATGTAAACTACTGTGGAAAGACAATCTGTGACAAATAATACAAAATTTGTAGTACTTCGCATACTAGCGAGTATCTAGAATTGAGACACTACTAAGTAGACGTATATACATAATACATGAAGCTTTAGCGTTGGTTTATGAATATTAATAAAACCAGTGTGCTCAGCTCAACGCAGATTATGCTAATATGAAAGGATATCTAATCAACAAAGGAAGCTAACATGACAGGCAGACTAAGTAACATCGATATTGAATTCATATTGATAAACCACTGTATAGATAAGCTTACCTTAGAGCGACATATGGCTTGCTCTTGTCCACCTTCACGTGCTGTGGTAAATAAGTCGTCTCAGCACCGATATCTCGGTATAATGTCTTCCCAATCTTCGGGAAATGCTCTCCGGCCGCCAGTACTCGACAAGCACTCATTCTCGTAGACAAATCAACATACATTTGCCGCAAAAGGACATCATCGTTGCTTTTTAAAGCACACAACGCACGATCTAACAAGCTTGTAGAAGCCATGATCGAACAGAACGGACTGAACGAAGACCTTGCAGACCGCATTTTGCAGGCTTCCGGTATGGCATACTTTCGGCAAAGCAATCAACCAATCAGATTCAACGATTCGCCTCGTTTTAGCCAATCACAATGGCTAAATCGGCGTAAATCCTGCAAAAATCTAAACCAGTCAGCGCACGCGATTTGGCTGTTTTGGACCAATGAGAATGGCTAAATCGGCCTAAATCCTGCAAAAATCTAAACCAGTCAGCGCTCGCGATTTGGCTGTTTTGGACCAATGAGAATGGCTAAATCGGCCTAAATCCTGCAAGAATCGGCCTAAATCCTGCAAAATCTAAACCAGTCAGCGCTCGAGTTTTGGCTGTTTTGGACTAATGAGAATGGCTAAATCGGCTTAAATCCTGCAACACGTAACGTTACGTAATGTTACTTCACTTCTAAGCATAAATATAATATAATATAAAATACAATTTTCGCTTAACAATTTTCACGTTAGTCATCTGACTTACTTGACTAACGCTAAATCCGCCCTGCTATAGATACTGTACACTGTAAACTAAACTGAGTGTGTGCATCTAATTATTCTCTTTGCTTTAAATAGTACTGAATGAAGCTGGAAATTTTGCTAGGTGTTAAATTACAGTCATTTTCATATAACTTTTCACCGCAATATTTCAAAGTTCATTTGGATGCTCACTAAGTTCATTATTTTGAACTATGCATTTGATTGGCTGCTGGGTTACTAGCAGGGAAAAGAATGGGGGCCTGATACAAATACAGTCAAACCTCCCATAAGCTAGCAACCACTGCACCCAAAATGTTGTGCACCAGTGATTGCAGTAATGGAAGTGATCACTTAAAAACTCGGGGAATCGCTTAAGATAGGTGACCAGTCGCTTACTCTTAGAGGTGGTCACTTAAAGGGAGGTTCAACTGTATACATAAATTGTTTCAAATACAGAACAAGTTCCCATTGGGTAAAATAAGCAGCAAACATCACTTAAATGTTGCTGTCATAATCTATATAATTATTATCAACTAATCAATGAACAACCATTATACTTACAGTACATACTTAATATTCTCATTAGATATTGAA
Organism: Paragorgia papillata; assembly: GCA_035771165.1. Taxonomy (NCBI): domain Eukaryota; kingdom Metazoa; phylum Cnidaria; class Anthozoa; order Scleralcyonacea; family Coralliidae; genus Paragorgia; species Paragorgia papillata. The sequence goes on from JAWNZC010000359.1 coordinate 631,918, forward strand.
GGTGACACATCCATTCTGTTGCTGCAAGTACTACTAAAGGATCCAATACTGCAGTACTGGTGAAAATTTGCTCGGTGGGTTATCATTAAATGATTACTTATTATTATTACTGCTTAATGGTGACCAACCAAATGTTACAGTATATCACTCCAGTACAATTATAACCAAACAAGTATGTTGAAGATTATGAATTTAAAGTCATTATTTCCCTTGCATTTAAGGAAGATGAGTCCATTGATGAAATGATTGCCAAGACGGTGACCCCAAGGCTGGTAGGTACTGGCAAATGTGGATCTATCAGTCCACTTTACATTGTCGCAGAAGGGATGGTAATTTTGTCAATCCCCAAAATGGGCTTGGTCGGTTCATTGGTACTCTTGGTAGGCATCTACTATGTCTTCAATATTGAATACCCAAAGAATGGCAGAAACCTTCTTGAGTTTGTCGAGGCTACTCTCTTGGGCAATCACAGCCAAACCAAGAATAAAGTTACCATCAATAAATTTATACAAGAACTGGAAAATATGCAAGGATATTTTACACTTTACCCAAGTATACGCCATTGAAAATCAGTTAAAATATATAGTTAAATGTTTTAAACTACAGTATATATATATATATTTTATTATATAGATGCGAGTGTTTTACTAGAGAATATACAGTGTCGTATTTTCCATATCCTCACTAGTGAAGATATCGATGACGTCATTAAGAATTTTACCCCTTTTTGCATTGAATCTATATAATAAAAAGAAAATTACACGCTGGCTTGAAGATATGAATTTTATCTTCTTGGTATAAGCAAAAGTGTGAACACAACACAGCAAAATACATTTGTAAAAATGTTGAATATCAATAAAGTTCATGACTTCCAGTGTCCACATTCGATATTATCGAAAACATAAAAAAATACGACGTAGCTAAAGTATCGTATTTTTCGATAATATCGAGTATTGAATCAGCACCAATTTTATTTTTGCTATATTATATAACCATATGAACGATTTTACAGTATTATATGAATATAAAATAGCCGTTTGTTTACCTGTGACTTCGACAGTCGGAGACCTTCGCGTGACATGAACTTCGTTGTCAAAACAAGGGTTCTCCATGTTACAAAGCTATCTTGAATTTCATATTATGCGAATTTTTACAAAAATGTTGGGTTTTGGTAAGCCGCTTCGGACTGTTGCACACGCGTGTATGGCGTAAATACACGATGTCGGAGTCCGTCGGCGTTGAATAGCTACTGCCCCCGCACAGCGAATGATTATTCATGAACGGTCGTAATCATAGCTCTGACAGCCAGCGTGATCTCGTGGAGTGTTTTTTGAAAAGGTCGTAAAATTGTGGAGATTACCATAGAGATTTCCTTGCTATGGAGTACGGAGACCTCAATGTTGCCGTGTTTTTTAATATTTTGTCGTGTTAAATAAATAATATAACACAGCCAAGACGGCTCGGCGGCTCGTTTGTCTATGACTAGTACTATTATCAGTTTTATGAAGCAAGAAATACATTTTAAATCAAGAAATTGGTTCAAGAATCTTTCTTTTTCACGTTGGATGAGGTAAGTTCCATTTACATCTGGTATAATGCAGAATTTTTGCTCTAGAATTACATCATAACAGCATTTTACACCATATTAGGCCAGTTAATATTTACTCTCAAATAGGAGTAATTTTAACTCCAAAATCGGGATCATTTTAACTCCAAAATGCGAGTATATATTTTACTCCTAAAATGGAGTAACTTTTTACTCCGAATAACGGATTATTTTGAACCTTTTTTTTAACTCCAGTATTGTTATATTTACTCCTTCAAATTAACAGTGCGTCAATCGCCCGCCCCCCCCCCCCCCCCACCCCCACTAAAGAATAGGCTGTATTTCTGTCAACACAATCGCAATGCGAGAGGCACCAATTGGTGCAGCCTGTGCTTCACTTAAAAACCAATGACTGCAAAGTCATCTTAAGTATTTCTATGAATTCATGCTATTAAAATATTATTGTTTATACAAGGAAGGTTTATCTACTGATTTAGGGTTATGCAAAAATGATATGCATGACGGATTACAAAGGATTAAATTTCAATATGATAATTTACCTTGGATTGTTGATGTTTGGCAACTGCCATTGCTGCAAGAACACTACAAACATTTAATACAGCGGTATTTGCACGAAATACTTCATTTTATCGCCGTACAAAGTTTAAAGCCTTCGCACGTTTTGGTTGCACTCGCAGCATTGTTTATCGCAAAACTATAAGGAACTCAGCTAGAGGTAGGCCTATTGTGAGAATATTTTGGAATTACATATATTCTAACTACTAATTCATGTATTTTAATAACTGCTTTTCTGTTTTTCATTATCCAATTCCTCGGAAATGTACTAGCAAAAATGTTTATGGTCATTTTTGCCGGGGGCCCCCCAGGCTTGGGGGCCCCCTGTCACTTGACACCCGTCAGTTACGCCACTGGTTATAGTGTAAGTGTATAGTGTAAAGGGCATTAATAATAGGCTATAATTAATTTCCCCGTATTTTACTGCCTGACGGTTTAATTTATGACGGTTTAATTTATAACGTTTGTACTACTGCACCTGTATTGTTCCAACTTATATCCAACTCTTTGTTATGATGAGAGGAACAATTTGAGATGTAGACGAGCTTTCGTGACGAATTTTTTCATATTTTAATGTAAATTCCCTGGGGTTGGGCACCATCGAAGATAAAAATACCCCCACCCTGGGGGTGGATTAAAATATACTTCCCAAGTAAATTTACTAGTAGATGCATGTAGAATGTATTTTGTAACGATTTTGTAAAAGGCCCATCTACACGCAATGATTTTTCTTCAGGACTATCATATCCTAATGAATCTCTTTGACTCACGATCGCAAGCGAGACATTCTGCACATAGAAACAACTGCATGATCATAACAGTAAGATCATGCCTTATATTATTGTTGTGTACTATAAACAATACTATATTTTTATGCACAAAACCCAAAATTTCACAACCCAAATGTATTGCTCTTTAACAGTTTTTACAGTCAGTAGATTGATCACCAGACAAGGGTAGATGACTGCTACATATAAATATATAATACTTATACAATAAGAAGAAAGATCAGCATGCATTGGAGAAACCGTGCGGTTTTAGTTATTCTCCCAGAATAAAAACACCTGTGACAAATGCCCTGCCCTAATGCCTGGGGCTACACAAATACCCGGTCCCCAGGGAGATATGGACACTACAAATTCCCCACTCCCATGACAAAAAAGCTTGAAAATACCTGGCACTGTTTGGGGGGGGGGGGGGAATGGACAACACTGGATTTGACTGATGCATAAAACATCAAAACACATGCAAGAGTAAAATATTAAAACACCAGAGTTAAACAATAAAACACCAGAGTTAAACATTAAAACACAAGGGTAAAACATTGAAACACAAGAATAAAACATTAAAACACAAGAATAAAAGATTAAAACACAAGAATAAAACATTAAAACACAAGAATAAAACATTAAAACACTAGAGTTATACATTAAAACACTAGAGTTATACATTAAAACACTAGAGTTGGACGTTAAAACACCAGAGTTAACTAAACCACCAGAGTTGAACATTAAAACACCAGAATTAAACATTAAAACACAAGAGTAAAACATTAAAACACAACAATAAAACATTAAAATACAAGAATAAAAGATTAAAACACAAGAATAAAAGATTAAAGCACAAGAATAAAACATTAAAAGACAAGAATAAAACATTAAAACACAAGAAAAAAATATTAAAACACTAGAGTTATACATTAAAACACTAGAGTTGGACGTTAAAACACCAGAGTTAACTAAAACACCAGAGTTGGACATTAAAACACCAGAGTTAAACATTAAAACACCAGATCGAGTTGAACATTAAAACACCAGAGTTGGACATTAAAACACAAGGTTGAACATTAAAACACCAGAGGTGAACATTTTAAACACAGTTTAAAACGTTAAACATCACTATAAAGAGTCAACACGTCAACAAAAGGTGTAAAAAAGTGGTTTGTCGTCGTTTCCCGCCCAAACATAAAATCAAGTTTTTCTAAAATTTACCTTCAAATACGTCTTTTAAAGTGACCAACTTCCATTCCTCCAGTTTTTCGGCAACAAAACTATCCATCATACTGCCGTGTCATTTCGTTTTCGTGAATTAAGCATCAAATACCTTCGAAAGCAGACTTTCTTTACAATGGCGGCGAAAAAGTGAGCTGTGACCGTGAGCAGATCGGATCAGCTGATCGGGTGACAACCAATCACAAGCAAGATGATATTTTTTCACCAGATTTGTGTTGTAGCGATTTTGCAGCGATTATGCAGTTAAGATTTGTTAAGATATTAACCAGGATGTTTGTTACAAACAACCAGGATAGGGTTAAAAAAAATTCACCAGGATATTTTCACCAGATATTTTTTAGAGTGTAGGCTATAATTAATTTTCCCGTATTTTACTGCCTGACGGTTTAATTTATAACGTTTGTACTACTGCACCTGTATTGTTCCAACTTATATCCAACTCTTTGTTATGATGAGAGGAACAATTTGAGCTGTAGACGAGCTTTTTAGCTTTTTTATAACAAACGTTATGACAGAAAGTGTAAAGGACATTAATAATAGGCTATAATTAACTATAATTAATTTTCCGTCTTTTACTGCCTGACGGTTTCACTTAGAACATTTGTACTACTGCACCTGTATTGTTCCAACTTATATCCAACTCTTTGTTAGGATAAGAGGAACAATTTGAGAATTGAAAAAACACTATCGGGGAAAGGGGTAGGGACAGTAAGTAGCTCGACCAATCAAATGCGAGAACAGATTGGCGCCAAAGGAAGTTTAATTTCAGCATTCGAAGAAGAAGGCCGAGGAAACAACGAGACCTACTAGTATTCCTTTCAATTTTAATGTCAGGAAAGCTATACGCCGAGGAAGAAACAACAGCGCTGGAACAGTGCAAGCAGTTTTACGTATACGAGAGATTTTTTTGATGTTTATCTGTGAAGATAAAACTGGTTTTCTGCAGAGAAATGTCTCGAAGTAGAGTCCTGACAAAGCCGCCATGTTTTGAAAGGAAGACGAAAAAGCAAGACATCACAAGTAATACCAGACGTCGTCGACTCTGGCCTAAAACTATAGTTTAAGGTACTGTACTAGAGTTAATCCTAAATAACTTCCTTGCTTCTGTACTTTTATTTAGTGCAAAAATTGCTAAAATTTGAACCATTTTATAGCCATTTTACTTAATAAATTTACTCGTATTTACTGCTTTTGTGTGGTTGAAACTTGAAAAACCTTTTTGTCGTTTGATAGTTAGATGGCTCATGCTGCTAAACCAATAAACTACAATGTATTATTTTTCGGAAACAAACATTTTATTATTTAAATATTGTAATGACTGGATTTAATTTTCAAAACATGAAGATTTAATACCAAGTACTAAATATAGCCAATCAATATTTGTAACCAAACAATTGTAATTTTTTATAGTATCCTAGTTTATTAATATTTCAAATTTTAATTTTATAATTAATTGTTCTTGACAGTTCAAATCAGAAGTGGATCATGTTTATTTGATGACTGAAGTGGTCTGAGTACATCTCCCTTGCATTGTGTTTTTTATTCATGCACTATTACTGAATTACAAGTGAGTACATATTAATTTGGTGTTGCATGAAAATTGTTTGTAAATAATTAGTCTTTGCAATTATTTATTTATTTATTGCATGTATGTTAAGGACTTGTGTACATTAAGGGCATTAAGGCTCAAAACAATGTTTAACACTATTTGCTAATGCCAGTCAAATGGTGTATATTCTACTGACTCTGGTTTAAGGTGTAAACAATTTAAGAGTTGACTTTATCACAAACTTTTGTGGATATCATCTTAATTTTCATTGATAATTAGATGAAAAGGAAACTACATGCAGGGGTCACCACATCGAGTGGGTATCTCCCCCAAACTATATTTTTTGGAAAATTAGGGTGGGTTATCTCCCTGATACTAAAAAAGTGTAAATATAAAAATATGGGGTGACCATGACTTAAATTAAATAATTATAACTATAAAAATATTCACTACTTAATGTGGGATCTCCCTGAAAATATGATATATTTTTGGAAAGATCGCACATAGTGATCCCATATTTTTATATAGTTATAATTATTTAAGTCGTGGTGACCCCATATTTTTAGATTTTATATTTACACTTTTTTAGTATCAGGAGATACCCACCCTAATTTTGCAAAAAATTATAGTTTCGGGGAGATACCCACTCAATGTGGTGACCCCATATAGTTTCCTTTTCATCTTATTTTTTATTTTATTTCTAGAGATATATCCACAAAAGTTGTGATAAGTAACCTCAATTTATGATAGAGAACTTGGCTGTTTTACATCTTAAACCAGAGGATATAATTATATATATATATTATATATATCTCAGCTTAGAAAATTCCGGATGAATTAAAAAAGGATAGTTTTCAGTAAAAAAGTACTCCTAGTGGATGAACCAATACTGGGCAAGTATTGTAGAAGAACTCTACTAGCTTAAACGTTACTAATTTAACCGTGGTGGGCAAATTAAACTGTCACATTTGCACTCTAGTTTGCTTGCAGTAGTTCAACACTCTACCATCTGAGCTACAATGCCAAGTTGGAACTAGGTCGCACGTGGGACGATGGTATATATTATACTGTATTTGATATTTTGAAACTGAACAAGTTTCTTCAATATCAGCATTCATCTTCTGATATGTTTAGCTCAGACAGTAGAGTGTCAGACTAGCAAACTGAAGGGTGAATGTCGGCAGGTCACTGGTTCGAATCCCAGCAATGGTTAACCAGTGTTCTCTCTACCTGCCCAGTATGGTTCGTCCACATGGAGTAGCACCTAATACGCCCTTTATATATTTTATATATTTTTACCAAAAACTATACGTTTTAAGTCATCCAGAATTTCTAGCCTTTAAAGTAATTGCTATTTTAAAGTTTCTAGCTTCCGATAGGCAGCACAACAGGAAGCTCTAGTTTATGTACAACTCAGTAGTGTATCAAATTGTGAATGATACTGTAATGTATTAATTACAGTATATCTCGTTTTTGAGGACCAAATAACAACGGCTAACATCACGTTATGAGCAGAACAACGCTGCTATTATTTGTAGGTTTGATTTCAGATTAATGCTATCATGAATTACCCATATGCCAACAGCCAATCCAGTCCTTTTCGTAAGGAAAACTGCACGTGTGCGGTAATTCGCACGCGTAAATAATTTTGCGCGTGTGAATCGCACGTGCGTTAAAACTGATGAGTTATGGCACAGAAATATGAACCTAACTTTTATATTTTCTACACATCTGAAAAAGAAAGCTGGGTTGTTTGATATTCATTGTAAGACGTTATCTTTCGCTTTAACGTGTTAGTTTAGTTGTAAAACGTAAAACCTACTAGTACTACGCTGTGAAAACTGTTACAGTAGCCTGCGCTTAAAAATGATATACGTTACATTGCAAGACCTTACACATTGTGAAACCTTATAACGTTACGTTGTGAGATCTTGTGTTACGTTGTGAGATCTTGCGTTACGTCGTGACACCTTCCATTACGTTTTGAGAAGACTTTACGTTACGTTGTGAGACCTTGCGTTACGTTACGTTGTGAGACCTTACGTTACGTTACATTGTGAGACGTTACGTTACGTTGTGAGATCTTGCGTTACGCTGTGAGATCTTGCCTTAGGTTGCGAGACCTTACGTTACTGTACGTTGTGAGATCTTACGTTACTGTACGTTGTGACGTTATTGAAACTTTCACGCATTTTCACAATTGCAATGTTACTGAACAATTGAACATGGCCTTTCACGCCTGCGACAAATAGCACGCGTAGTTGAGTTTGTGTCAAACGAAAAGGACTGTCAATCAAAATGTAGATGACTAAAAAAATAAAAAGTGCATAATAATAATAATAGTAATGTTTAGTAATTCATTGTCTCATTAATAAATTATGATGTTTTTCAGATTATATACCAAGCAGGTCTGCTGATGGAAGTAAAGGAGGACTACATAGATGAACGGTTAAATTTATTATTCAAGAGGTATGCCCAGGCTGCATTAAATAGCTGTATATACATATACATGTAGGTGTATTAAATATTAATATTGACGTTTACACTGGGTTAGATGTTCAGGAAAATTGTTATGGTGAAATTACCAGTGGCAATCAGGCCTTGCCTGGAGTAAAACAAACGCGCTCTATAAAAACACTGGGTGAGATGCTCAGGAAAATTGTTATGGTGAAATTTCCAGTGGCAATGAGACCTTGCCCGGAGTAAAACAAACGTGCTCTATAAAAAGCGTGCGTCGGAGACTCGACGCGCTCGTTCTCGCGCGCGTACTCAAAACACTTGATTTCACGCACCATATACTAAAAACAAGAGTACATGGTTGTTTTTATCTTGTATTAACGTAATTTAACATTCCCGTAGTGTAAAAACGGAGCTTTGACGTCAAATCAATGCCTGTAATATTATCTTAGTTGGATTATAAGTATATTGGATAGGTATCAATGGATGATTTCAGAGTTGTCTATGTCACCTCTTTCAAATTAAGATGTTTGAAATTTCTCTTATGGAAATCCATTTTGGGGTATGCAGTAATTTGGTATTTGCCTGTATTTAACATACATGTACAACATTGACACACCTATACTTTCATGATATTTTATAGTATTGAGAAGATCATGGCAGGCAATGAAGACATCGCTAAAGACCATGGAGAACTGGACTTAGTCAAATTTCTTGAAGGCTGTATTAACTCCAAAAAAAATGACAGCATTTTTAAAGTGAAAGAAGTTTGTATTTTAGATTGCGTTTTACAGTGCAACTACTTCAACCGGGGCCACCCAATGCAAATCCACCAACGACAGGCTGATGTCTCCAACGATAAAGACCGTGTGTATTCAGCCTCTATTATTACAGCCTGTATTAAATTAAATTTAAGCCAATAAAAGTTGGCAACGTTCTTTGAAGTTATAATAATTATTTCTATCCTTACGTTAGGATCCTAAAGATCAAAAGTCGTTGTTTGATTTGCATTGGGTGGCCCCGGTTGAAGTAGTTACACTGCAAGTTATTTAATGTCACAGAATAAGAAATGAAAAGAAGGGCCACAGGTGTCCTCACTTTTCCCAGTACAAGTACCCAGTTCAAGAAATAATTTAATACACTACGAAATGCGGAGTTAGATCACCAAATCGGCTATATCTCGAAAAACTAACCGATCAACGGTCACTAGATGCAAACAAAAGGTGGTTGACATTAATAATAGTGGTTAGAAGGTGTATATAGAAGCAAGTGTTTAGCAAGGAATCTTGCAATTTTTGCCGACAAGTCGTTCACAACTTCAAGAAAGTGACAGACTGACACGCTGAGTTCTTTATTATATAAATCTAAAACTTTTAACTTTAATACTTTCTAATCATCAATAATATTATAAGTTACCTTTTCTTTACAACTACTGGCTGTAGAATGAAAATCGGTAGATTAGTTTTCGACATATACATTTATATGATCCAACTTTATGCATAATATTATGATCCAACTCCGCATTTTCGTGAAATGTAATTCCTTGTTAATCTGCCATCATGTTTATTGTGATGCTTGGGTTTACCCGTGTGTTATGTTATCCTGCATTGCTACCTCTCAAATAAAAACATATATATTGTTGAATTTTTGTATCACGTATGAATATTTTATATTGCTTCACGAGTTAAGCACGTTTTTGGCGTGTTGTTATGAAAACATGCTTGTCGTGTTCTTCAAACACGCTTTTAGCGTGTTCTGATTTGTCCCGTCCATCGACACGCGTTTTGCCGTGTTCTGAGAATGGCGTGTTTTTAAAACACGTCTCTGTGTTCCTGAAACACGTCTAAGTCACAACACGCCAATAATAACAACACGCTTTCGACGTGTCGTGTGTTCTCGCAGGCATGTTTTTTAAACACGCCTGATGTGCTTCTGTAACACGTCTAATTTACAACACGCCAATGAAAACAACACGTTTTTGACGTGTCGAATAGCGGGACAAAAATCCGTGTTGTCACAACACGCCTGGTTTTCTAGTGTAGGCTATAATTAATTTTCCCGTATTTTACTGCGTGACGGTTTCACTTATAACGTTTGTACTACTGCACCTGTATTGTTCCGAATTATATCCAACTCTTTGTTATGATGAGAGGAACAATTTGAGATGTAGTAAAGCTTTTTAGCTCTTTTACAACAAACGTTATAGTGTTAGTGTATAGTGTAAAGGGCATTAATAATAGGCTATAATTAATTTTCCCGTATTTTACTGCCTGACGGTTTAATTTATAACGTTTGAGCTGTAGACGAGCTTTTTAGCTTTTTTATAACAAACGTTATGACAGAAAGTGTAAAGGACATTAATAATACACTAGAAAATCGAACGTGTTGTAAGAACACGCACTTTTGTCCCCTATAGTGACACGCTTAAAGCGTGTTCTACACGGTGGCGTGTTCTGAAAATAGACGTGTTCTATATCCTAGCGTGTTGCTATAACAACACGCTAAAAGCGTGTTCTTCAAAGCTAGCGTGTTCTACACGATTAGCGTGTTCCAAATGTTAGCGTGTTGTAAGAACACATTAGCTAATATCTTAAACGTGTTATGATAACACGCGCCGTGTTATTAAAACACGCATGCCCAATAGGCGTGTTACTATAGGGGACAAAATGCCGTGTTGTAAATCAACACGTTTAGCGTGTTATACAAAGCGTGTTGCAAGCTTCAAAAGAACACTACTGACAGGCGACAGCAAGAGTGAAGGTGAACAAACGACATGACGAATTTGATGAAAAAGAGCAAAGCCAAAGGTATATATATATATATATTTAATATAGCAAACAATGAGGTAGATCTCGTATAATATGTAGATGTTACATATTAAATATTAAAGTTTAATCCTGCGGCCTTCAATCGTCCGTAAAAGGTCTGCAACTTAATGCATCTTGACATTTTCCTGGACTTTGCCTTTCCCTTTCCCTTCTGCAGGTTTTGGATGCTATTTTGGCCCCTATCCATCAACACACAATCCTCCAAAACCATTGCTATGTTGTTGGTTTCCTTGCCATATTGGATGTTCAACACGTAGTGGGTTGCCAGCCATAGCGTCAACAATCCAACAACAGTCGGGCTCGTTACTTCGCATATAAGAACTGCATCGACGTACATAAATGCCTGATCGATCCCTGTAGCAGTTTGTGTTGTCACTATGCAGGGTGCATTGACAATACTGGACTCCATACTCTCTCCTGGCTGCAAAATAAGTTAATGGTCAGTAGGAATAATTGAATAAATACAACAATTATATCTGAGGTATGAGCTAATCCATAACGTTTTATTTGAGTAAAACAGTATAGATCTTTTTCAAATTAAGGCGAGCAATTTAAATTACTATTATTTTATGTACAGTACATTTAATACATGCATCAGGACAGATCGAAGGAGGCCTCGTTTCTGTTCCTATCGAGGTCAGAAAGTTATAGATATTTAGATAATTATAATTATTTAAATTGCTTCACCGTGGCCATATGAATGTGGTCTCACTGAATACATGTATACCAAAAACATTCATTCACTGTATCAGAGAAATAAAATTTCGCCTGAGCTGGCTTGACCTTCAGTAGTAATTGTAGTACTATATATATTATATTTACATATACAGTATACTGAGTGATGGAAACAAGAAATACAGTTACACCCATCTTAATTAAGCCGCTTTCAAACTATTGAGTGACCTAGACCAGGCCTTGGTAAAACATGACCCATCCACATTAGAAACCCAGACCAGGTCTAATAAGCCATGTAAAACTGGCTGATATTTGCATAAATATGATAATGATGATGTTAGAAAATTGTGAGTATAGGCCACTATTTGTTGCACATTAGTTTCTCATCCCCCACCTGCATGCTATTCTAGGCAGCCACCTCGATCGCCATTATCGACCATTTAATACAAAAAAAGAGCATTAGAACTTTCACAAACCAAATTTTACCAAATTTCTTTCCAAAATACCATGGAAGGGGGACAAAAGTGACACCCTCTATAATGGGATTAATGGTAATGACAGCCTGCCCACATCAACTTTGGGGAAAGGCCAAAAGGCCCTGATGAGAAACTAATATGCAACAAATAGTGGCCTTATATACTTTGAGACCTGAATTTCCAGGGTTATAGGTTCAATTCCCAGCTGGAAGGCCTGATAATTGCATTTTTCACAGCTAGTCCGGGGGGTTGGTATCTCAATGCAAGCATAATATCAACGAGAATCTACAAGTTTTCCTTGCAGTTTTATCTTTGGCCGGTTGAAAAGAAACATTGTTTGCTCCATGGTCCTGTTCCAAACACTTTCATTATCTATTCCTGCAAATGTTGACCGGTTGGAAGAACACGTGCCAGATCTAGTTATTTTATCCTTTAAAAAGTATATTAATGCTGTATTTCTCCCACAAATGCTTGATCTTAGAACTGATGTTCTGTACATTGCGGTTAAATCCATCAGCCACAGCATGTTTCCTTTGGCAAGCTTCCCACTGAACACTGCATTGTTCCAAATGGTATGGCTTTCAAGCTCCTTCAAAGCATGATCAGAAGCTTCACTTCATTTTCTTGTTCAAGGGACTAAATATTTGCTGCCAAGGATCTGAATAAAACCCTCACCATCCCATCATTCTACAAACATGTCAAATGCAATTTTATGATTTCACGATTCAAATGTTTTTCCTTCCAAATTATTTATACACTGTAATCAGCCAGTTTTTATCATGAGCGCTTGATATTCTCATGGCAACGAGGCACAGGTCAGGCCTACAGATACAGTGTACAACCATGTACAGTAGGTTATGTAAAAGCCATCCATTTGCAAAAATTGAGGTCACAGTGGGTTGCCTGGCCTAGGTCATGCCCAGGTCAGGTAAAACCTGTTCACACCATCAACCACCTGGGCCCATGTCAGGCCTACATGCCAAGCCTACATGTAGGTCTGTAGTGTGAATGCAGCTTTATAGCTACATTGAAACTAAGGCCTGACCTAGTGGGCCTAGGTTTTTTATGGTGTGAACAAGTTTTACCTGACTAGCTAAGCCTGACCTAGGACCTGGCCTGGTGGGTGGAACTCAGCTATTTTGTTAAAATGTGAAATGGATTTTACCTGACCTGCACCTCATCCACTGCCATATATACTGTATGACAATGATTTAAGTGCTCGCGATAAAAAAAGCTGGTCATATGATATAATTTTGGGCTGAAAAAGCATTTGAAGTGTGGAATTGTAATATTGCGCTTTGCATAATTATTTATAGAATGACTGGACAGTGAAGTTTTTTTCAGATCCTTGCTGGCAAACCATTTGGCCCATTAAACAACTAAACAAAGTGCTTTAAGCATGAGCAATTTGAGCCATAGCATTCGGAATAATGAAGTGTTTGGTGAAAAACTTGCCAAAGGATACATATAACTTATAATTAATTGATACAAATACATTATAACCACAATGTAAAGGCATACATAAGATCAAGCATTTCTGACAGAAATACACCATTTAATATAAGGATGAAAGTAACCTATGGGATCATACCCCTATTAAACAGACACCACTTTTTGGTGGTCTGCTTTAGAAGAGCCTGGTTAATTTAAGAGGGGTGTCCAACCACTTAGGTAGGTGATGTCATCATAATAGAGCTTATGCTGCTTACTAGTTACTGTAACCCTAGTAGTTCCAATCCTGGAAAATTACAGGATAGATACATCATACTCTATTCAGTGTGGCTCCCAGAATATATTCTGGGATTAGCACACTAAAGTTAAGAGGAGTACCATGCATTAATAAGAGGGATGCCATAAACCTTAATAAGAGGGGTTCAACTGTATCACATTGTTAATGTGCAGATGCGAAGTGAAAAATAATACATATGCGTGCCAGGGTATTAAGTTCAACTAACAACTATTCAATTCTATGTACTAATTGTTATCAATTACCTGAATGGTAGTAAATATTGAAGTGTTTTTTTTGCCATTGACCTGGCTTTCCATATATTGGATAAGTTGAAGTTGTTCATTTTCAGTGAGCTCTTCATCTACATTGGCTTCTTTATTATTTCCAACCATGAGATTGTGGATGCTGGGAATGAAAAATGTATCATGTTGAATTAAAACAGTACTAAGAAGAGAACGCATACCTATATAAATATTGTCACACAGATGTAAGGAGGTAATTGCTCACCAATATATATATATATAATTAACTCTTTATGTCCGTATCAGACTCTCAAGTCCAATGCTGACTTTAGTATTTTGCGCTAGATGATTTTCCTCATCAAGGGGAGAACCCTCAGTCACAAAAGAGTTAAAACTTTCTACATTTGTGAGATATATATTAATTTATTGTTTTAATACTAGAAAAATATGTAGGGAAGTGGAACTAGAACAAAGGCTCAAACCTTCACAAAGGTTTTGTAGTGAAGGTTGGAAGGTCACAGTTTAACCTAGTAATCTCATTCTCACTGTAAATAAGTAAATGAGATACTGTAGCTGCTGTAAAATACATGTAATGAGACATGACAATTGCAGCAACTGGTGTTTTTGTTTAATTTACCTGGCAAATAGAAGCTTAATATTCTCCCGTACATAATCTTCAAAATTTGGAAAGTCTAGTACCAAACTTGCTTGAAAAATCATCTGCAAAATATATAGTATACAAACAAGTAAAATAAATATTTATTTATTTATTTGTACCAATTCTTATAATTTTATTGGTACCTGAGTAGCAACTTAGCAGTTTTTGTTATTTGACCATGATCACAATCACATGCTCCAGTTGGAACCACACCCTCCCCTCACTTCACAGGGTGCAGGAGAAAATTGTAAAGTACATTAATAAGCCTGCGAGCAGTCTCTCTACTGTAAAGCAGCTGCATACAAAATATTCTAAAAAATACAGTACATACCCAACATGGATTGGTTAAAACTGGGTAACTTTCCAGGATTGTGGTAATTGTTGGCATTGTGTTGATAAAATCAGTGAAATTCCCAACTATTGCTGTCAGAAGTTGCTTGATGTGTTCCTAAAAAAGAGACTAGTATTAATTATCTGTTTGCATGTTGGTTTTTTTGTTTGCATGCCATGCATACATTAACCAATTCTTCTAGTCACATGACCAGCTACAGTAATATTGCCATTTTTTAGCTCAATACCAAAATGTGTAGATGTTGCAACTATAGCAGATGGTGTACATGTACCTTGGAGGGCTTGTTCTTCTTTGACTCCTTCTTCAACTCAGAAAGTGTCCTTTCAAGCAAATTTCTATCAATAACATTGTCTTGAGTGTCTGTATCGATTACTATCTCTTTTGCGTTGTCCACAATGGTATCGGTTGTTGACTTCTTTTTTGCCAGCCTCTTATGATTTCGAACACTTTGTGCTAAATCTTTTACCAACTTTGTCTAAATGAGCATTTTGTTTTAGTATTGATAGTAATATTAAAAACATTTTATGTTCATGCAATTAATACACCAATTTCAATATGAAGTGTGTGGACTAGTTGTGTGGAGGGACATGATTGGCTGTCACAAAATTTTGGACAAACAAAAGTATTGTAGTGTCATTGGTAGTCCAAACTTTTTTTAAATTAGCCGATCACATTTTGAATGTGATGAATTAAATTTTAAACTATAACTACAACTACTTTTAAACTAATTCTTATTGGGATAACACAGAAAAGATCCATACCCCACCTGGAACCGACCATTCAGTATGAACTAGCAAATGTGCCAAAGACTTGCAGCATTTAACGTTTTCGATACCTTTAGTTTGTACTTACATAATTACAACTTGCCCCAGGTAACGTGATGGCATCTTTCAAATCTGGGAATCGCTTTAACAGGTGCATGGAAATTGCGCGATAATCCTTTGACAAATCATGTTTTAAACTCAAGTAAAACCGTGCTGATTCTCTAATAAGCTGGGCTCTTTGTAGGAGTATGGTGCCAGTTTCCTCAGCGTTGACCACTGCCCGGGAATATTTTGGATATGGGAGTGGGGTGGGTAATGGCACTTCTGCAGGTTGCATTTGTGCTAGTACAACTTTTTTCACTGAAAATGGTGGTGTAGGTGGTGCAGGTCCCCATCCAGATGATGTGGTAGCTTGAGTTTCAAGTGGTATTCCAGGTGGTGGTGCAAATGGTGTTGCAGATGCCAATGAACTTCCCGCAATGTCTGTTATTACATTTTCCTTGATGTGATTATAAAAGAATTATATTCTTTAATAATATTATTATTTTATTAATTATATTAATTAAATTTATAATTATATTCATAACATGCATGACAAAATTATTCCATTCTGACTGGTTTAGAGGAGTGCAATTAATGATTTGCAATTAATAAATCATTAATTGCACTCTGGAAGTGCTATTAACAATTTTTGTCATGCATACAGTATAAACCAGATTGTAATCTCGACTGCGCATCAAAATGAAGCATTCTGCATCAGGATAAAATCACAATGCAAAAGGCGTCATTTTGATGTGCAGTCGAGATTACAAACTGGCTTAGTATAAACAAGTAATCATGATTTTGCTCAACGCGATCCAGGATTTACACTACTTGTGATAATTAAAAATTGCACCAAATTGCACTTGCCCATCAATTTTGGCACAAATTTCAATTTATATCGTCCATAATATAAACCCTTCATTGCACTTGCAATGTTATTACCTACTGTATACTAATTTATATGACCTACAGTATTATAATTATAATATATTATGTATTGAATAATTATGTTACCTGATTTTTTATCATATTTAAAATATTCATGACCTTAAGTCGTTTTCCAAGGGGCCTAATATTAAATGGAAAAAAAACAAATCAAATCTGTTTGAAACAGAATGTCATCTGTATGTCCACAATAAAATAATTTGTGAGGCAATTCACATGCCTCTTAATCCTAAAATACATGCAATGGAGTTAAATAGTGATATGAATTATGAAACATACTGGGTCCAAGTGAATAAATTTTAATAATTAACATTTATTTGCTATAAGCCTGTATATTGTTCAAACAAGATTAGAATATTGCCAAAATTAAAATCCAACCTTATTCCATTTTATCCAGCATATCTTCTGTTAGAAGTTGTAGGGTTTCGTTGTCGATTTCTTCATCTAAAATGTGGCGATAATTGTTTTGTATTAATCACTAGTATGTAATAATTATATTATGTCCAACACTTTCAAAATTACATTAAACTCCCTAAAGCCTGGTTTTCATATATCGCAATTCATTGGCGATGTTTTTTCTGGCCCCATTATATTGTCAGTGATCATTGATGAGTAAAATGCTTTATCGGAAAGCATTTTCTCCTTCATTGATCACCGACAATGGACCATGATAATGTCGCCGATGAATTGCGATGTATGAAAACCAGGCTTCGGCTAGGGAGCGTTCATAATTTATTTACTGGGGGGGGGGGGGGTATGGTGATTTTGACCGGGCCCGTGATTTTTCAACAGTAAGTTGAGGGGGCTTTTGAAAATTACCTGAAAAATAAGACAACGTACAAGGGGGAGGCGTCAAAATGTTTGATGACAATGTTTTTATAAAAAATTATCATTTTAATACTATTCATCCTCATTATCAAACCGAAAACTGGTAGCATATAAAGTGTATACATAAGGCCATGCATAATTGATCACATTGAAAAATGGCCAGCATTAATTATTTTCATACTTAACTCAAGGTGAAGATGAGAGCACAATGAGTTTTAATATTACATCCTCTAAATTATATCCTCTGTTTGCAGCATGTCACACAAGAGGGAATTAGTATTAAGTTGGCATGAATGCATAGAAATTCGGAAAGCAAGAACTTTTCAATTTCTTCCACAATCGAGAATAAAGGCAGAAATATATTTTGAACTGAACAAATATAAACCCAGGCCTGTTTTCGGAAGTCTACGGTATGCTTTTTCAAACTATTGAATACTCACTATGAAATATGAAAACCAAGGGTTTTAAAACCAATAAACCATTGAAATTACTTGCAAAAGCAGCGTGAAAAATTTGCACCTAGTCCATTCACGGTAACATTTCCATTGGATGAAGACACAAGTTGTACGAATTGAAAAAAAAACAACACAAGAACTTGGCTTTTTTTACGTCTATAAGATAAACTACTTCCTAAGCGTTAATCCAAAGCTCTAAAAATATCCTGATTTAAATTACTGATATAAATAAGGACTTTTGACGGTGACTGTGAATGGGGAAAAGCAAACCAGCGTGAAGCGAAACTTCTTCGTGCACATAAAAGCTTATAGCAGAAACATTTTTAACAAAAACTACCTTGTCATGTTTGAAAAAGAAAACAAAAAAAACACACTAACTTACCGTGTAAGGTTACTGCAACGTCTTGTAAACCGTTTTCATATAACTTTACAACCAATGCATCAAACGTAGACATAATTTTAGAGAGGACGCTTCGACTTCGGATGTTTCCCCGCCAAAACATCAAAAAGAAACGACTTACGGGTCAAAGTCAGTGGTCAAAGTCGAACGCACTTGGACCGTAGTGATTTCTGGGAAGGCCAAAATAACATTCACCTGTACCTCTTCTTAAAAAAACCTTCATTGAAAACATGAGCAAAGATCTTAGCTAGACAAGTAACAGAATCGTCATAAATATTCTAAATATCAATTACAACATAGCGTAAAAGTTGGATGATTTTGAAGTATCGAAAATGGACGAACAAAATTCGGATTCATGGTGTTGGCACATGTTTTCTAATCCTATTGTTTCGTGCTCTAGAATTTTCCCGCCTTAATTTCAATTTTTTTTTCACTCTTGAGTCTTCATGGACAATGACTCGTGTATGTTCCATATGCCAATATGAAACTCAAATTGATCGGCAATATTGCCAGCATATGTTAAAATTTCATAAGTCGGAGGCAAATTTTAAAGTAATTTGTGCATTCTGCAACCGCAGCTACAAAAAGGAAAATTCTTTTCGAAGACATTTAAAAAGAAAACATCAAGCGATTTTCAGGGAGAACCAAAATGCGGACCAAGGAGGAGGTGGAGATAATATGCATGGAGAAAATGAAGGTGATGCCAGGCCCAAGTGGCAATCAGCGAAATATCTGTTGTCTCTGAAAGCCAAACATAACATTACTGATACGGCAATCGAGCAGATTATGGAGACAACGCAGGATTTCATATCAAGCATTCTAAATACAGTGCAAGCGGGTGTTGAAAAGAAAATTGAAGATAACAATGTGCAATTGGAGATCGACTGTAAAGAAATGATTAACACTGAGGAAATGTTTTCTGGGCTATCTTCGTCCAATCAGCGACAACAATACTTCAAAGATAATTTTGGCTTTCTTGTAAGTGATTTTATTAATCAAGCATATACCTCATTTATATTGTGTCATTCCATATAACGTTCTCTCCTGGAATTTGATTTCCCCCATAATTATTAAGCCTGATTTCTATATTACTTATGGGAATTGAATCTACTTGCAGCGAGTACTCAGTCCGCACAGGGGGAGGGGTGTTGAGGACATCCCCAACTGGTGTATCGGTGTTACCCTTGGAATTTGGCTTAGTAGCATACCTCCCTTGGAATTTATATATTGCCAGACCCCATGGAATATGAAAAAATCTCACACGCACCCTCGAAATTCCATTTTTAGACCCTTCCCCTGGATTTCCACACCTTTTTTAGGTACCCTCCCCTTTTTTAGCTACCCTCCCCTTTTTTAGCTACCCTCCCCTGGATTGTCCAGGGGGATTTTCCAGGGTCCTCAACCTCCCCTGTTTGGATATTAAATGCATTCTGCCAATTAAAAAGGCCTATATATTTGCATGATTCTATCTGTAAGATAGACTTATCTCGGCTGATCAGGCATTTTCAGTCTGGTATAATTCAATTTTGCAGTTATTATTGCTCTCCCATATACTTATAGTGAATTGGGATATGTTGTAAATCAATGATAATAGTAATTAATAAATAATATTTAATAATAAGTAATATAAATAATAATAATAATTAATAATATTAATATTAAATAATATTTATTGTAAATTGGGATATATGACCAACCACACCCCCTCCTTTACGATATCAACAGCCTTGAATATGAGGGGTGAACCCTGTACAATGTATACACCGTAAATTACATAATTATGCAAATAAGAGACTAAATAATTAGATGATGAATGGCAACACCTTTCAGGAGCCACAAGAAGTGCAACTTGGATACACATGGATATGGAAACACATTAAGACAAGGAAGCGAGGACCAAAAGTTCGACGACTGGTGAAATCTGTTTCTAATTTCTATTACATTCCTCTACTTGCAAACTTGGAGGTATATACATGTATTATAAATTCAAAAGGCCTGTATAAGGCATTTTTTGAGTGTTGGGAGAGCACTAGGATGTAGCTTTTATTTTACCAGGCTTCTGAGGGCATGCATGCCACACTGTTAGATTTTGGGCTGTGAATGGGTGGCCAGTTTTTTGTGCATGTATACAGCCACACTAGAATTCCCCCTATATAATTGTTTAGAAAACACCCAAATGGCAGTTGTGGGCGTGGTCAGCCACACCCCTTCTGTCACCCTGATTTATTAAGTGTTTAAATATGCATTTACACTTGTCCTCCATGTAATTAAGAATTAAATTTTAGAGAATTCGCTCTTACTGGACGTCTCTAAAACACGTACAAATAATACATACAGTAATAAAGTGTCAAACACTTGTTTGTTGTTTTAGAGAGATCATAAAATACTGTATAACCACCACTATAAACTGTTCTCCATTTATAGAAATTATTACAAAATTCAGAGATACTCAATGAAGTGGAGAATAACCATGAAAGAGATGATGATATTTTGGCAGACATTTGTGATGGTCAGTTCATAAAGACACACCCTATTTTTCAGACCGACAGAAATGCAATTCAAATTATGGCTTACTATGACGAAATTGAGGTTGCCAATCCACTTGGTTCCAAGGCCTCAAAGCATAAGCTTGGTATATTGTTATGTTTGTTTTTACTGTATATTTTCAGCAAAATAATGTTCAAGTATGTTCTGCCAAGTTTTCTTACTACATGTGCTGCTGGTATCAGTATACTTTAAACCTTTTCACAACAAGAGTCTTCCCTTTGACAAGTAAAAGTGTCTGGCTAATAGACAGAGTAAAATAATCTGGCATTATTTAGACAGAGTAAAAATAATTAAAGGGGAAGTTTTGACCGGTTTAGGAGTGAAAGGGTTAAAGACTAAAATAGTAACTGTAATGGCAATTGGTCTGCATGTTATTTTAACAAACCCAGATGGTACCAACAGGATTATGGTACCAACGACTGCAAGTTGAAACACTGAAATGTAATGTTATCAAATTAATACAGTATTATGCATGGAGTTCCCATGTAGGTTACAGTTACCATTATTATAGAGCAGCTCCTTCAGCACACAATTACAGACATATAGCTGTGCCACAAAATGTGCGACTATATATATATATATATATATATGTGTGTGTGTGTGTGTGTGTGTGTGTGTGTGTGTAGGTATGTATGTGTGTATGTGTGTATGTATATAATATGACTCGATTTTTACTCATATAAATGCTAATTTAATATTATAAGGATGTTTTTATTGGGTACTTGGCAACATCCAACCAAAATATCGTTCCACCATGAGGGCAGTACAACTCCTTGCAGTTGCAAAGTCAAAGTCAATAAAGGAATATGGAGTGGACAAAATTTTACAACCATTTGTGGATGACCTGAATCAATTGGCCAGAGTGAGTAAAACACAAGCATTTAATTCTTAGTAATTTTAAATAACAGTATACAGTAGTATTGCTATGATCACTAAAGTCATTTGAATCAAAATCACTGACATGTAATTCGCATTGTATTTGTTTGTAGGATGACGGTGTACAACTTATGACATACAATGGTATAAAAACATTTAGAGGAACGCTGGTAGCATTTGTAGGGGACACTCCAGCAGCAAATTTAGTTGGTGGATTTAAGGAGGGAGTTGGTGGTGCTATGAGGATGTGCAGAACCTGTTACTGCCACAAAGATGACCAGCAAAATGAAATACCAGAGAAGGTTAGGGGCCAGAAATTTAATTAATATAGTAGTACAGAATTAACAAAACTCGATCAGACACTTAATGGGTATATGGAAAGACAATACATTATACTGCTGTGCATGTATAATAATATACATGTATACTGTGCACTGTACTCTGCAATCATTAAAACCATAAACAGCTTTTTAATAGATCATTATCAAAAGCAATTGAACCAAAATTTGTATACTACTAATAACAATGTTGCCAACATTGCCAAGTCAGGGTAGAGAATTTTACCTACATAGTTCAATAATTATATAGTGCAATATTATGCAATTTTTGCTTTATATAGGCATATACTCCCCATATTGGGGTATACAGTACATGCATGTATGTGCCACACTGTAGCATATGGATAGGATATGTAGACGTCTGGGATAGGGTGGATAATTTTTAGTTTTGGTCTGAGTTAGGGTGTCTATTTAATTCGGTCTGGAATAGGGATCTATTTCAGTCTGTGATAGGGTATCGATTTTTAAGCTTATAAATAGTCTGGGATATAGGATAAAAATTGCCCTTTTAGATCTACGATAGGGTCAGGGTTTTGAGGGAATGGCGACAGACTCCCCAAAATATCCCTCTGTCGGTGGTAGTCATATCATGCCATAATCAGTAATTTTTCTGTATTGATTGATTTGATTCTATTCAATCATTGCAGCACACACACAATAGTTGCCAGATTCGAGCACTGGAACAGCATCTGGAGCATGTGCAATTCATCGACAATGAGAATCTAACAAACAATGCCCGCAGTTATTGGTCCACGTTTTGGGGGATCACACGACTCAGTGTACTTAATGAAGTGAGGTATTTTGATGTATGCAAATGTATACCACACGACATTATGCATATTCTCTTGGAAGGAATAGTGCCACTCGAGATGAAGCTACTTCTTCGACATGTCATAGATAACTTGGGTCTTTTCACTATCAACTGGTTGTCCGAGGAAATCAAGGACAATACATTTGAAGGGAATAGAAGCTAAAGATAGACCATCAGCTATTGATCGTGTTGTCCTGAACTCTGCAGGTCACAAGCTGAACCAATATGGTCAGTAAATTGGATAAATCAAGAACAACTACTGTATAGAACAGTAGTCAGTACATTATATTTAATAATTTCTTATTTCTTTTGGAAATTATTTTTAGCTGCACAAATGATGACCTTGTGCAACATCCTACCATACATTATTGGTAAGATTGTACCACGGAATGACAAGAAGTGGTACTGTATGCGATTGATGCTCATCATCACAAATATGTGTTTGGCACTGCAAATATCAAGGGAAGACACAGTAACCTTGGCAAACACTGGTACAGGAACACCACATGCTGTTTGTCGAACTTTATGGGAGAGAGGCAACAACACCAAAATGGCACTATCTGGTCCATATGCCACACCAAATTTTAAAGTAATTTACAGTATACTGTATTTAATAATATTATAACAGAATCTAGCCATGCAACTGGCAAGTTAGTGAGCAACCCAAGCAATTTGAAATTAATATAATTTTGTGATGCTAGGGAGGGGGGGGGGGGCATATGCCTCTTACTGTAGGCCCCCATTGTGCACCACCCACCCATTATTAACTTCCAAAATCAAATTTCAATGCAGTTTACTGTGATGAATTTTTCTTGCAAATACATGGGAAGTTCAGACCAGGTTGAAACTAATAAATTATGCCAAATCAACACTCAAGCTAATTAAACAATCATTTTCCTTCCAAGTCCTGATTGAGGCTTGATGCTCAAGTCATACATACAGTCTGTACATAAATATGTGATACACTATTTTTACCATTTACAAACAGATTTGGCCCACTAAGAACCCACTGGTGCATGAGATTTGAAGCAAAACACCGTTTCTTTAAGAAGTCAATGATCAACAAAAGTTACAAGAATGTTCCATTATCAATGGCATGCCATCATCAGCACTATTCCTGCCATCAGCTATTAATGCAACCAGGTCAGCCAAACTCAAATTTCTTATACAGTGGACACAGCATGGTGATTGGTAAGACATCCGACATATATTGTATCTTAAAATATCCAAATTGTTCCTGTCACTCGCATGTAATACAGTACTGTACAGTAGCTAACCACCAGGAAAATGTTGGTCGATCTATATTTTGCAAGGATAAAATTTATTTTTGTTTGAGTATTTTTACCCCAAAACACACTCACAGGTGTTAATTTTTTTCAAATTCCACAGGAGACATATAAAAGTCAAGTCTCAAATTAAACAGTTCCTCATATTATTATTAACAATTACACAACATTAAATTCTTGAATGTTTGCATAGTGACATACTGTTATATAAAGCTCTAGACAATTTGTGGGAACACCATGTGTTTATTTATTGCTAAGCTTTCAACCTGTTGACTCAGACCTTCATGACTGCTCTGATGGGTCAGCACACAGGTCAAAAGCTTAGCGATAAACGTGGTGTTTCCACAAAATAATTATCTCTTATGTACTGTAATTACAAGTCAACTTACCAAATTTATACACTAGATGAAAGGCCATTCCACTGCCCTGAAGAAATACAGGACCAATTTGATGAACTAACAAATGACAGGACAATACCATTCTCAGTGTGAGTACATATAAAATTAACACTACTGTATTTCCCAATAACTATACTATACAGTACAGTACAGTACAGTACAGTACAGTACAGAATACGAGTTCTGAATTGAATCTTATTCAGATATCAAGAAAAATTAAGTTACCACTTTTACTCTTGGTTTGATACGTGTTTCTTTCTTATTGTTACAATTATTGTATAAATGTAATGTTAATGTAATCCAAGGGTTCTCAATACCCAGGCCAAATCCAGCCACAAAAATCAGGATGGAACAATGACATCTAAAAGTGATGGAAAAGTGACATCTAAACCACCTGCCATCTCCAGCCGAAACAAGGTACAACTGAAAATGCATGAGATTGACCACCAGACAAGTTTGTTTTGGTTTGTCTGACCTCCATTTCCATGCATATCAATGCCTTAGGCCTTAGGGTTTTAGCAGTAATAAAGCACCTTAAGTTTGCACATTGCTCAATACATGTACATTATAATATGTAATTGTGAGATTTTATTCTGCCTGGCATTTACCCAAAACATGTTTTTCTCTGACCCTCATGAAAATCAATTGAGAACCCCTGGTGGAGTGTTAACACAAGATTTATAAAATAATTATTATAACAAAAATCTGATACAATGTATTTGATTACAATACAGTGTCACACTTAGTAATTTTGGAATAGGGTGTTTGGATATTGCTTGACAATGTTAATTTATTTTGTGGTTGCCTTTTTTTCTAACAGGGCAAGGCATTTAGACATACATGGAACAACTTTTTCATTAGACAATGTTATTTGTCTATCCACAAATAAAGATGAGCTACCTTTGTTTGGTTATATATTACACATGGTATGCATAAATGAGACCTTCTTTCTAATTGTTCAAAAAGCAGTAACATGCAGGTTCGATGGCTCCTACTTGGCATATCAACTTGAAAAAACAAATGTCATCTGCTTGGTACCTTTTGAAGACCTATGTCATGGACAGCCTTTGTTTCCATACGAAGTTGATGAGGAAATATTTGTAAAATTGAGAAACAGTGCAGTCACAGAGTTCATTGACATGGGTCAATTGATGGACAATGAATAACCAACTTACAGTTCATTATGCATGTAAATAAAAATGATCTGCTCTACTGTATTATTATTAAACCAGTCCTCTGCAGGCAAATCTGTATCTTCCTAGAATTTGGCCAAGCCAGAGAAATAAATAGTCCAATCATGCCAAAACATTGCTTGCACAGCTGGGATGGGAAGACACAGCACTGCCTGTGGAGGTGGTTACTACAGAATAAATTACAAATACCTCAAGTCTTGTAATTTGTAAATACATTATTGTACCAGCACATGTACTTCTGCATACAGATTCTGTGGTACAGCTGTATTTATACATAGAATAATCTGTAAAATAATACACCTTGCTGTAAGTAGATATTATAATATACCAGTACATGTACTTCAGCATGCATTTAAGTGTATATTAACATGTAAATTATGTAAATAAAATAACCCTGCAGCACTTCTGTACTTATACACAACTCCAGGTTCAATGAATACCAACAAAGTATTGATGTGTTAATTACGCTTTCACATACTGTAACTGTAAAATAATTTTATATCCAACTGGCTAACCCCTTTCAAGGAGAGTCTGTTATTGCTACAGTTTGGTAATATAGTCATTAAAAATATTAAGATACCCTGGGCCTTATTATTATGTTTACTGTATACCGTACTGTCAGTTCTGTTGCTGCAAATGTACAGTACACTTTCAGGTATACACTAGTGTACCGCTATAGCTTAAATTTTACATTTCTTACCATATAAAATACACATATACCTAATATAGTACAACACTATAAGAAAGCATATGATTATTTTCATTCAAGTTATATATGTACTGAACCAATGTCCATTAATAACCTACAGGTATTATAAAAAAATTATAATTATAAATTTTACATTACATATAGGTGAACTCACCGTTTCTTGTTATTAAATTTGCGGACACTTTCACACAATATACAATTGTTCGGTATATTAGCAGAAATTCCACGAAGTAATATAAATCAGAAACACTTCTGTGACTCGATGTTGCTTGGCGATGTTAGAAAATCTAATTTACTTAGTTTTGCAGGTTATAACACAGTTTTTCCCAGCTTTTTTCTATTAAATATAAAGTATGAAATACTAATACCAAATGAGGTCATACTATATACCAAATGAAATGCTGCTAAAAATGATATATGTACTGAAAATATCAGCTTTTTAAGTATACAACAACAAAAACCCTTTCGTCAGTTTCGAAATCATGCCAATTTTTGAGGTCGGGCTTGCATGGGCTATAAACATTGAAATATCGCATATTTATATATAAGAAACTTTGCAAAGAAGTAACATGTTCCTCAATATTTATATAGTGTACGTATGTTATTAGGGACAAAAATATGGTTCATTTTAAATGCCTAAAAATGTTCAAAAACCTCGAAGGTTAAAGTTCGTGATATAAATATTTCTGCCATCTTTGTTATGACAATCAAAGGCTCAAAAGTCGTCTCGCTTCCAAATTTTTTATTTCTTATGCTCCAAAAAAATGATCGCTATACAGATTTAGAGCATTGTTCGAGCTGTATTTTCACCAAAGGATTTTTAAATTTGGTCAAGAAAAAGTTACTAAAATGAAACCAAAGCCCGAGCTAATTTCGAAGGTCTGTGAGATCAAACATGGCGTCCTTAGTTGATCCCATGTCCGTTTTCACTTCTTATACATGTTTGATAATACTTTAAAGGATATCCTGTACGTATGTAAGACATTATTAGTTAAGCTTTCTAAAAATATATAGCACAAGATTTATATGTACTTTATATAAATAAAAAAAGCATGGAAACCTGTGTTAAGAAAACTGGAACCCGCACTTCACGTTGGAACACGCCAACGACTCCAACACGGCAACGGTGTGTCCAAAATGGATGGCTTTTTACACGCTGGCGTGTTATTAGCTGCTTTACAACACGTTTCACTTGAGCAAGCCGTGTTCCAGGCGTGTTGTAAGCAATTTCAGAACGTGTTCTCAGCTTAACAACACATCAGCGTGTTTTGGCGACGTGTTATTGCAACACGGCACAACACGTTTGACATTTCAACAACACGCCTTCGTGTTGTTAAAACACTCATTAGTGTTCTAACAACACGCCTACAACACGCCAAGTTTTCTAGTGTAGGCTATAATTAACTATAATTAATTTTCCGTCTTTTACTGCCTGACGGTTTCACTTAGAACATTTGTACTACTGCACCTGTATTGTTCCAACTTATATCCAACTCTTTGTTAGGATAAGAGGAACAATTTGAGATGTAGTAAAGGTTTTTAGCTCTTTTACAACAAACGTTATAGTGTTAGTGTATAGTGTAAAGGGCATTAATAATAGGCTATAATTAATTTTCCCGTATTTTACTGCGTGACGGTTTCACTTATAACGTTTGTACTACTGCACCTGTATTGTTCCGAATTATATCCAACTCTTTGTTATGATGAGAGGAACAATTTGAGATGTAGTAAAGCTTTTTAGCTCTTTTACAACAAACGTTATAGTGTTAGTGTATAGTGTAAAGGGCATTAATAATAGGCTATAATTAATTTTCCCGTATTTTACTGCCTGACGGTTTAATTTATAACGTTTGTACTACTGCACCTGTATTGTTCCAACTTATATCCAACTCTTTGTTATGATGAGAGGAACAATTTGAGCTGTAGACGAGCTTTTTAGCTTTTTTATAACAAACGTTATGACAGAAAGTGTAAAGGACATTAATAATAGGCTATAATTAACTATATTTAATTCTCCGTCTTTTACTGCCTGACGGTTTCACTTATAACATTTGTACTACTGCACCTGTATTGTTCCAACTTATATCCAACTCTTTGTTAGGATAAGAGGAACAATTTGAGATGTAGTAAAGCTTTTTAGCTCTTTTACAACAAACGTTATAGTGTTAGTGTATAGTGTAAAGGGCATTAATAATAGGCTATAATTAATTTTCCCGTATTTTACTGCGTGACGGTTTCACTTATAACGTTTGTACTACTGCACCTGTATTGTTCCGAATTATATCCAACTCTTTGTTATGATGAGAGGAACAATTTGAGATGTAGTAAAGCTTTTTAGCTCTTTTACAACAAACGTTATAGTGTTAGTGTATAGTGTAAAGGGCATTAATAATAGGCTATAATTAATTTCCCCGTATTTTACTGCCTGACGGTTTAATTTATAACGTTTGTACTACTGCACCTGTATTGTTCCAACTTATATCCAACTCTTTGTTATGATGAGAGGAACAATTTGAGCTGTAGACGAGCTTTTTAGCTTTTTTATAACAAACGTTATGACAGAAAGTGTAAAGGACATTAATAATAGGCTATAATTAACTATAATTAATTTTCCGTCTTTTACTGCCTGACGGTTTCACTTAGAACATTTGTACTACTGCACCTGTATTGTTCCAACTTATATCCAACTCTTTGTTAGGATAAGAGGAACAATTTGAGATGTAGTAAAGCTTTTTAGCTCTTTTACAAGAAACGTTATAGTGTTAGTGTATAGTGTAAAGGGCATTAATAATAGGCTATAATTAATTTCCCCGTATTTTACTGCCTGACGGTTTAATTTATAACGTTTGTACTACTGCACCTGTATTGTTCCGAATTATATCCAACTCTTTGTTATGATGAGAGGAACAATTTGAGATGTAGTAAAGGTTTTTAGCTCTTTTACAACAAACGTTATAGTGTTAGTGTATAGTGTAAAGGGCATTAATAATAGGCTATAATTAATTTTCCCGTATTTTACTGCGTGACGGTTTCACTTATAACGTTTGTACTACTGCACCTGTATTGTTCCGAATTATATCCAACTCTTTGTTATGATGAGAGGAACAATTTGAGATGTAGTAAAGCTTTTTAGCTCTTTTACAACAAACGTTATAGTGTTAGTGTATAGTGTAAAGGGCATTAATAATAGGCTATAATTAATTTTCCCGTATTTTACTGCCTGACGGTTTAATTTATAACGTTTGTACTACTGCACCTGTATTGTTCCAACTTATATCCAACTCTTTGTTATGATGAGAGGAACAATTTGAGCTGTAGACGAGCTTTTTAGCTTTTTTATAACAAACGTTATGACAGAAAGTGTAAAGGACATTAATAATAGGCTATAATTAACTATAATTAATTTTCCGTCTTTTACTGCCTGACGGTTTCACTTAGAACATTTGTACTACTGCACCTGTATTGTTCCAACTTATATCCAACTCTTTGTTAGTATAAGAGGAACAATTTGAGATGTAGTAAAGGTTTTTAGCTCTTTTACAACAAACGTTATAGTGTTAGTGTATAGTGTAAAGGGCATTAATAATAGGCTATAATTAATTTTCCCGTATTTTACTGCGTGACGGTTTCACTTATAACGTTTGTACTACTGCACCTGTATTGTTCCGAATTATATCCAACTCTTTGTTATGATGAGAGGAACAATTTGAGATGTAGTAAAGCTTTTTAGCTCTTTTACAACAAACGTTATAGTGTTAGTGTATAGTGTAAAGGGCATTAATAATAGGCTATAATTAATTTTCCCGTATTTTACTGCCTGACGGTTTAATTTATAACGTTTGTACTACTGCACCTGTATTGTTCCAACTTATATCCAACTCTTTGTTATGATGAGAGGAACAATTTGAGCTGTAGACGAGCTTTTTAGCTTTTTTATAACAAACGTTATGACAGAAAGTGTAAAGGACATTAATAATAGGCTATAATTAACTATAATTAATTTTCCGTCTTTTACTGCCTGACGGTTTCACTTAGAACATTTGTACTACTGCACCTGTATTGTTCCAACTTATATCCAACTCTTTGTTAGTATAAGAGGAACAATTTGAGATGTAGTAAAGGTTTTTAGCTCTTTTACAACAAACGTTATAGTGTTAGTGTATAGTGTAAAGGGCATTAATAATAGGCTATAATTAATTTTCCCGTATTTTACTGCGTGACGGTTTCACTTATAACGTTTGTACTACTGCACCTGTATTGTTCCGAATTATATCCAACTCTTTGTTATGATGAGAGGAACAATTTGAGATGTAGTAAAGCTTTTTAGCTCTTTTACAACAAACGTTATAGTGTTAGTGTATAGTGTAAAGGGCATTAATAATAGGCTATAATTAATTTTCCCGTATTTTACTGCCTGACGGTTTAATTTATAACGTTTGTACTGCTGCACCTGTAGTGTTCCGAATTATATCCAACTCTTTGTTATGATGAGAGGAACAATTTGAGCTGTAGACGAGCTTTTTAGCTTTTTTATAACAAACGTTATGACAGAAAGTGTAAAGGACATTAATAATAGGCTATAATCAACTATAATTAATTTTCCGTCTTTTACTGCCTGACGGTTTCACTTAGAACATTTGTACTACTGCACCTGTATTGTTCCAACTTATATCCAACTCTTTGCTAGGATAAGAGGAACAATTTGAGATGTAGTAAAGCTTTTTAGCTCTTTTACAACAAACGTTATAGTGTTAGTGTATAGTGTAAAGGGCATTAATAATAGGCTATAATTAATTTTCCCGTATTTTACTGCCTGACGGTTTAATTTATAACGTTTGTACTACTGCACCTGTAGTGTTCCGAATTATATCCAACTCTTTGTTATGATGAGAGGAACAATTTGAGCTGTAGACGAGCTTTTTAGCTTTTTTATAACAAACGTTATGACAGAAAGTGTAAAGGACATTAATAATAGGCTATAATCAACTATAATTAATTTTCCGTCTTTTACTGCCTGACGGTTTCACTTAGAACATTTGTACTACTGCACCTGTATTGTTCCAACTTATATCCAACTCTTTGCTAGGATAAGAGGAACAATTTGAGATGTAGTAAAGCTTTTTAGCTCTTTTACAACAAACGTTATAGTGTTAGTGTATAGTGTAAAGGGCATTAATAATAGGCTATAATTAATTTTCCCGTATTTTACTGCCTGACGGTTTAATTTATAACGTTTGTACTACTGCACCTGTATTGTTCCAACTTATATCCAACTCTTTGTTATGATGAGAGGAACAATTTGAGCTGTAGACGAGCTTTTTAGCTTTTTTATAACAAACGTTATGACAGAAAGTGTAAAGGACATTAATAATAGGCTATAATTAACTATAATTAATTTTCCGTCTTTTACTGCCTGACGGTTTCACTTAGAACATTTGTACTACTGCACCTGTATTGTTCCAACTTATATCCAACTCTTTGTTAGTATAAGAGGAACAATTTGAGATGTAGTGAAGGTTTTTAGCTCTTTTACAACAAACGTTATAGTGTTAGTGTATAGTGTAAAGGCCATTAATAATAGGCTATAATTAATTTTCCCGTATTTTACTGCGTGACGGTTTCACTTATAACGTTTGTACTACTGCACCTGTATTGTTCCGAATTATATCCAACTCTTTGTTATGATGAGAGGAACAATTTGAGATGTAGTAAAGCTTTTTAGCTCTTTTACAACAAACGTTATGGTGTTAGTGTATAGTGTAAAGGGCATTAATAATAGGCTATAATTAATTTTCCCGTATTTTACTGCCTGACGGTTTAATTTATAACGTTTGTACTACTGCACCTGTATTGTTCCGAATTATATCCAACTCTTTGTTATGATGAGAGGAACAATTTGAGCTGTAGACGAGCTTTTTAGCTTTTTTATAACAAACGTTATGACAGAAAGTGTAAAGGACATTAATAATAGGCTATAATTAACTATAATTAATTTTCCGTCTTTTACTGCCTGACGGTTTCACTTAGAACATTTGTACTACTCCACCTGTATTGTTCCAACTTATATCCAACTCTTTGCTAGGATAAGAGGAACAATTTGAGATGTAGTAAAGCTTTTTAGCTCTTTTACAACAAACGTTATAGTGTTAGTGTATAGTGTAAAGGGCATTAATAATAGGCTATAATTAATTTTCCCGTATTTTACTGCGTGACGGTTTCACTTATAACGTTTGTACTACTGCACCTGTATTGTTCCGAATTATATCCAACTCTTTGTTATGATGAGAGGAACAATTTGAGATGTAGTAAAGCTTTTTAGCTCTTTTACAACAAACGTTATAGTGTTAGTGTATAGTGTAAAGGGCATTAATAATAGGCTATAATTAATTTTCCCGTATTTTACTGCCTGACGGTTTAATTTATAACGTTTGTACTACTGCACCTGTATTGTTCCGAATTATATCCAACTCTTTGTTATGATGAGAGGAACAATTTGAGCTGTAGACGAGCTTTTTAGCTTTTTTATAACAAACGTTATGACAGAAAGTGTAAAGGACATTAATAATAGGCTATAATTAACAATAATTAATTTTCCGTCTTTTACTGCCTGACGGTTTCACTTAGAACATTTGTACTACTGCACCTGTATTGTTCCAACTTATATCCAACTCTTTGTTAGGATAAGAGGAACAATTTGAGATGTAGTAAAGCTTTTTAGCTCTTTTACAACAAACGTTATAGTGTTAGTGTATAGTGTAAAGGGCATTAATAATAGGCTATAATTAATTTTCCCGTATTTTACGGCGCGTGACGGTTTCACTTATAACGTTTGTACTACTGCACCTGTATTGTTCCGAATTATATCCAACTCTTTGTTATGATGAGAGGAACAATTTGAGATGTAGTAAAGCTTTTTAGCTCTTTTACAACAAACGTTATAGTGTTAGTGTATAGTGTAAAGGGCATTAATAATAGGCTATAATTAATTTTCCCGTATTTTACTGCCTGACGGTTTAATTTATAACATTTGTACTACTGCACCTGTATTGTTCCAACTTATATCCAACTCTTTGTTATGATGAGAGGAACAATTTGAGCTGTAGACGAGCTTTTTAGCTTTTTTATAACAAACGTTATGACAGAAAGTGTAAAGGACATTAATAATAGGCTATAATTAACTATAATTAATTTTCCGTCTTTTACTGCCTGACGGTTTCACTTAGAACATTTGTACTACTGCACCTGTATTGTTCCAACTTATATCCAACTCTTTGTTAGGATAAGAGGAACAATTTGAGATGTAGTAAAGCTTTTTAGCTCTTTTACAACAAACGTTATAGTGTTAGTGTATAGTGTAAAGAGCATTAATAATAGGCTATAATTAATTTTCCCGTATTTTACTGCGTGACGGTTTCACTTATAACGTTTGTACTACTGCACCTGTATTGTTCCGAATTATATCCAACTCTTTGTTATGATGAGAGGAACAATTTGAGATGTAGTAAAGCTTTTTAGCTCTTTTACAAGAAACGTTATAGTGTTAGTGTATAGTGTAAAGGGCATTAATAATAGGCTATAATTAATTTTCCCGTATTTTACTGCCTGACGGTTTAATTTATAACGTTTGTACTACTGCACCTGTATTGTTCCGAATTATATCCAACTCTTTGTTATGATGAGAGGAACAATTTGAGATGTAGTAAAGGTTTTTAGCTCTTTTACAACAAACGTTATAGTGTTAGTGTATAGTGTAAAGGGCATTAATAATAGGCTATAATTAATTTTCCCGTATTTTACTGCGTGACGGTTTCACTTATAACGTTTGTACTACTGCACCTGTATTGTTCCGAATTATATCCAACTCTTTGTTATGATGAGAGGAACAATTTGAGATGTAGTAAAGCTTTTTAGCTCTTTTACAACAAACGTTATAGTGTTAGTGTATAGTGTAAAGGGCATTAATAATAGGCTATAATTAATTTTCCCGTATTTTACTGCCTGACGGTTTAATTTATAACGTTTGTACTACTGCACCTGTATTGTTCCAACTTATATTCAACTCTTTGTTATGATGAGAGGAACAATTTGAGCTGTAGACGAGCTTTTTAGCTTTTTTATAACAAACGTTATGACAGAAAGTGTAAAGGACATTAATAATAGGCTATAATCAACTATAATTAATTTTCCGTCTTTTACTGCCTGACGGTTTCACTTAGAACATTTGTACTACTGCACCTGTATTGTTCCAACTTATATCCAACTCTTTGCTAGGATAAGAGGAACAATTTGAGATGTAGTAAAGCTTTTTAGCTCTTTTACAACAAACGTTATAGTGTTAGTGTATAGTGTAAAGGGCATTAATAATAGGCTATAATTAATATTCCCGTATTTTACTGCCTGACGGTTTAATTTATAACGTTTGTACTACTGCACCTGTAGTGTTCCGAATTATATCCAACTCTTTGTTATGATGAGAGGAACAATTTGAGCTGTAGACGAGCTTTTTAGCTTTTTTATAACAAACGTTATGACAGAAAGTGTAAAGGGACATTAATAATAGGCTATAATCAACTATAATTAATTTTCCGTCTTTTACTGCCTGACGGTTTCACTTAGAACATTTGTACTACTGCACCTGTATTGTTCCAACTTATATCCAACTCTTTGCTAGGATAAGAGGAACAATTTGAGATGTAGTAAAGCTTTTTAGCTCTTTTACAACAAACGTTATAGTGTTAGTGTATAGTGTAAAGGGCATTAATAATAGGCTATAATTAATTTTCCCGTATTTTACTGCCTGACGGTTTAATTTATAACGTTTGTACTACTGCACCTGTATTGTTCCAACTTATATCCAACTCTTTGTTATGATGAGAGGAACAATTTGAGCTGTAGACGAGCTTTTTAGCTTTTTTATAACAAACGTTATGACAGAAAGTGTAAAGGACATTAATAATAGGCTATAATTAACTATAATTAATTTTTCCGTCTTTTACTGCCTGACGGTTTCACTTAGAACATTTGTACTACTGCACCTGTATTGTTCCAACTTATATCCAACTCTTTGTTAGTATAAGAGGAACAATTTGAGATGTAGTAAAGGTTTTTAGCTCTTTTACAACAAACGTTATAGTGTTAGTGTATAGTGTAAAGGCCATTAATAATAGGCTATAATTAATTTTCCCGTATTTTACTGCGTGACGGTTTCACTTATAACGTTTGTACTACTGCACCTGTATTGTTCCGAATTATATCCAACTCTTTGTTATGATGAGAGGAACAATTTGAGATGTAGTAAAGCTTTTTAGCTCTTTTACAACAAACGTTATGGTGTTAGTGTATAGTGTAAAGGGCATTAATAATAGGCTATAATTAATTTTCCCGTATTTTACTGCCTGACGGTTTAATTTATAACGTTTGTACTACTGCACCTGTATTGTTCCGAACTTATATCCAACTCTTTGTTATGATGAGAGGAACAATTTGAGCTGTAGACGAGCTTTTTAGCTTTTTTATAACAAACGTTATGACAGAAAGTGTAAAGGACATTAATAATAGGCTATAATTAACTATAATTAATTTTCCGTCTTTTACTGCCTGACGGTTTCACTTAGAACATTTGTACTACTGCACCTGTATTGTTCCAACTTATATCCAACTCTTTGTTAGGATAAGAGGAACAATTTGAGATGTAGTAAAGCTTTTTAGCTCTTTTACAACAAACGTTATAGTGTTAGTGTATAGTGTAAAGGGCATTAATAATAGGCTATAATTAATTTTCCCGTATTTTACTGCGTGACGGTTTCACTTATAACGTTTGTACTACTGCACCTGTATTGTTCCGAATTATATCCAACTCTTTGTTATGATGAGAGGAACAATTTGAGATGTAGTAAAGCTTTTTAGCTCTTTTACAACAAACGTTATAGTGTTAGTGTATAGTGTAAAGGGCATTAATAATAGGCTATAATTAATTTTCCCGTATTTTACTGCCTGACGGTTTAATTTATAACGTTTGTACTACTGCACCTGTATTGTTCCAACTTATATCCAACTCTTTGTTATGATGAGAGGAACAATTTGAGATGTAGTAAAGCTTTTTAGCTCTTTTACAACAAACGTTATAGTGTTAGTGTATAGTGTAAAGGGCATTAATAATAGGCTATAATTAATTTTCCCGTATTTTACTGCCTGACGGTTTAATTTATAACATTTGTACTACTGCACCTGTATTGTTCCAACTTATATCCAACTCTTTGTTATGATGAGAGGAACAATTTGAGCTGTAGACGAGCTTTTTAGCTTTTTTATAACAAACGTTATGACAGAAAGTGTAAAGGACATTAATAATAGGCTATAATTAACAATAATTAATTTTCCGTCTTTTACTGCCTGACGGTTTCACTTAGAACATTTGTACTACTGCACCTGTATTGTTCCAACTTATATCCAACTCTTTGTTAGGATAAGAGGAACAATTTGAGATGTAGTAAAGCTTTTTAGCTCTTTTACAACAAACGTTATAGTGTTAGTGTATAGTGTAAAGGGCATTAATAATAGGCTATAATTAATTTTCCCGTATTTTACGGCGTGACGGTTTCACTTATAACGTTTGTACTACTGCACCTGTATTGTTCCGAATTATATCCAACTCTTTGTTATGATGAGAGGAACAATTTGAGATGTAGTAAAGCTTTTTAGCTCTTTTACAACAAACGTTATAGTGTTAGTGTATAGTGTAAAGGGCATTAATAATAGGCTATAATTAATTTTCCCGTATTTTACTGCCTGACGGTTTAATTTATAACATTTGTACTACTGCACCTGTATTGTTCCAACTTATATCCAACTCTTTGTTATGATGAGAGGAACAATTTGAGCTGTAGACGAGCTTTTTAGCTTTTTTATAACAAACGTTATGACAGAAAGTGTAAAGGACATTAATAATAGGCTATAATTAACTATAATTAATTTTCCGTCTTTTACTGCCTGACGGTTTCACTTAGAACATTTGTACTACTGCACCTGTATTGTTCCAACTTATATCCAACTCTTTGTTAGGATAAGAGGAACAATTTGAGATGTAGTAAAGCTTTTTAGCTCTT
Organism: Paragorgia papillata; assembly: GCA_035771165.1. Taxonomy (NCBI): domain Eukaryota; kingdom Metazoa; phylum Cnidaria; class Anthozoa; order Scleralcyonacea; family Coralliidae; genus Paragorgia; species Paragorgia papillata. Next base: position 669,715 of record JAWNZC010000359.1, read on the forward strand.
TTACAACAAACGTTATAGTGTTAGTGTATAGTGTAAAGGGCATTAATAATAGGCTATAATTAATTTTCCCGTATTTTACTGCGTGACGGTTTCACTTATAACGTTTGTACTACTGCACCTGTATTGTTCCGAATTACATCCAACTCTTTGTTATGATGAGAGGAACAATTTGAGATGTAGTAAAGCTTTTTAGCTCTTTTACAACAAACGTTATAGTGTTAGTGTATAGTGTAAAGGGCATTAATAATAGGCTATAATTAATTTTCCCGTATTTTACTGCGTGACGGTTTCACTTATAACGTTTGTACTACTACACCTGTATTGTTCCGAATTATATCCAACTCTTTGTTATGATGAGAGGAACAATTTGAGATGTAGTAAAGCTTTTTAGCTCTTTTACAACAAACGTTATAGTGTTAGTGTATAGTGTAAAGGGCATTAATAATAGGCTATAATTAATTTTCCCGTATTTTACTGCCTGACGGTTTAATTTATAACGTTTGTACTACTGCACCTGTATTGTTCCAACTTATATCCAACTCTTTGTTATGATGAGAGGAACAATTTGAGCTGTAGACGAGCTTTTTAGCTTTTTTATAACAAACGTTATGACAGAAAGTGTAAAGGACATTAATAATAGGCTATAATTAACTATAATTAATTTTCCGTCTTTTACTGCCTGACGGTTTCACTTAGAACATTTGTACTACTGCACCTGTATTGTTCCAACTTATATCCAACTCTTTGTTAGGATAAGAGGAACAATTTGAGATGTAGTAAAGCTTTTTAGCTTTTTTACAACAAACGTTATAGTGTTAGTGTATAGTGTAAAGGGCATTAATAATAGGCTATAATTAATTTTCCCGTATTTTACTGCGTGACGGTTTCACTTATAACGTTTGTACTACTGCACCTGTATTGTTCCGAATTATATCCAACTCTTTGTTATGATGAGAGGAACAATTTGAGATGTAGTAAAGCTTTTTAGCTCTTTTACAAACAAACGTTATAGTGTTAGTGTATAGTGTAAAGGGCATTAATAATAGGCTATAATTAATTTTCCCGTATTTTACTGCCTGACGGTTTAATTTATAACGTTTGTACTACTGCACCTGTATTGTTCCAACTTATATCCAACTCTTTGTTATGATGAGAGGAACAATTTGAGCTGTAGACGAGCTTTTTAGCTTTTTCATAACAAACGTTATGACAGAAAGTGTAAAGGACATTAATAATAGGCTATAATTAACTATATTTAATTTTCCGTCTTTTACTGCCTGACGGTTTCACTTATAACATTTGTACTACTGCACCTGTATTGTTCCAACTTATATCCAACTCTTTGTTAGGATAAGAGGAACAATTTGAGATGTAGTAAAGGTTTTTAGCTCTTTTACAACAAACGTTATAGTGTTAGTGTATAGTGTAAAGGGCATTAATAATAGGCTATAATTAATTTTCCCGTATTTTACTGCGTGACGGTTTCACTTATAACGTTTGTACTACTGCACCTGTATTGTTCCGAATTACATCCAACTCTTTGTTATGATGAGAGGAACAATTTGAGATGTAGTAAAGCTTTTTAGCTCTTTTACAACAAACGTTATAGTGTTAGTGTATAGTGTAAAGGGCATTAATAATAGGCTATAATTAATTTTCCCGTATTTTACTGCGTGACGGTTTCACTTATAACGTTTGTACTACTGCACCTGTATTGTTCCGAATTATATCCAACTCTTTGTTATGATGAGAGGAACAATTTGAGATGTAGTAAAGCTTTTTTAGCTCTTTTACAACAAACGTTATAGTGTTAGTGTATAGTGTAAAGGGCATTAATAATAGGCTATAATTAATTTTCCCGTATTTTACTGCCTGACGGTTTAATTTATAACGTTTGTACTACTGCACCTGTATTGTTCCAACTTATATCCAACTCTTTGTTATGATGAGAGGAACAATTTGAGCTGTAGACGAGCTTTTTAGCTTTTTTAAAACAAACGTTATGACAGAAAGTGTAAAGGACATTAATAATAGGCTATAATTAACTATAATTAATTTTCCGTCTTTTACTGCCTGACGGTTTCACTTAGAACATTTGTACTACTGCACCTGTATTGTTCCAACTTATATCCAACTCTTTGTTAGGATAAGAGGAACAATTTGAGATGTAGTAAAGCTTTTTAGCTTTTTTACAACAAACGTTATAGTGTTAGTGTATAGTGTAAAGGGCATTAATAATAGGCTATAATTAATTTTCCCGTATTTTACTGCGTGACGGTTTCACTTATAACGTTTGTACTACTGCACCTGTATTGTTCCGAATTATATCCAACTCTTTGTTATGATGAGAGGAACAATTTGAGATGTAGTAAAGCTTTTTAGCTCTTTTACAACAAACGTTATAGTGTTAGTGTATAGTGTAAAGGGCATTAATAATAGGCTATAATTAATTTTCCCGTATTTTACTGCCTGACGGTTTAATTTATAACGTTTGTACTACTGCACCTGTATTGTTCCAACTTATATCCAACTCTTTGTTATGATGAGAGGAACAATTTGAGCTGTAGACGAGCTTTTTAGCTTTTTCATAACAAACGTTATGACAGAAAGTGTAAAGGACATTAATAATAGGCTATAATTAACTATATTTAATTTTCCGTCTTTTACTGCCTGACGGTTTCACTTATAACATTTGTACTACTGCACCTGTATTGTTCCAACTTATATCCAACTCTTTGTTAGGATAAGAGGAACAATTTGAGATGTAGTAAAGCTTTTTAGCTCTTTTACAACAAACGTTATAGTGTTAGTGTATAGTGTAAAGGGCATTAATAATAGCACTGTAAAAACTGAAGTGTTAAAACAACACAGAACACGCGTGCTATTTTAAAATAACGTGTCAAAATAACACAAAACACGCGTGTCGCATTAAGCGGATGAGTTAATACAACACAGAACACGCGTGTCATTTTGTTAATTAATAAACGACACGCGTGTTCCCGCGTTAAAACAACACAAAACACGCATGTCGTAACAAGGTGTTATGTTAAAACAACACGATACACGCGTGTTGCTGTGCGATGACGGGTGAAATAACACAAAACACGCGTGTCATAATAAAGTATTTTGTTAATTATAATTAATAACAAGCGTGTTAAATTAAGATATCGTGTTCAAATAACACAAAACACGCGTTTCAATATGATAGCGTGTTAACACAACACAATACACGCGTGTTGCATTAAGATGATGGGTTAAAACGACACAAAACACGCGTGTGATAATAGAATATTTTGTTAACTACTTCATAAGAAGTGTGCTATATTAAGATAGCGTGTTAAAATAACCCTAATAACACAAAACACGCGTGTTTCAATATGACATCGTGTTAAAGTAACACAAAACACGCGCGTTGCATTAAGCGGATGAGTTAATACAACACAGAACACGCGTGTCATTTTGTTAATTAATAAACGACACGCGTGTTCCCGCGTTAAAACAACACAAAACACGCATGTCGTAACAAGGTGTTATGTTAAAACAACACGATACACGCGTGTTGCTGTGCGATGACGGGTGAAATAACACAAAACACGCGTGTCATAATAAAGTATTTTGTTAGTTATAATTAATAACAAGCGTGTTAAATTAAGATATCGTGTTCAAATAACACAAAACACGCGTTTCAATATGATAGCGTGTTAACACAACACAATACACGCGTGTTGCATTAAGATGATGGGTTAAAACGACACAAAACACGCGTGTGATAATAGAATATTTTGTTAACTACTTCATAAGAAGTGTGCTATATTAAGATAGCGTGTTAAAATAACCCTAATAACACAAAACACGCGTGTTTCAATATGACATCGTGTTAAAGTAACACAAAACACGCGCGTTGCATTAAGATCATGCATGGGTGAAAACAAACTACGCGCCTGATATTTAGTGTTTAATAGTCAATCAACAAAGTAAATTTTTTCTTTCGGACATGTGCTAACATTGCACTATATACAACACGTAAAATACTTTCTTACACATCCAGTTCAACATTACTGCAGTTTGTGAGCTGTACATATAAACACTCATGGAATTTTTTCTTAGAAATCACAAATTTGTGTCTAAGTTCTACGAATCTTGTAATAAATTCTTCCCCGGATTCAGCTCCAATTTTGTAGGCAAAATGTTTTTCAGAATAACACAAGGTTTCGAGAGGCTGTATCACAAAGAATTTTTCGTCTTTTATTACAAGGATTTCTTTCACTGATCCAAAACAAGGATACAATTCACCCTCCTCAATGTGCAAGTAGCATCCTGCACGATATTGAATGCCATGAATAGTTACACAATTAGTGCTTAAAAACAAAATTAAGATAGAATTAAAAGAATATTAAAACAAAGATACTTTTCTCAGGCATCCCGTAAAGCTGGTTATACAATGCAAATAATAATACAGCCATCTTTTACCTTAACGTCACGGGAACATCACCATCATCGATGTTAAGAATTTCTTCAAGAACTTGCCCACTTCTGTGATGTTCTAAGTCAATAGGTTCACCTGTGAAATAAAATCGGCGTAAGCTAGAACTTGTGTACTGTTAACCATGTCCCCTAGCAACGAATCGAACCGTTTCTATCTTATTTCTAACCCGTAATTTCTAGGAGTATACCATGCATAATTCGATAAGCAAAGTGGTACCTTCAGCAACTTCATCACCTCTGTATAAGTAATTAGAGGCACATTTCCCTGGTCCACCCAGAAGGTTCATGCACATATTGCCTTGATGTCGGGTTGCAATTGTCTTGGGAATATTCTTAAAGTTTTTCAGTGGTAGACTCTTGAAATAGGAGTTTTTTGCTTCAAACCTCATGCACCATATATTTCTCTGTGGACCATATCTACAATTTAGCGTACATGTACATGTATTTACAACTTATTGACCGAGCGTGAGGTCTGTACTAGTGAAATATCGGACCGACGTTTTTAGTACGGATCGAGCGAGCGAAGTCCGTGCAGGAAACAGAGGTCAGATATTTCACTGGTACAGACCGAACAAGAGAGGTCAATAAGTAGTTTATTATATGACTACAAATGTTGTAAACGTCCTGTGAAAACTCGACAAAGTGTTCGTATTCACCACCATATTTCTTGCGAACTAAACCAAAATGGCAAATGTTTTTCCACTTTTAAAGTACTTTCAGTTTAGGTAGAATCCTGAACTTTCTACCCCAAATAGCATTTTTCAATTTCTTTTGTCTGACATATTGCTCAAGGTTGTACATTAAGTAGTTGAATAAAAAACCCATCTAAAATTCTATAATACTTGTGAGAAGTAAATGTTTATATATTATTACGAACAAAGTTACGAACATTTTGAACATTTTAAAAGGTTTCATAGAACGCGGAAATTTGAACTATACATCAAATGAAAGCTTAACAAAATTTCTAACAACATACCAGCACGATATATTTCAACAATGAGTAGTTCTGAAATTATTATCCTTCTTGTTGCATATACTGACATGACTTTCATTTTGTTTATAAAATTCTCACTGTTATGCAGCAACTGTCAGCGGTCCGTCCGAACGGCAGATTCCAGACCTCTCAGGAACCAATCAAATTGCTGGATTTCACGATCCAGACCGCTCAGGAAGATAGTCATATAATAAATGTATATACAGTATAGTTTATACAGTAAAACCAGAAAATAATTTTTTGACAGTTCATCAGATTGAGTTCATCAGACTGAGGCTTTTAGATTGCAGGAAGAAATGATGAATACGAAGAGTTTAATTTGCCAGAACGTTTCAGGGGATCAAAACATGCCCAACTGTCACTCAATTTTACAGTTGATAGGCAAACATTACCGCAAGGAGCAACAACTTCGTCCATTTTTGTTCCCTGAATAATATAGATCAGTACATACTGTAGTTGTACAAATAATAAATATATGATAACTTTTTACCTTAAGATCTGGGATGGATAATGCACCATATAATGCATTTTGGGTGTGATACTGGCATCAGGATAAACTTCTCGGAAGAGTGTGTGATGTTCTGCAATGAGAAGTCTTAAGACATGAATGTGTTCCTTCTCAATTTCATATGCTGAACATATGCTTGTAATCTTCAAAAGCAGTATAAAACACTTCCACTTCCTGTCATCTTCTTCAATTACATCACCAATAATAAATGGAAGGTGAAAAGCAAGGCATATCATCTGAACAGCTGAAAAAGAAAAAAACAAGATAAATTTATTGTACATGAAGCTACGTGTTGCTCATATTGAACATGCAGTCACACCCACTTGGATGGTAGGGGGAAGGGGAAAGTTACAGTAAATAAAAATGTTGTTCACTTACCACTTTCCTTCACTGTGTCTTTGCTACCCTGTTTCAAGATGTTTTTTGATATTGCAACAGGCTTGTTTTTCTTGTCAGGGTAGTCATAATCATAGTCTTCAATACATCTATTGATTTCATTCAACCTAATTAATGTAGGACCACCTGAATTGCCTGTGACATGTTGCAGCAACAACTTTACCTCATATAACAAGACACCTTCATAAAGGTCATGCATGATATCATGTGGAAAACATTTCGTTATGTCAAAGTACCTGACCTTTCCCAGAACACTGCGTCTGGTTATCCCAAATGTTGTCTTCACAAAACTGTTGAGATCAGGATCTTCTGACATGTCACAGAGTTGCATGTGTTGGTCAAGATTTCTTTCCTGGAATTGCTCCTCCGTAAACTATATAAAATTAAAGGTCCAACAGACAAAAAGGTCTTAGGCATCTACAGTAACTCTCGGCTCCCTCCTTTTTTTGTTCATCGACAGTGGGAATAGCAAATGTATTTCGCATTTATTGATTTGTTATTGTTGTTTTGATCTGATTGGCTAATTTTTTTCCAATCTAATTATTAATTATTAATTTGTTATTGTTATTTTTATCAGATTGGCTAATTTTTGGTCACATGATTATCTTTCTTATACAAGCTAGCGCGTGGTTTGTTTACACTCTTTACATTTCTCTCTGACGAAGGGCCTTCGCTTGAAACGTTAGACACGCTCAATAATTTTGGCAGTCCTCAAACCTTACTATAATTATTATCATCTGGCACTGTTTACAATAAAACTTAGAAAGGCCACCTCAAGCAGGAATTGGTAAAATAATATAATATTTAATATTTTATTTATTTAATTAAATAATATAATATTGGTCTTTAATAATATAATATTTAACCAATTCATGGCAAGAAATAACAGTTTCTTCAATAACATCATCTGACATTAGTGAGAATACTGTTAAAGTCTAAATGGCCACCTCGGGCTAATATACAACAAGTTACCACATCTATTACTCAATTTACTGTAATGTAGGCAAATTAGTAAATAAATGTAAGATGGTTGGTTACAACCTGTTCCAAAATTACCTTTAAATACATATCAGCTCCAATACACCAACAACTCCTGCATTTTCGTAAGGATGTTCCAACACCTTCCACAAATCCAGCAGTGTAGTGGCTTCCAAGAGTATCAGCACAAAATGCAACCAATGTTCCTCGAAAAATACGTTCCCCATTAAACAGATCTGTTTTCCAACCTTCATCCTATGACAGCCAGCATACAGTAAGTCAATGTTATACACAAATAAGAATACTAAATCCCTCAAGTTTTTTACTCAAAAATTTTCTCAGCTACAGATAAACATCCAACCTACTGTATATATACTGTACTTATTTCTGCTAAGTAATGTGATCTAAGCACTGATTGGCTACAATATTTGGATCAGATGAAGAGTGAATTAAGGTTACTTACAGTAGCAGCAATCACTTGGCAGAAGGTCTTACTTGGAACTGTACAATTATCAATTTTAAGCATTTGTCACTCTATATGTCTTATAATATGAACCTTTTTCAGGCCTTTTTAGGTTTTTACAGAGTTCAACTTTCTCCCTGCAAGGCTAGGAAAATCCTTCCTTTTGCTACAGGTATAATTGACTTCCCAAGATTTTTCCTCCCTATACAATTACTGAGTTTTCGAGATTTTTCCACTCTATACTATTATTTCACTCTGTGCTAATAATTACTGATTGCTACAGACATTTTCACTCTGTTAGTATTATTTTACCCTGTATGGTTATTCAGAATGTTAGAGTAGCTCTCTGAGTCCTGGTAGTAGCTCAATAGTTAGAGCATTTTAACCAGTGACCAGAACTCAAGTTACTGTCTTTAGCTGAAAAATTAACTTTAAACAGCAATACCTTAGCAAGCTCATTAACTCCAGAAATGAAAGGCATAATAAGTTTTTCAATACCAAACTCCCTGATATTAGTTGTCTTTGCCACAGCTATAAGCTGAATAATTCGTATGGATGATCTATACCAAGGTTTTAGGTTGCCCAATGTGTAATAGAACAAACCTAGAACAAACACAATAAACAATATTCAATATTCAGGGCCATTATTGATTAATCTACTGTAGTGTCAAGTTGGTTCTGTAAAACATCTGGATGCCCAGACGTGCCCAAACTTTTAGAATAAGAAAATTAACCCTTTGGCTCCTGAATTAATTAACCCTTTCACTACCAACTTCCAGGAGCTCGCCACTTGACAAGTAAAATCGTCTGCCGTACGTTAGACAGAGTAAAATAGTCTGGCATTAGACAGAGTAAAATACTAAACACTCCAAATGTTGTGTTCTGGAGTGAAAGGGTTAAGAATGAATACCAACAATATACCAAAATAGAAGGTTGCATAAAATACTAGAAATGACACCACTTTTCTGGTTGGACACTGATGAATTGAAAATTGTTCAGATCAGTAATTACCTACCCTGCCTGGTATTCTGTACCCTGGGTACCTAAGGTACTGTATACCATAATTATTGATATGTTATTTTACTTACCAACTTTATGCTTTTTTACTTTAAAACCGATTGGATTGGCCATTTCAACATCATCATAATATCCTATTACTTGCAAAGCCTTGTTATCCACAGAAAATATTGGGTGTTTGAATGCGAGACAACTAACATCTTATAATCACACTCTGAATGACTGGAAAGCACTACCAGACAACATTATAAGACTGCCAACTAAGTGTACTATTGCCAATACAATAGCTTCAAGTAAACAGTTTGATCTCAAGTTTCTACTCACTATCTATCTATCAATGAATAGATACCGAGTAGAGTACGCAGTAGCCAATCAGATTGAAGCATTTGCAATAGTATACTTATGTAGTAACTTTCTACTAACATTAGATAGAGTACATGTACAGTAAAATAGTCTGGCATTAGACCAAGTAAAATAGTCTAGAGTTAGACTGTCAAAAGAAAAGAAAAGGTTGGTTTCTCAAGCTTTGCCATAAGGGGCGCTCATGGCCCACACACACCCAAGCTGGAAGAAGCGAGCAATTGACCACACATGCAAAATTTGATTTTCTTAGACAATGGAGCGAGACAATAACTTGCAATAATGAATCGCTGAATGTTTATGGCAACGATGGTTTGTGGAGCACAGAAGAAAGGCCCGAGATTATCAACTGTGCCATCGAAATCTACCTCAAGAGTAACAAGCGAAGGAGCCGATCATGCTCATCAGCAAAGAGACAGAAACTGGATGAAGCAGGCAGTGATTAATTTGTAGCCACTGCCACTGAAGAACTGTCAGAGACTTCTTGCGATGAAAGCGTCTCCGATGAAAGCTATGAGAGTGACAGGTCCATCTCTGATGATGATTTTTCAGATGATGAAACAGACATTGTCGTTTAAGATATCACAAAATGGAACTGATTGTGTCAATATACTAATACTGTAACACTTTAATTTCAAAACAATATAAATAAACGGTTAATGTTATGCTTCATGTTATAGTACTTTAATTTCTCAGAAAATGCAAGCGTACATTGCCTGCGTGATCAACCGCTCACGTGTATTTTTCTTAGGGCAAGGCCTGGTTTCTGGCTGTAAGCAAAGCTATTAACATTGTATTAATTTAGCAATAAAATCTAGATAACAATATGTACCTTCAGGTTTTCTAAAAATGGAACATAGTATCCCACTGCAGCACACTTCACTGCCCTTCTTTTATTATTGATTGATTTCCAAACCATTTTCTCCCCCAAATTTATTGGCTGGGGATCCTATCAATAAAACATAAAACTTGAATGTTTACTTTGTTACTCCTGCCAGTGTCAAGTTGCAGAGTTTTTTTTAAATTATCCTAGGTAATATTTGCCAAAATTTTATCCAGCAAGTGAAGAGGTACTGTATTTGACCGATTATAAGCACCCACCCCCTCAGTGCTTTAATTTTTACAACGGGCACGAGAATTAGACTGATAGGTGCATAACATCAAAATATGGGGCAATCATGGTATATTTTCTGAATAACCCCTTAGGCTACAGTACCTCTCAAGATACATGTAGATACAAGCACTGCTCCCCCAGGACATCCAGGGCCCTCAACAGGACAGAGTACATATCAAGTGAAATGGCCATGCATTTGCTCCCAAGTCCTATTATAGTAAACTGCAGTGCAATGTCTATAATTAGCAGAGGAAAACCCACAGAAACTTTCCAAGAGTTCAAGTACAGGTGAAAAAATAACAATATCTTTAAGCTCTCAACATTGGTTCTGATTTTAAATATTTTACTTACCACTAAGTTAAACTTTTCTTTAAAAAACTTTTTTTGAAGATACTCTGAATTAACATGGTCAAAGAGGAAAGAGGTATCAAACAAGTTCGATTTTTCACCGTTCTCATCGTTCTCGATGTCAGAGAAATTTATATTTTCGTTAAGACATTTTTTCTGCAGTCTCTTCTTTATCACAGTCACTACCTGGCCCAGTAGGTCTTTGGTAGCATCTAATGTGTCGTTAACAGCTGTTTGCGTAACCCTGCATTTTTCTTTTAAATTCAAAATAAATCTCGCTGAGTGCCACTGAATTTCATCAATATTACCATGATCAGTATTCTCCTCCATCACATCTCCATCCTCTAAATTTATTGGATCGACAACAGGTCCAGGGTTTACGAGATCTGCGTTGAGGTTAATAGGCAACTCTTCAGTCTCTTCAAGCTGTTGGTGTTGGTTGTCGTCGTTCTCATGCTCGTCATTTCCAGTGTGTTTCCTTTTGACATGCTTTTGAAAAGAGTTCCATTTATTAAACGATGTTCCACAAATCGTGCAATGTACAAGGAAATTGGGATCATATTTGTGCTCCCTCACAGTGTGTTTCACTAAAAGATTGGCATTAGTACATGAATACGAACACATTGAACAGTTGTGGAAATGTTCCTCCATGTTGTCATAATGTTTTTGCAGCGAAGTGAACCCATTTTGAACCACGTTCACATTTCGGTATGTTACGGAAAATTATCGGCATCATCGGAATACATTCCGATTACTATCGGTATTATCCACCAATGACAACAGGTTTTGTTGACACATGACCATTGCCGAACTTTTCCCGCCTATTTGTCTTTTTCGTTTGGTTTTCTTTTTTGACAAGAAGGGAATCGTCTAACTTCTGGTTTTAAAGTGTGAAAGTGCTCAAGTAATTATTAAAAAAAGGTACGATACTGTATGTTTATGCTATTCTGTGGGTATTTAATGTACATTGTTTCGCTTTGATGCGTCCAAACAGTTTTAGTTTACTGTAAATGGCTGGCAAAAATGAGCAAGACGGTGTTGCTGAAATATCGTGGAGAGCAATGTTTTCTCGTTTTACTACCTACGAAACACCACCGACGTTACCAAAGCAAACCTGCTTCCCAAGAATAAATGTTTTTGAATTTTGTCAGAAACATTTGAAGCAACTTTGCTTCCCGAGGAGGCGACGACCCATGTTTTCTGCATGGCGAAAACTGCGAAACGCTAAATCAGTAAATGTTTGTGAAAACAGAGTTTCCAGTGTTGCCAGGTCTTGGCTAAACTATATAGCTATAGGATCATTTCATTATGCAACGACTAACAATCTTTTACATTTCTTTCAGTATAGACAATAGCAGAGTTTTGACAAAAAATGAAACTGTTCAAAATATGGAGTACAATAGGCAAGAAATGCATTACAGCCGAATCTCTGGCAGATGTTTTGAAGAAAGGTAACTAATAAGCCACACAAATATTTTGTGGTACTGTAATAAATGTTCTGACCAAATATTTTTTTGCTTTATATTGTGGTTTATTAATGCATGTACGTTTTTGTGTTCATATAACGACAGGCAGTGAGAAATTTGGTGTTAAAATTCGTTACGTCTACCTCACTGATGGAACCGAAATAGAGGACGACGACGTGTTGATGAGTCTCGAAGCAGGAACAATTCTGCATCTTGAGACCTGTCCAGCTACTTCTGCGGTAGGTTCAAGTGTTTTACTATATAAATTTATGGTGATCCTTGGTCTATGAATGATTCATTTTCAATTTCACTGCGGTCAATCCTACCGCTCCTTGCTAAGGAGGTGGTGGTGGTGGGTGGTGGTGGTAGCGGTAGTGGGGGGTGAGTGTTAGTGTTAGTGGTGATGGTGCAGGTTAGTGATGGTGGTGGGGGTAGTGGTGGTGGGTAGTGGATGGTCATGGGGATAGTGATGGTGGGTAGTGCTGGTGGCATGGAGAGTTGTGGTGGTAGGGGAGGGGGTGGTGAATGGTAGTGTGTGTGGTAGTAGTGGTTAGGTGAGTGAATATAAGTACGCTGTAAAAACAGTGGTCACTGTTTTTCTCTCTCCCCCTCTAATTAACCAGTTAAATAAAATTATTATAATTATGAATCTGTGTTCTTTTATTTTCAGCCATTCCATACACCAGTCAATGAAGCACACTATCAGCTTCCATCCATCAAAGAGGAAAATATTAGCAGTTCTGAATCCTCGAGTGATACAGTGATACTTGACGATTGTGATGATTCACCAAGTAAAGATACTACAGTACCAAGAACCAAAAGCCACCTGAAGAGAAAATTTGTCAAAAATGTTGAGTCTCATTCTCCTAGCCCTAGGCATATGTCAAGTGGCAATGAAAGTGAATTACCTGGTTCATCCAAGAAAATGAAGCTACCTGTACCACTTCAACTCCCTGAGAATATCCCAGAAGATATCGTTGATATATTAAAGAATAAGCCTTACCACCCCAAGTTTTACCATGCTCGAGTAAAGCTGGTAAAAAAAAGCAAGAGAATTCTTTGCAGGGTTATGTCCATACCCTTCTACACAAGAATATGAAGCAATGATATTGTGTATTGGAAGCAAGTTTCCACATCTGTCTGATCCTGGTGTAAAAGAATGTGATCCTCCTCGAATTAAATATGTAAGTATAACTCATAACTGTTCAACTTTCTTTTTATTCACACTGCAAGCCCTGTGCAAGCTAGCTACTAGTGCAGAGCAATAACTTTCTGTTCAGTTGGATATCAAATTTAGAAAACTGCCAAATTTACAAACGTAATTTGAAACGTGCTACGAACTTCCGAACTGTTTGGTGAAATTGGAAAAGTGTGCTGAAATTGACTGTAATAAAGCTCATGTCATTGAGATGCTAGATTTACCTCTTCCATGTAAAATAATACATTTTAAAGTCTAGTAATATAGTGAGTAATACAGTTTACTGGATGTAATAGTGATTTATACAATAACCTGAATACTACGAGCATATTTTTCATTTGTCGTTGCCCATCATCTATTAGAGGATAGATGCACCGTTGATGTGGTATGATTTCTCTGACCCAATCACAACTCTCTCTGCAATACCATGAGTCAATGACATTGATTGTTTTGTATAGATCATAGTTGTATATAGCTCACGTCAGATGAAGCGATTCATCTTTTTCGTTGCCTCGAAATTCTTCAAGAACATTCAATTAACTTTTTGAAATAGACTTCCCCCCTCATTTTTAATTGTATAAAACAAATAGATTCCATTTTTCTGTTGTCTGTTCAGTTATAGATACACAGAGAACATCACAACGTAAGAACATCAGTGACCACCGTGGGCCACTTTTTTTATCTTACCCCATTGTGGCGTTATCTGTGCATTTATAACTGAGCAGACAACAGCAAAATCAAAAATGGAATCTATTTGTTAAACAGAAGTGGTCAGGAACCCAATTATGATATATGTACTGAGTGTACATTAAGGCATTTTTGTTTAATCTAGTACTGTATTCGATATTTGGGAAACCAGTTAATTTTAACAATTAATTTCTTTCTCCCTTTTTATCTCATGACACACCCACATTTCATTGTTCTAACAGACCGGTTAAATCCTTTATTCAACTGATTAGCATGCAGATGAGTATGCATAGTGGGATAACTAGTTATCCCACTTGGATAACTAGTTATCCCACTGTTTTGACTGCTTATCGCATACTAATGAGTATCTTCCTTTCTAACTCTTGTTTCTTTCTCGGTAAGTTAAATAAAAAACAAAATGATTTCACTGCGAGAGAGTCGTGAGATAAAATGGTTAATTGATGTTCACTCGTGTGATATGGGATTCAACATCGCTCGTGAAGCTTAACTGCCACTGGCTGTTAAGCTTCACTCACGATGTTAAATCCCATATCACACTCGTGACCACAATTAACCCATACTTATATCCACCAATTATTTTTTTCCCCTTTTTTATATCTACAGGCATCTTTGCTGAATCAGTTACAACAGGCCTTTAGGAATTCAAGGCGTAGAAGCACCCCATCAGCAGCAGACACTAAACCTAGAGATCTGGCATCAGGGAAGTAGTTGCACATGAGCAGAACGAACAATTGGATGACACTGCATACAATAGAATGCTTGAAGAGATAAAAAAACAGTTAGAAGCTGCAAAAGTAAATGACAACATTGTCGAAAAATTAATGCAAGAGACATATCCACTTAGACGAAAGTGGATTTGCAATGAGGATTTCATGTCCATTAAGAAGATCTGTGACAACTTTCCAGCTTTGATGTATCCAAAATGGGTATGTACAGTAGACTATAGTATAACGTAAACCAAATCTGTTGACAGGGTACTGCAAGTGCAAGTACTGTATACTGACTGCAGTGTAATTGTATTATAATAGTGTTGTTTAAGAAAACACATTTGTTTTATTAAATTTCTGAGTCTTTGGCCCGTATTCTCGTGCTGTCTCCAAAGAAGTGTTTTGTGCGTAACGCATGCATGCACACGCAGATTGCCGCAGAAACACTATTAAATAAATGAAACGTTGATGCAAACAAGCGTATTATAACGCATTAAGTATATCACACTTCTCTGGAGACGGCGCGAGCAGCTGAGGATTCGGGTCGAAAGCTTTCAGAATTTCAATTATAAAAAAACATGGTCATGGTGTAACTCACAAATTGTGTTATATTTAATTATGGTTTAGAAAGACATATTAGCTGTTGTGGGATTTACATTTATGTGTAATTTATGTAGGTACGTGCAGATGTAAGTGTACAAGTATAGAAATTAAAGTAAAAAGGAAACAAGTTAAAGGATATTTTTTCTAGTAGATACATTTAGAGTTGAGAAGTTGCCTTTGCCTTTAAGCTCAGACTCTACCTTATTTATAGGTATTACGTGAATGCACATTTGTAACAGCTTTGAAAAATATTGAAGAAGAAGCTACAGCCAATTTGCAATTGTAGTTGCATCCTACAGTCCTAGCACTTGGATGTGGTGAGGAGATTGAAGCAAGCAGCAAAGACGACATGAGCACCATCTGTAATAACAAGTTGTGGAGAGTGTTCGAGATGGTCCAAGACAAATTATGTAAGAAAAAGGATTTCATCATGCATCAGTGTGAGGTACAATCTTTACAGTAGTTTCTATATCGTACTATTAGTAAAAACGTACTAATAAATAGTCTATTGTTAATGCTGCAATCTAAATGAACTCAGGGTTCGCCTTCGTCAACTATCATCTCTTAGAAATTGAAAGCTCAAATTAATTCCATCATTTTGTCGGCAACTTTCTATCTTCTTTGATAAACCTGTGTGTGAAATACAACACTGTTTAAGTCGATTGTCCTGTTTTATTCCAGGTTGGTTGTAATTTAAAAGAATTATTTATGAAGAAAGGAAACGAACCATTCCTTGCCGTTATAAAAGATACAAAGTCCAAGGAGGTGCAACAAGTTTTCATTGGTGCTGAGAGAAGAGAGTTATTTGAAGTTGCCGATACAAGTGTTGTAACAGCACTTACACTCTTGGTCAGCTGTTACTACGTTTTTAATGTGGCTTACCAAAGAGGAAAGTCTTTCATGCTTTTTCTACAAGAGTTTATTCTGGGAATTCCAGACCAAGGCAATAAAATGTCAAAATATGCCACATTTTTTAAACAAGTTAAAGGTTATACGTGCAGTGAATAAGACACTAACGTACTTCACAATGAATAAAAAATGTGAATTTTAGGTTCAACAACAAGAACCGTTCCGTTTATACTTGTTGGTTAACTTCTATAGCCGTATATGTACTATTATATTAGTGCCAATTTAATTGCAGTTCGGTTTGTAATAAACTATTTGTTGTTTTCGATAAAACTCCCTTATTTTGTTGAATATATTTTTCACAACACATTTATACACGCGTGTTGAGTGATTAGCTTACGTAAAAAAGTACCTGTGGTCCAACCACGAGGTAAAAATGCATAGCAAAATGCAGACAAAGCATCGTGTCATTTTGACACGAAACTGACATGATGTGTACAACACGCGTGTTGAACAACAGTGCATGTTATATTAACATGCACCAAAAGGTACCTGCGTGCAACCGTGTTGTAAAAATCGATAACGAATTAACACGCAGCATCGTGTCATTTTGACACGAAACTGAACATGTGTACAACACGCGTGTTGAACAAGAGTGCGTGTTATATTAACATGCACCAAAAAGTACCTGCGTGCAACCGTGTTGTAAAAATGGACAATGAGTTAACACGCAACATCGTGTTATTTTGACACGAAAAAAATGTTGTTTTAACACGATCTGTTTTTACAGTGAGGCTATAATTAATTTTCCCGTATTTTACTGCGTGACGGTTTCACTTATAACGTTTGTACTACTGCACCTGTATTGTTCCGAATTATATCCAACTCTTTGTTATGATGAGAGGAACAATTTGAGATGTAGTAAAGCTTTTTAGCTCTTTTACAACAAACGTTATAGTGTTAGTGTATAGTGTAAAGGGCATTAATAATAGGCTATAATTAATTTTCCCGTATTTTACTGCCTGACGGTTTAATTTATAACGTTTGTACTACTGCACCTGTATTGTTCCAACTTATATCCAACTCTTTGCTATGATGAGAGGAACAATTTGAGCTGTAGACGAGCTTTTTAGCTTTTTTATAACAAACGTTATGACAGAAAGTGTAAAGGACATTAATAATAGGCTATAATTAACTATAATTAATTTTCCGTCTTTTACTGCCTGACGGTTTCACTTAGAACATTTGTACTACTGCACCTGTATTGTTCCAACTTATATCCAACTCTTTGTTAGGATAAGAGGAACAATTTGAGATGTAGTAAAGCTTTTTAGCTCTTTTAACAACAAACGTTATAGTGTTAGTGTATAGTGTAAAGGGCATTAATAATAGGCTATAATTAATTTTCCCGTATTTTACTGCGTGACGGTTTCACTTATAACGTTTGTACTACTGCACCTGTATTGTTCCGAATTACATCCAACTCTTTGTTATGATGAGAGGAACAATTTGAGATGTAGTAAAGCTTTTTAGCTCTTTTACAACAAACGTTATAGTGTTAGTGTATAGTGTAAAGGGCATTAATAATAGGCTATAATTAATTTTCCCGTATTTTACTGCGTGACGGTTTCACTTATAACGTTTGTACTACTGCACCTGTATTGTTCCGAATTATGTCCAACTCTTTGTTATGATGAGAGGAACAATTTGAGATGTAGTAAAGCTTTTTAGCTCTTTTACAACAAACGTTATAGTGTTAGTGTATAGTGTAAAGGGCATTAATAATAGGCTATAATTAATTTTCCCGTATTTTACTGCCTGACGGTTTAATTTATAACGTTTGTACTACTGCACCTGTATTGTTCCAACTTATATCCAACTCTTTGTTACGATGAGAGGAACAATTTGAGCTGTAGACGAGCTTTTTAGCTTTTTTATAACAAACGTTATGACAGAAAGTGTAAAGGACATTAATAATAGGCTATAATTAACTATAATTAATTTTCCGTCTTTTACTGCCTGACGGTTTCACTTAGAACATTTGTACTACTGCACCTGTATTGTTCCAACTTATATCCAACTCTTTGTTAGGATAAGAGGAACAATTTGAGATGTAGTAAAGGTTTTTAGCTCTTTTACAACAAACGTTATAGTGTTAGTGTATAGTGTAAAGGGCATTAATAATAGGCTATAATTAATTTTCCCGTATTTTACTGCGTGACGGTTTCACTTATAACGTTTGTACTACTGCACCTGTATTGTTCCGAATTACATCCAACTCTTTGTTATGATGAGAGGAACAATTTGAGATGTAGTAAAGCTTTTTAGCTCTTTTACAACAAACGTTATAGTGTTAGTGTATAGTGTAAAGGGCATTAATAATAGGCTATAATTAATTTTCCCGTATTTTACTGCGTGACGGTTTCACTTATAACGTTTGTACTACTGCACCTGTATTGTTCCGAATTATATCCAACTCTTTGTTATGATGAGAGGAACAATTTGAGATGTAGTAAAGCTTTTTAGCTCTTTTACAACAAACGTTATAGTGTTAGTGTATAGTGTAAAGGGCATTAATAATAGGCTATAATTAATTTTCCCGTATTTTACTGCCTGACGGTTTAATTTATAACGTTTGTACTACTGCACCTGTATTGATCCAACTTATATCCAACTCTTTGTTATGATGAGAGGAACAATTTGAGCTGTAGACGAGCTTTTTAGCTTTTTTATAACAAACGTTATGACAGAAAGTGTAAAGGACATTAATAATAGGCTATAATTAACTATAATTAATTTTCCGTCTTTTACTGCCTGACGGTTTGACTTAGAACATTTGTACTACTGCACCTGTATTGTTCCAACTTATATCCAACTCTTTGTTAGGATAAGAGGAACAATTTGAGATGTAGTGAAGCTTTTTAGCTCTTTTACAACAAACGTTATAGTGTTAGTGTATAGTGTAAAGGGCATTAATAATACACAGCAAAATTCTAATTCTTATTTTAAGTAAAAACAAACTTGTTTTAAGCAAATAAATGCTTAAAATAAGCAACGTTGTTCTTGTCCGTATAGTAAGAATATTTGTCTTGACAAGAATTTCTTGCAAGAATACAGTTCTTATCAAGAATCTTAACAAGAATATTTTGTCTTAAAATAAGTAATAATATTCTTATATGATTCTTGTTTCAAGAAACAAAATACTTGTTTAAAGCAATTTTTTGCTTAAAATAAGAAAATATTTGCTTAAAATAAGCAAAATAATTCTTGTCCGTATAGTAAGAATTTTTGCCTTGACAAGAATTATATCAAGAACATTTTTTCTTAAAATAAGTAACAATATTCTTATACGATTCTTGTTTGAAGCAAAACAAGAAATACTTGCATTAAGCATTTTTTTGCTTAAAATAAGTAAAATTATATTGCCAAGAATTACATTAAGAACATTTTTACTTAAAGTAAGAAAAATTAGGGAAAAAAGCTGCTCTGTACAATTTCTGAATATATAATATAATAAATGGTAAACCTGCAATCTAAAATTTAATAATAGAATAACTCATTTTAACTTTAATAATAGAATAACTCATTTTAACCGCAAGTTTTAATTACAACATGTATAATTATTATAAAAACTACAATTAAAGGGGAAGTCTGTCTGTAAAATAACCTGAGCTTATTTGATACTGTATAAAATCTCCACCTTTAATGCACAAACCAAGAAATCACACCATGAAGTTGCACGCGTAGACACCTCAATCACGGTATATAACCTTTATAACGTATAGTAGTATACGATTGTTCAAACAAGAACAAAAGTTCAATATTATATACTGTATGTATCAAATTAATGTTTAAAAAAAACATGGTCTACGCACTGTTCTTGAACTTCGTATATTCTTCAATGGCAGTGTTGAAGGGAGATAACAGTTCTGCTGGTGTGGATTTATCCCCAAATATAAAATTGTGTAATACTGAAAGCCCAAGCTCATGGGACGGAGGGTAATCTATATCCAGGACGTAAAACATTCCAATGAATGCAAGTACAGCTTCCATTACTTTGTCCAATTCGATTGTGACCATAATTGAACCTTTGCAAATAATGTATGCTGTTGTTGAGTCAATCAACATTGTAAGGCCATTTCCTTGCTTTCTAGAACAACACTGTTCAGGATCCTCATTCTCCTGACAAAAAATAGTATACTGTAGTTAGACAGGGAAGTGACAAGGCTTGTTCTTATCCATGGCCCTTAGCCCTTAGCCTGCAAATACTGTGCAGTCACCTTGCAATTTGGATGCTATGACACTGGCCAATATAATTACTTATTCCAAAATTATATGTGGCCAATAAAACTTACAGTATTCGAAATGACTACCAATTTACATCTTCTATATGCATCTAAATTGACCCTTAAGACCTTAGCTTGTTGTCGTACAGTACATGTATATACAAAACCAAAAGATTGTTTACTCTACAACGAGGTCATAAGGGAAAATTTTGTACGTACATGTATATGTTAATAGTAAATTGGCAGCCATTTTGGAATATAAAATAAGTTGTGCCCAAAAATTCAGTATTTAAAGGATGTGTGCTCCAATGGATATAGTTCCCCAAAATTAGACAGAAGACCACAATGGCTCTTCTATCTAATTCGAGAGACTAATTCATTAGTGAACTCTATAACAGAGATTCACATTTAGAGTCAAGGGACTCTACTCTACATAAAATTCACTATATAATCACATGTTTAATCTTGATGAATTAAAACATGTAATATAGAACAGTGAAATACTTGACCAGGATTGGCTGAGTGGATGCCACCACTCTCTAATATTACAGTACATACATGTATTTACTCTTACCTTTATGACATAAACCAGATCAATGGCCTTCCTTGTGTTTTTGCTTGTTTTCCCTGATGATCCACCAAAAATGCTATGGACATGTTTCAAAATATGAACAATCTTTGCAGCTGTAGAGAACGAGAAAAAAGATACCATATCTTAAGTTCTTAACACTAGAAATTAGGAATGCATGATGGGATTAGTACATGGATTGTCAAGCCTTTGAAGGTGACTTGAAGGATGACACAATAATAATGAACGTACATGTAACTGAAGAAAAACACACATAAAAAGCTACAGCTATTGTCCACTTGGAAAGCCCAAACAAATTAGGAACCCAATATTATCACAATCATGTCATCAAGATAATTTATATAAAATGAACAAAAATATAAGAAACTTTCCATATTAAAAAACACCTATAAAATACACACATAGCATATTTTTACCCTTGCCACTACAATTAATGTATCTTATTGTCTTACTTGCAGTTGGCTTGCTTGGATGTCCAACACTCTTTTTGGAAACACCAAAATAAATTAAAAAATCTATTTCGTTTTGGAGTCTCTTGACGCATTCATTCATGAATGAATCTGGCTTGTCTTGTACTTCTTTCCCAATGATTCCTCTTACCTCCTCAATTATCTAGAAAAAACAATGAAATACATTACAACTGTCAAGTAACTTCAAATTGGACTTTGATACATTATATCGAAACCTTACAACCGTACTTGATGTAATTTGGAATTTAGTAATGAACTATACCAGAACATGCATACATTACATGTACTGTAATTTCTGGGTTATTACCTGCATGGTATATCCAGGACTAACTGATGTGTTTCAGCTGCCGAACCGATCATTATTTTCCATGCATGTTTGTGGTTTCAAAATAAGACCATGGAAATAGTAGTCCTGATCATTTTATACGGTATTTGGACTTTGTGTTGGGGTTAACTTAATTGTTTAAAACAGTTTGATCCCTGAACAGGCTAAAATAGGCCAAGAAAAAGTTTTCATTTTTCCTGAACTGGCCAAAACCGGCCAGTATACTCTGACAACCTGTCTTTGTAAGCCCCTCCCCCACCCCAAAAGGGATATTCGGCTAATCATATGTTTGTCTACTGAGCATATAAATAATTATATGTTTTAAAACTTGGTTCAAATTTCAACATGTAGCACGTTAATGGCAAAACATCCAGTATGGTACCAAGGGTTAAGACAAATGTGAGACAAGCTGATCATGAATCAGTGAATGTTTGCTTCTTGGCAAACAACAAAAATGTCAACACTCCTCTGAACCAAGGGAATTTTACTGGTTTAATTACATTGTATAACTGCAGTACTGACCGATCACAATCTACCAGTAAAATCATTGAATCACATTATGGGATGTGGAACACAATTACCAGTACATGTATTTTGTAAACATAGGCTTAAGAAGTAAACACTACAGATACAGTACAGTAACCCGCACCATTATTACTTGCACTGATATGTCAAAATTAACAGATAACCCATGGGTAATCACACAGAGATTAGGGTAGCCTGTAATATAGGATGTAGAAAAGTTTGAGCACTCTGGGTCCATGCGCACTTCACGCTATCTGAATGTACTTCACAAATGCTGTCCCACATGCGGTTGTTACCGACAATCGCATGTGTATAAGTAATTGATGAAATTCATTCAGATTGTTCCAAGCTACACTGATGAGCTGTTGTACAGCGAAACACTGTGTCTGTAGATTGAACTATATATATATATATATATATATATATATATATATATATATATAATTATGAACAATATAGGCCATTACTGTACCTCTACATGATTTTTGAAACAAGGATAGGCCTCAAATAGTTTTATGTGCCGATCTTCAGTTGCCATATTTTGAATACGGCTCCGCCGTCCCTCAAATTCTTTATTTAAGTATAAATTAATGTTTGTTGGTGATGGTTTGCCTTTCTGCATCTCCTTTACCAAAGCATTATAGTGCCTGTCCATTATTTGTTGGCTGAATGGTTCATCTACAGTAAACATATGGAATCATTAGACAATAATTGTACATTTAAGTGGCCATCTCATCTGAATTCCCAACTGTAGTTGGAGGCAGCAAGGTTAGCCAGAGTAAAAATACTAAAAGGCACTCTTGCATGGGCAGTAAAGGGTTAAACCCATTTAGGGTCAAGGGACACTTTAGCATTTTATAATTCTAGTTAACACCAGACAAATTCATTCAGCATAGTACTGTAGGCCACCAGTCCCTCAATGTAAGGCAAGAAGGTCAGGCTATTTAACAGTATTATTCACCAAGGGCACTGGAGATGAATAGCGGTGGCTAACGTTACTGTATGCTATATGTCCTGCTTCTGAAGACAATGCCGATGGAGGTATCATTACCTATTTAAATCTTATACCATAGGTGAATATTTGTAATTATAGCATAATTAATATACCTCATAAACTATAGGTTCATATTCCTATTTTTTCCGTATTCTCATACCTAAATATCAATTTCATGCAAGATAAGGTCACTCGGCTTGGTGTACTTGAGATTTGTCAGCAAAACAGTTTTTATATATTTTTGGATATATTCACGGCTATAAAAGTCTAAAGAAACATACAGGTAGTCTGTGAACACTGTTCTACTCAATTTTATCTTATCAACATTTGTACGTAGCGGTATATTTGCATATACACTGTACCACAAAATCTCTTTCTTCGCTAAACAGAGCAAAACTGTCAGCCACTTTGTTTTGCTTGGAGGTGAATAGTGCATGATATCCCGAGATAGAAGAGCCAATCAGATTGTGTATAAAGCACTATTCACCTGCAACTAAAAGAGATTAACCCTTTCACACATTACCCCAACCATTCCAGGTGAGTAAAACCTGTTGTGCATATTCGGGATATTACTCACCAGAGGTTTCACAACCAGGGTATTCTAATTCCTCCACATTAACTTCATCGTCTTTATTTTTTTCAACTTCATCTTTTTTGTCTACAATTTCTTTCTTTATTTTTTTGTTTGGCCCCTGTTTCTTCTCAACTGGCTTGAGATTATAAAGTCTCTTTTTCAATTGTTTGAAGATAACACCCTAAACATTTAAGCACAACATTGAAGCTGATGGATGGGGAATGACACATTGAGACCAAAATCAGTTTTTCTAAAAAACTACTGAGCATATCTAATAATTTTTTTCTACACTTGTCATTTGGCATTTTGACCATGCAGTCAAAATTAAGGGATGTCTGAACAATCTTCAAATCATTTTCACAAAACTACCAGGTTTGATCAATTGCAAGAGTCTGTTCAGTTTGGTGAATTTTGGCATAGTCACACTTTTCTTTACTAAAACTAGTATCAGATTTAAGCAAAAACAAATCATACAATTATGTACTTTTAAGCAAAATGCTTATCCTATATGTACAAGCGTCAAAATAATGGCTGGCAGGTCACTGGTGAAAGTGACTGGCCAAATGAATTTTTAAGAATTGACTGTTGACCAGCTGTTATTTTGAGTTCCTTTACTCATTAAAAAGAACAAAGTTTCAGTCAGCCAAAACATTAATCAAAACAGAACAAAGAATGTGCTTGAGAGAGGACAGAGTTACTGACCAGATGACTGTTATGCTGCAATTTAGTTGCATAGAAACTTTTGACCCACTTCCAGCTACAGTATTGACCTTTGGAATAGTAGCAGCTGCAGAAGTATTTCCAAAACCCCTACACCACTCAGGATGAGCAAACTACCAGTAGCAGTGATGAGGACTAATCACTAATTTTTAATATTATTTACTATACCACTACGGTCTGATAATTAAACATTAATTTATTTTTAGTGATTCACTGATATTGTGTTTTGCTAATAAATTATTAACGAGGACCTAAATAAAATTATAAGTCACTTGATACACTTGTGAAAATTTAATATCATTGAAATATTGGAGGACCAGCAAAATTGGTGGAGGACCATTGCAGTTTCAGTTAGTGCTGGTTCGATACTCAATATTATCGAAAAATTTAATAATTGGCTTTGTCGATACCGATACTTTGAGTTTTTGATGTTTTCAATAATATTGAATGTCGATACTTTTGATATAGGAATACAGTACTTCCGATACTGACAAAAGAAAACCTGCTAAACAGTTCTGTAAACTGGAACATTCTCTTTTATTTCTATTTTATTTTATCTATTTTATTTTATTTACTGGAACTTTCTATTTTATTTGTTATTATTGTTTGTTGTTTTATCCTAAAACCCTATTCAATTTTGTTTATCGATTTCATGAATTGACATTGCATTGTGGATTTTGCCTTACTGCAGGAATTGATGGAATATTAAGTATTGAAAATAAATCATGGTATCGAGTATCAAATGAAAATTAGGTAACAAACCAGCACCAGTTAGTGAAAAAATGTTAAGCATGACTCATGGAGTCTACAAGGCAAAGGTACAGCTAGTACTATAATGTATTACCAAAATATTGGCATTGTATACAGTAGAAGGTGCAAGATGTGTCAATTCTGTGTAATAAAAAAATGTCGACTGTGTAATAAAAAAAGGTTGATTATAACTTACATGTTTGGTTGCATCGTCGCATAATTGGGGATATGTAACAACAAGACTTTTAGCCATTTCCATCACCTCATTTGTTGTTGGCATCCTGTTCCATGGGGGGTTAAATGCTGTGGATATCATGTTGTTGATGGTTCCCCTGACTAACCGATGCCGTAACTCAGGCGGTATATTTCCAGCTTTCGCAGCGAAGTCAACATCTTGATCACAGTAAATTGTGTACTCTGGTGATTTGGCTTGAGATATTGTTGTTCTTTGGAGTTTGAAGGGATCGCTTCCAGAAGAGCTTTCTTTTCCTTTGGATGTTGGTGTACTTGCACAGGAACTCAAAGATCCATCTGAGTCATTTACATTTTCAACACAAATGGCATCAATTTTTCTTTTCCCAGTTCCACTTGTTTCCATATTTTCCTATTCAACAAAAATAACATTTTTTAAAAATGTTAACATTTTTTTTTAAAGGTATTACTCTCACTGTATACAGTTAACAGAAATAAAATTACAATACAAGCATAAACTTACCGAAGATATTATATTCCATATCCGAGATCTTAACACCACCCCCTTTAAGCCTGGTGCTGGAATAACCTCTTTAAGAGCTTCAAAACAAAGGTTCTTCACATCGTCATCTGTTAAGCCACCATCTACAAAAAATAACAGTTGATATATAATCACGGCCGCTTGAAGTTGTAGCTTCTAAAGTTTGAGATTCATTCAGTTTGAGACTTTCAGTTTGAGAAAGTTTGAGAGTATCAGGCCGGCCAACCGTGTCAATTACGTCATTCATTATTCTACTGCGAAATTTTCGTGACTACAGAATAAATACATAATGCGGGGGGTACGCGCATCACACGTAGATCAGGGCTCCAATAAATTAATAGAGCCCTATATATAAACGACTTGTATTTCCCCAAATTATATTATTAAAAAAAACTATTTGTATACCAAGAAAAAGCACTGGGTGCACTCGTTTAACTGTCTAAGCAAGCACCACAATTTATAGCACAAACTGCCCAGCATCCGCAAAATTCGAAACTTTCTTTTCGAAAGCGAGTGTCAATGAGCCATCTCTTCCGAAGGGCCGAAGGGGCATCTTGCCCCGGGCAAGAAACCATTTATATAACACCAAAGAACTAGTCTACTTTATGCGATGGTTGTTCCTATTGTATTGTGAAATACTATAAAACCTTCGTGAAGACTTCCGAAATACTTCCTAATGGTAATCCAACAATCAAGCTTCACTTAAATTTTTAAACGACCACATGTAAATTGTAAAATGAAGCTGACAGCAATCTAGCAATCCATTGCAATCCATAAAATATTTGGTAAAACTTAACCTCAACATACCTCTCAAATCCTTAGCCACTTGCTCATCGATTTCCCCAATCTTTTTAATTAATCCTTCAGCCATACTGCAATGTCGATAGTTAACTTTTTTCAAAGTTTTTTTCAAAGGTCGTTGAAAAAAAAAAGAAGAACGCTAGCGCTCTTTTGCAGAGTTGCACTTGCACGTCACGTGATACATCCCAGAAGTCTTTGTAAGCGCACCGGGAACCCAATCAGTGCCCAAGATGCTTTTCGAATGGTCATGGAATATTCATGGTATTCCTTCTCTGCAAAGCAGCTTTAATACACACTCCTAGAAGCTCTCTATAAAGAAGTAAGAAGCCACAGAGTTGCCTGCGGATGAGGCTACGTTTAGAATTCTCGGCAGTAATTGTGAAAGATGCAACGACTCCTTGAAAGGAAAAGCAGAAATGAGCCCTGGTCTTGTACGCGGTGTTATCGTTTCCAAGCTCTGACTTTAAGGATATTGATGAGGCACTATAATATTATACATGGAAATGAACCAAACTTTCGAGTAGTTTGTAGCATCGATGGGTGCCCTGCAACGTTTAACCTCTACGATTCCTTCTACAGACATGTAAAAAGGCGCCATAAAGAATTGTATGATGAAAATTTGAAGGCATGTGAAGAAAATGCCGAGGACGAAAACCAACGCGAGAGTGCCAACGAAGATGAAAATGAAAGTGTCGATGTTAGTACTTCAGATGACGACTCAGAAAACACAAGTAGAAGTGATGATGTAGAGGAAGAGCAGCAAGACAAGGTATAATCATGTTATTTTGGGTTATAAAGCTTGAGTTAAATATGGGTGAGGATTTGGCCATTAATTGGGCGATTTCATTTATTAATATGTACCCTATTAAGGGGTGACCCATAGAATTTGCTGAAAAAAACTCCCTATATTTTTGCATTTTAATGATATCCAAGGGGGAAATGGAGACTACACTTAAGTATAATTATAATCTATCTATAAAGGGGGGATGAAGACTTGTTTATCCTAAACTATAGGGGTTGACAACTGACAAGCAATGCCTCAATTTTATTCTGGCATACAGCAGACAACTTTATTCAGAAGAGTGGGGCACATGCCCCTTTAAAGTGAAATGCAACGAAAAAAGTTTTCAAACTTATCCTGATCATTAGACTGCTATATAAGATATAGCATGTTTAAGAAGTTGTGTTTGTAAACATGGGATATGGTTTGGTTGAGCAGAAAATCTAAAGCTCTAATCAAACGAGAATGCAAGTCATCGCAAGTTGGCAGTCAGAATTTCTGTGGTGGTCGTTCGAACACCCAAATTAACAAAATAAAGGTTTCAGGAGTGTTTTAAACAAGTTTTAACTTTGTCACGGTACATGTATTTTCGGGAAATTATTCAGAGTGGCTGGCTGAGATAGCATGACTGCCAACTTGTGATGACTTGCGTTCTCATTTGATCAGGGCTTAAAGCTTGTGATGTCACAGTTGGTGAGCCTCATTTGAGCGAAATGGTTATTCTAGGTATTTAAGCCATTTGCAACCATTTACATGTACCTCCCCTTACCAACAGGATTGTAAGGCTGTTTTCTCAAAAACATCAGTTCAAACTCGTAAGTTGAAATTTGTCAACAGTTCACCAACTGTGACATCACAAGTTCAATATTTATAATCCCAATATCTCCACACTGAAATGGTGTACGAGTCTCAAACGTTTCACAGTACTTAGTTAGCATGTCGTCTTTAATTTAAGCAACAATCATGAACAACATTAAAAATTGTGGCATTTCACCTTTTATTATATGCATGACAAAATTACTGCATTCTGATTGGTTGAGAGGAGTACAATTATCTTATTAATTGTACTGCAGTACAATTAATAAAAATGGAGAAGGCCCTGGGAACGATGTTGACAATAAAATTCAAAATGGCGACTAATGCTGCAATGGAAAGTTTTCACATAAAATAATAAAGGAGGTCCCAGGCAGGAATGGGTTAAACTTAAATTCAACTTCTACTGTAGGTTGGTAAAGTGGACATCCAAAAAAGTGCAGCCTCCTTCCTTCTAAAAGTTAAAGAAAGAAATAAAATTCCACAGGTATACTGTAGTACAGCATCAACAAATCAATTCATGCAGTGTTAAAATAATTTAGATGGCTACTGTAGGAATCTATTTATTACAAGACATTACTTGGAGAAACAATTAACAAATTATAGTTAACATAGAACCAAATTTTAACATCTTCTAGGTTGCAATGGGATCCATTTTAGACAGCACACGTACTTTGGTAAGGCAAGTGGTGGATAGTTTAAAAAGTGATGTTCTAGCAACCTTTCAATCAGACAACCAGAAAGAGGAAGTGGAAAATTTGTTTCAGTGTGCTCAAGATCCATTTACTGGCATTGACACAGAGGCTCTGCAATCAACATACGTTAAAAAGCACTTCCATTATGTTGGACATAAGGAAATCACCCTTGGGAAAATACTTTCCAGAAAGAAGAAAGGATCAAAAAGAATTATATATGAGAAAGAAGAAAAGTTCATTTATATTCCCCTTGTGGATAGTGTGCAGCAGATGCTTTCTAATGAACGAATAGCAGGTATGATTCTTAAAAACCCACATAATTGTTATGACGGTGTATTTTATGATATGCATGATGGTAGTGTCTATAAAAACGACAAGTATTTCCAAGAACATGAAAACGCCCTTCCACTAGTGATTTATCATGATGAACTAGAAGTTTGCAATCCGCTGGGAAGTAACGCAGGCACCCATAAAGTGGATATGTTTTACTACACGATTGCCAACATCTCTCCAAAGTTCAGATCTAAACGATGTGCTGTTCGTTTATTAGCAATTGCTAATGCAGCAATTGTTAAAAAGTATGGCATTAATGCTGTTATGAAGCACATTGTAGATGATTTGCAGCTGCTTTACAGGGGTGTTGGCATGAATGTAAATGGCACCGAAAGAGTTATCCATGGCAAAGTGTTGATGCGCACCGGTGACACTCTTGGTCAACATTACTGGGGTGGCTTCAAAGAAGGTGTCGGTGCATCATTTCAGAAATGTAGGCATTGCCAATGTGAATTTCAGCAAATGCAAACCGATTTCACAGAGGAAGCATTCACCCTTCGCACAAAAGAAAGCTACACCACCCAATGCAACGAGATTGAGCAGGCTCCAACAGAGAATATAAAGAAAGATCTGCAAACAACATATGGCATCAATTTGAGAAGTCAATTATGTCAACTTCCCACATTTGATGTTACAAAGCAACTTCCCCAGGACATTATGCATACCTTGTTGGAAGGAACTGTGCAATATGAAGTTCGGCTAGTTCTCCATTTCATTCAAATGCGCATGACAACTTTGCCAGTAATAAATGCGGCAATTGTTAGTCATGAATATGGCTATACTGAAGTTAGTGACAAACCAGGGCCTCTTAAAGAATCAGTATTCTACGGTGATGAAAGATACAAATTAAAATATAAAGCATCACAGGCGCGACTATTCCTTCACTTATTGCCATTTCTGATTGGACCTTTGGTTGATATGGAAGACCCGTTCTACATGTTTTGGGTGGAACTTATTCAAATAGTCAAGTTAATCTTTTCACCTGTTATCAAGATGGCAAGCATCAACTACTTGAAGCAACTTATTACAGAACACCTCTTGAATTTTAAACAGCTTTTCCCCAATGCCAACATCCTACCTAAGCAGCACTATCTCCTACATATTCCATCAACAATTCAGATGTTAGGACCAATGGTGCGCTCTTCATGCTTTGCTTTTGAATCTGCACACGGTTATTTTAAAGATCTTGCCAGAAAGCAAAATTTTAAGAACTTGCCTTTGTCACTAGCAAAACGACACCAATTCAGTGAATGCAGCAACTTTGGAGATGCAGATGAAAGTCCAAGTTCGCATCCTTTGTTTTCTAGTGAAATATGTTACGGGGTGGTAAAGAAGCTAGAAGCAGAGAAGTGTCAAATTCTTAGAGAAAAGTTTGACATGTGTGGTCTTTTACCTGGTGTGAGACTTGTAAATGTTCACAAAGTAAGCTGGATCACGGTGTTTGGTACCAAGTACAGCAAATCGGGTGTTATCGTTGTTAACGCTGTTGGAGATCCAACTTTGCCAGTCTTTGGAATCATATCAGCCATATGGTTGGTAAGCGATTTTGTTTATTTTGGTGTAAACATTCTGCAGACGGTGCATTTTGATTACCACCATCAAGCTTATCTTGTGACAGAGATAAACAATGATGAGAAAAGCATGGTGTATGCTTACGAAAGTTTGGTTGACTTCAATGTTCTTCATGTCAAAAAAGACAAATATGGCAATAGATACATTCCAGTTAAATATGATTTGGATGACATAATTGAGGAACATGTTAAGGGTCAAAGTCCGCTGAGTGAGTGAGTGAGAATTGCTGCTGTTACACACGCGTATGTATATTTTGTTTGTATTCTTGGTATTTTATGGGTTCTCGATTACTAATAGTAACCAAATATTTTATGCCTTGTTTATACTATACAGCATTATATTGCAGTACCAAACTAATTATCTTGAAATTGTTTCGGTCATAGCATGCAGTAAGTACCAAACTACATGTAATTATCTTGAAATTGTTTCGGTCATAGCTTGTTGCTTGTAGCAAACTATATAATTATCACATGTTTACACTAAGAAAGTATTGGTTTAAGCCTGTAGTATGCAGTATATAAATTTCCTAATGATTTTCTTATATTCTTGTCAAGATAAGGTTCATTCTTGCCAAGAATATTTTTTCTTGTTTCAAGTAATGTGAATTCACTCTTCATTCTTACCAAGAATATTTTTTCTTGTTTCAAGTAATGTGAATTCACTCTTCATTCTTACCAAGAATATTTTTTCTTGTTTCAAGTAATGTTAATTCTCTCTTCATTCTTACCAAGAATATTTTTTCTTGTTTCAAGTAATGTTAATTCTCTCTTCATTCTTACCAAGAATATTTTTTCTTGTTTCGAGTAATGTTAATTCACTCTTCATTCTTACCAAGAATATGCTTTCTTGTTTCAAGTAAAATGAATCCTCTGTATATTCTTGCCAAGAATATTTTTTCTTGTTTCAAGTAAATTCTGTTCTTGGTAATAACAGTTTTACTTAAAATGTCTTATTTCAAGTAAATTAATGCTTGAAATAAGAATTTAACAAGAATTTTATTCTATGTAAGAATGTAAAATTTTGCTGTGATAGGCTATAATTAATTTTCCCGTATTTTACTGCGTGACGGTTTCACTTATAACGTTTGTACTACTGCACCTGTATTGTTCCGAATTACATCCAACTCTTTGTTATGATGAGAGGAACAATTTGAGATGTAGTAAAGCTTTTTAGCTCTTTTACAACAAACGTTATAGTGTTAGTGTATAGTGTAAAGGGCATTAATAATAGGCTATAATTAATTTTCCCGTATTTTACTGCGTGACGGTTTCACTTATAACGTTTGTACTACTGCACCTGTATTGTTCCGAATTATATCCAACTCTTTGTTATGATGAGAGGAACAATTTGAGATGTAGTAAAGCTTTTTAGCTCTTTTACAACAAACGTTATAGTGTTAGTGTATAAGCATGGCAGCTATCAGACGTGTTTTGGTAGTCTCCGTGATTCTGATAAATTTTTGGCTGTTTGTGAATAACCACACTGTTGTAGACGGGAGGCCTCGTCGTATAGCTACCGAGTCAAGCAAAAGCTGGTGTTTATTGAATGGAAAGAACAGCAATTCGAGTTTTTCTGTATTTTATGACTTGACGCTCCAGTGGTCGGGGTTGAGAAGTGAAGTCGATGATTATATACTGAACGAATTCGGATTTTGGTCGTTCGAAAGGTGGTTGAATGGTGTAGGAGATATAGCTACAGATATTCCGAGACATCAATCTTTTGATGTATATGGTATAGGAGGGAGAATGATGCTAATTTCTCGTGATTTTGATTGCTTCTTCGCTGGTCGCTTCAGTGGGTCAGGTTCAAAAGTGAAGAGATTTGAATTTACATACGAAGGTTTGGTGTCAACAACCACTAATGTACTTACAATTACAATGGTCATAACAAAACGTTTTTCCTTCTGGAACTGTGCCGTGAAGAGGCCTAAATTGTCAGCGGGTCGTGTCGCGTACTATTCGAATACGACTGCTACCAGACGAATTCTATTGATACGTGCAGGAGATGTTGAACAAAATCCAGGTTGGCAAGATGCAACCAGGCATGACTCGAACTATTTACAGGACTTCGCGAGAGAAATAGGTAGCGGATCAAGCAATTTAAATGTGGCCCACCTTAACATTCGCAGCCTCAGGAACAAATTAGACGAAGTAAAGGTTTTAATGCAAGTATGTCGCTTTGACATTCTAGCAATTACAGAAACCCATTTAGACCGAAAAATATCAAACAAGCAACTCGAGATAGATAATTATAAAATTGTAAGAAGAGATAGAAACACTGGAGCCGCTGGAGGCGGTTGCCTTGTTTACATAAACAACCACATTTGTTCTTCGCGTCTCAAATCCCTAGAGGTTCTCGAAATTGAAGGAATATGGTTAAAGATCTTAGTAAATTCTACCGCCTTCATTGTTGGAACTATTTATAGACCGCCTTCAGATTTTGCGTTCTTTGACCGCTTTCATGAAATGTTGGAAAAAGTCTGGATGAAATATAGGAACGTTATGATAGTAGGTGATTTTAACTGCGATTTTGCTCGTAAGGAGGGAGATGTCATTTTGTCAACTTCTGGTAGTAGACTACACAGTTTATTAATTCAATTTGAATATACTGTGGTTAATAACCAACCAACCAGAGTAACAAATGACACTTCTACCCTCATTGATCTGGTGATTACTAGCAGAACAGATCTGATTAAACATACAAGGACGCTAGAGTTAGGAATTTCAGACCATATGTTAGTATATGCCTGTTTGAAGACGAAAGTTAAGAGACCACCTCCTAAAATAGTGAAGGCACGTAGTTACAAACACTTTGATAAAGTTAAGTTTGTTGATGATATCGAGGGAGCTCCCTGGTCAGTATGTTCAACTTTTGACGACCCTGATGATTGTTACCAAGCATGGTTAAAAATTTTCAACGATATTTGCGACAGGCATGCCCCTTATAGAGAAATAAAGATAAGACGGCAGTCCCTTCCATGGATTACCCCACAAATACGTCATGTGATGAATGTGCGGTATAAAACACTCCTGAAGGCCAGACAAACAAAGAAGCCGGAACTGTGGATAAAATACCGAGAGTTGAGGAATAGAGTAACGCAAGAGGTCAGGTTTGCCAAAACCAAATATTATGCAGAGCTATTTGATAAAGTAAAAGATTGCAAATCGTATTGGAAGTTGGTCAAGAACGCTGCTGGTAGCCGAATAACGCAGCCAATTCAGGGGATCAGGAGAACAGACGGAACAATGGGAATCTCAGACCTGGGGAAAGCAGACCTATTGAACGAGCATTTTTCCACGGTGGGTGAAAAGTTGGCAAATGAACTTCCTGCATCTAATCAAGAAGATTATCTCAGCCACATTACACGTATAACCCCAACAGTGATGCACATTGCATTGTCGAATGATGCTATTTCACAGAACCTAAAGAATCTTAAGGCTGACAAAGCATGTGGACCAGACAGAGTTGCACCCAAACTATTAAAATATGCCGGGGATGCTTTAACACCATCCTTGATGTCACTATATACAACCAGTATGACATCTAATCTGGTCCCTAATACATGGAAATCCGCAAATGTGGTGCCCTTGTTTAAAAAAGAAGACGAAACAGATAGACAAAATTACCGCCCGATATCTTTGTTATGCGTGCCTGGTAAAATTATGGAAACAAATGTTGGTTCAACAGTTACAACTCACATTACAGAAAATCGCCTCAGTAATTGTCGACAGTGGGCTTACAAAAAGGGACATTCCACTGAGTTGTTGCTAGTGAAGATAACTGAAGATTGGAGAAAGGCGCTTGATGACCACCAAGTGGTTGGTATTGTGTTTGTCGACTTCCGAAAGGCATTTGATTCCATATCCCACTCGGTATTACTACAAAAACTGCAAGGTCTTGGTATTTCAGGAGACCTTTGGTCTTGGATCGCTGACTATTTGTCTGATCGTTCGCAAGTAACGGTTGTAAATGGGTGTCAATCACGGCCCATGCCAGTAAAATACGGTGTGCCTCAGGGATCGGTGCTTGGCCCAGTTCTGTTTTCTTTGTTTTGTAACAACTTGCCTGATATATGTGAAGACGGTGAAGGGGATATTTATATGTATGCTGACGATACCACCATTTATGTAATTGGCCCTAATCATGATTTAGTTGTTATAGCACTTAACAAAGTTTTACGTAAGTTATATGATTGGTGCTGTCATAATCTCTTGACACCACACCCTGGTAAAAGTGAATTTATGATACTCAGTCGAGGTCATTTTGTGGGGCCGTTACAAGGGATTAAATTAGGAAATAGTTACATTAAACAAGTTGAGTGTTCTAGATGTCTAGGTATTGAAATAGATAGCAAATTAAAGTGGAAAATTCATGTTAAAGAATTGATTAAGTCGTTCGTACAGAAACTTAATCTTCTAAAGTCCCTTTACTTTTTACCAACCAAGGCTAAGGCTGACTTTTATTTTAAAGTTATATTACCTTCAATTACATATGGATTAATAATATGGGGTTCATGCGGAAAAACCCTATTTAGCGAGCTAGAGCGTATACATGTACGGGCTGCCAAACTTATTTACGGTTTGGATTGGCAAACGCCAACAGAGGACGTTCTTGCTCAAACAAAGTGGAAATCACTCGAGGAGTTATACTCGCAGAGGTTGTTACATCTAGTACATAACTGTTATTACGGTCACTCCCCTATTCCACTACAGTCATTATTTTTTAAATACAATTGTAATTATAATTTAAGAAGAAAACTGACTGTCTTTCTACCTAAGCCTAAAACTGATTTCTTAAAGAAATCAATTTCCTATAAAGCTGCTGTTTTATGGAACTCTTTAGACAATAACACAAGAGCCATAGAGGACATTAACAGTTTTAAGCGTGTAATAAGGAAATAGTAATTATAGTTGTAATATATTTAGTAGAATAGGATAGTAAGATAAAATGTAATATTAATACTTTATTTAGGTATTAATTTAGTTTAAATCATACATGTAAATACACGACCACATCAGCTATGCTGTAAGTTTTTATCGTGTTTAAATAAATGCCATTATTATTATTATTATTATTGTAAAGGGCATTAATAATAGGCTATAATTAATTTTCCCGTATTTTACTGCCTGACGGTTTCATTTATAACGTTTGTACTACTGCACCTGTATTGTTCCAACTTATATCCAACTCTTTGTTATGATGAGAGGAACAATTTGAGCTGTAGACGAGCTTTTTAGCTTTTTTATAACAAACGTTATGACAGAAAGTGTAAAGGACATTAATAATAGGCTATAATTAACTATAATTAATTTTCCGTCTTTAACTGCCTGACGGTTTCACTTAGAACATTTGTACTACTGCACCTGTATTGTTCCAACTTATATCCAACTCTTTGTTAGGATAAGAGGAACAATTTGAGATGTAGTAAAGCTTTTTAGCTCTTTTACAACAAACGTTATAGTGTTAGTGTATAGTGTAAAGGGCATTAATAATAGGCTATAATTAATTTTCCCGTATTTTACTGCGTGACGGTTTCACTTATAACGTTTGTACTACTGCACCTGTATTGTTCCGAATTACATCCAACTCTTTGTTATGATGAGAGGAACAATTTGAGATGTAGTAAAGCTTTTTAGCTCTTTTACAACAAACGTTATAGTGTTAGTGTATACTGTAAAGGGCATTAATAATAGGCTATAATTAATTTTCCCGTATTTTACTGCGTGACGGTTTCACTTATAACGTTTGTACTACT
This sequence comes from Paragorgia papillata, assembly GCA_035771165.1. NCBI lineage: Eukaryota > Metazoa > Cnidaria > Anthozoa > Scleralcyonacea > Coralliidae > Paragorgia > Paragorgia papillata. The sequence continues at coordinate 706,622 of JAWNZC010000359.1, forward strand.
GCACCTGTATTGTTCCGAATTATATCCAACTCTTTGTTATGATGAGAGGAACAATTTGAGATGTAGTAAAGCTTCTTAGCTCTTTTACAACAAACGTTATAGTGTTAGTGTATAGTGTAAAGGGCATTAATAATAGGCTATAATTAATTTTCCCGTATTTTACTGCCTGACGGTTTAATTTATAACGTTTGTACTACTGCACCTGTATTGTTCCGACTTATATCCAACTCTTTGTTATGATGAGAGGAACAATTTGAGCTGTAGACGAGCTTTTTAGCTTTTTTATAACAAACGTTATGACAGAAAGTGTAAAGGACATTAATAATAGGCTATAATTAACTATAATTAATTTTCCGTCTTTTACTGCCTGACGGTTTCACTTAGAACATTTGTACTACTGCACCTGTATTGTTCCAACTTATATCCAACTCTTTGTTAGGATAAGAGGAACAATTTGAGATGTAGTAAAGCTTTTTAGCTCTTTTACAACAAACGTTATAGTGTTAGTGTATAGTGTAAAGGGCATTAATAATAGGCTATAATTAATTTTCCCGTATTTTACTGCGTGACGGTTTCACTTATAACGTTTGTACTACTGCACCTGTATTGTTCCGAATTACATCCAACTCTTTGTTATGATGAGAGGAACAATTTGAGATGTAGTAAAGCTTTTTAGCTCTTTTACAACAAACGTTATAGTGTTAGTGTATAGTGTAAAGGGCATTAATAATAGGCTATAATTAATTTCCCCGTATTTTACTGCGTGACGGTTTCACTTATAACGTTTGTACTACTGCACCTGTATTGTTCCGAATTATATCCAACTCTTTGTTATGATGAGAGGAGCAATTTGAGATGTAGTAAAGCTTTTTAGCTCTTTTACAACAAACGTTATAGTGTTAGTGTATAGTGTAAAGGGCATTAATAATAGGCTATAATTAATTTTCCCGTATTTTACTGCCTGACGGTTTAATTTATAACGTTTGTACTACTGCACCTGTATTGTTCCAACTTATATCCAACTCTTTGTTATGATGAGAGGAACAATTGGAGCTGTAGACGAGCTTTTTAGCTTTTTTATAACAAACGTTATGACAGAAAGTGTAAAGGACATTAATAATAGGCTATAATTAACTATAATTAATTTTCCGTCTTTTACTGCCTGACGGTTTCACTTAGAACATTTGTACTACTGCACCTGTATTGTTCCAACTTATATCCAACTCTTTGTTAGTATAAGAGGAACAATTTGAGATGTAGTAAAGGTTTTTAGCTCTTTTACAACAAACGTTATAGTGTTAGTGTATACACTGTAAATGAAAAAGGGCTGAAACGACCCAAATTTGCGTTTTAGCCCTTTTGGGGCCAAAGCTGTTTTGGCCCCATGCGAAAGCCATTTTGGCATTTGGAAGCTAGATCGACACTGACAGGGCCATTTTAGGTACACAAAATAGCCGAATTGGCCCTCTCTTTTCCATAACAGCCCCTTCATTTTCCAAATCAGCCCCACGATTTTCCAATTTAGCCCCTCAAACCAAAACGACTCTCACGCTAGGGTCGGTTTTAGCCCCACTTTTGGGGTCGTTTATGATGTCCATATCTGCCCCAGTGGGCCCATTTTGGCTTTTTTTGGCGAATCGACTCTTTCACTGATCAAAAAGACTCGTGCCAAATCAACCGTTGTGCCAATTTGACTCTTGTGCCAATTCAAATTGACTCTAGTTTTAAGTCGACTATTGCGTCAAATTTACTCTCGCGCTAAACCAACTCTCGTGTAAATACGTAATAGATTGCACAAAATTTTATAGATATTAAAGAAAAAATGTTTCATTAATAATAAAAATTACGTATTTAAAAAATTAAGGCATATGTAATTTGAAAACATGAAACAGTGCGAGGAAATTTAAATTTGGATAGTATTAATTAATTAATTAATATTACAAGCTCTATGAAATAACTTATCGAACACTCGTTCTATACTTATATACATATCAATATTATATTATATCAATATTATATTATATTGTATTACATTATATTATATTATATTATATTAATATAATTGAAATTTTATTTATAGCAGCAAAAAAGTCATTTTATCAACTGCATGCACGATTATTTCAAAATGTATTGTAAATATCTAAGGAGTATTTCGGAACAACATAATTAAATTCATTATTTTCATCACAGGCATGACAAAAATACAAAGGTAGAAATGTGACAAAATCTGATTTTCGTACAATATGTTTATCTCTTGTCAATATTTTTGACACTTTATAAGAATGAAAATGCGAATCTTGACAATCGGTGATAAGAATCTCTACAACAAAGAATACTTTTTCAACGTCGTGTCCTCCAATTACATATATCTTCTTAACCACTGCAAACAATGGCAAAAAATTGTCAAAGCCAATGTGGACAATGCAACCAACTTTGTATTTTATACCATTTACGGTTATCCAGTTCGGCCTGTAAAATGAAATTAAAAAATGCAAAACTTACAAATTAGTAACCTTTTCAGTGGAATTAATTTATGCACAAAATTAAACTAATATTATTTGGGATAAAAAATGACGTATCTCAAATTAAATATTTTAAAGGAGAACATTGCATGGCGACAAAACTAATTGAAGTACATAAGAGAGTATCTAAATTACTAGGGTAATTAAGTACCGTAATTCATTTCATATTAATTTAATATTTTTATTGCTATTATAAAAGCAATACATTATTTGAACTTACATGTAGAAATGTGTATTGTTTTCAATATGTTCTGAATACTTTGTTTCCATAAGTTGGCGTTCAGGTATGCTGTTAATGTCTAGTTGCTTTCCTGCAAGTCAGTACAGCAAACAATAAAATTATAACCACGAATATTAGTGATGTACTTTACTCCGCGATACCAATTATAGCTCGGGTATTTTCACATTCACTAGACATATACCAACTATGTTTTACATGCATTTTCTAACTCAAACACAAATAAAATAAGCATACTGTCATTCGCAAGCCACCGTTAGGCTTGCGATTATTTTCACGTTTGTTTACGTTCGAAAGTTGCAGAAAACGTTGAACATTTAAAAGCAAACCAATCAAACCTGTCAAAATGACGCCGCAAGTTGATTGATTTGTTGTTAAATGTTCAACGTTTTGCACCTTTCAAACGTAAAGAAACATAATCGCAAGGCTAACGGTGGCTTGCACTTGACGTCATGCATGGCGGCCATGTTGGAGGAACTAAACAAATTAATCTCGTTAGCAATTTAGCAGCTATTGTGATTGTATTTGGAGAATGTTTACCTCCAACATGGCCGCCGTATCAAGGGATTGATTGCAAACCATCAATACAGTTTAGTTTGGAAATTTCTTTTGGAACTGTACACGCAACAAACAAAATAAGAAAGAAATCAAGTTTGTTCAAACTCGTGCATTTAGAACAAAATGCATAATTGTCATACCTTTTCCAATTTCTATACATTTTTCTAATGGCGATGTTGCCATTAGTTCATAGCTTTGTCTGTTTTGATGCCGATTTGCAAGAGTCCACCCAATGTTGATAAAGTTTCCAAGAACTGAGGCCAATCTTTTAAACCCTTGGTGTTTAGCTTCGTATCTCATGCACCAAGTTCTGGTCATTGGACCAAGACTATTAAATAGCAAAAGGAGATAAAGCTATTATCTGATTGGCTACTATACTCTATATCTGCTCCTAGATATTAAATAGTAAATGGAAAATTGAGTATACCATAACCCAATTACCTTGAATGCCATGAATACTGTTTACCTTAGCATTGTTCTTGGGTAATGAACAAGATAGTGCATTTTTGGGATAACTGACGCATGTGGATATAGAAGTACAAACTTTTTGTGATGGTCATTTATTAATTCCTGAAGATAAGCGGCGAACTGTGCATTGATAACAGGGGAGAATACAATGTCCATTATCTCCAACATTTGCAGGTATAGTAACCATTTCTCGTCCTGCTCAGGAATGTACGCTCCAATCAATAAAGGCAAATATCTGCCTAAACACCACATTTGTGATGCTGTAACAAATTAACAAAATACTTAAAAATATAAAATGAAAGAAAAAGACTTATAATTATAATATTTTTAGGGGATTAGAAGAATATACTACAAATATTGGTACGAATTTAGGACATATAATGTAATATGTATCAAAAATATAAGTTACTTAAGGTGGCTCCTACTATTTCCTGAAACTGGAAAAAAATGCAAGTTTCAACTTCAGAAAGTGCTTCTGAATATTTTGAAAAAGAATAAAACTGATGTTAAGAACAACGTTTGGAAGATTAAATGCCTTTAATAAATAAAGTGTTTAATCTGTTGCAATGACAACAATGACGTTTCAAAATGACCACAATTTTACATTTAATCCAATTTATTTTAAAAACGAGATCTGTGACACCCAATTATTTTTGCGTTAAAACATTTGTTTAAGTTGAAGTAATCATTAGGCAGATTTAAAAAAATTCTGTAGATCCAATATTTTTTACAGAAAAAAATCAAGCTTTTCTATTTTTCTAAAACAATTTGATCTACAGAATTTTTTCAAAATCTTTCTATTGATTACTTAAACTTAAAGAAATGTTTTCATGCAAAAAATGGGGTCACCAAACTCGTATTTTAAATAAATTGGATGAAATATAAATTTACGGCCATTTTGAAAAGTCAGTGTTGTCATAGCAACACATAATATTATAACACATTATTTGTTAACAGTATTTGGTGCCCTGGTCGTTATTCTATGCACAACGTCAGCTTTGTTCTTTTTCAAAATATTTATGACTACTTTCTGAAGTTCAAACGTGCATTTTTTTCACTTTTCAAGAAACAGTAGCGGGAGTCACCTTAAAAATATTAATCTCATTATTACCTTTTTGTTTTAACGAATTGGTATTCGCAGCTAATGTCTGGGTAGAGATTGGTGTTGGCTTGTTACTGTCATTTAAATAACCAAAATCAAATGATTCCATATTTTGGTTAAGTTGGGCCAAAGTGAAAAAATGCTCTTGCCTTATGCAATATTTTAGTAGCTCTTTTGTTTCGTATTGTAACACTCCTTCAAGAAGATCATGCATAGCATCACCAGGCATGCCCCCAATAACATGGAAGTATCTGGACCGGTTTAGAACAGATCGAAAGTTTATGCCATACACTATGGACAGATCGACTTCTGCGTTTTCGATAAGACTGCATTGTCTATTGTGTCCATTGCACGTTCTTAACTGAAATTCCTGTTCTTTGAACTGAAAAAGAACATTCCTTTTTGTTGTAGGTTTAAATAGATCTTCCACAAAAACTGTAATGCTTAATAGCAAATTACAATCAGGAATCCGATGATTTAGCAAAAGTTAAAATATTACCTTTGTTTTAACATCTTCACTATTACCCATGCATTCTCGACATCTAAGATTAGCAGCAGGTCCAACTTTAAAGCCTCCTATTTCCTGCGAGGAAAGATTATCTCCTGAAACAAAGGCCACAGCTCCTCTAAACGAAAGCATTTTACCGTTTATATTGAACATATGACCAGTGTCCTATAGGGGAAAATGAAAACAGATTTAATATCAAATAAGACAAATTGCGATCCCTTGACGAGTTAGCTGCGCATCCCAGTTAACTCTCAGATAGGAAGTTTTATATATTGCTATATGACCAGTGGTTTGTACATTTCCTCGTTTGTTCGTTAGTTGGTCGTGCACTCATATGGCAAACTGTAAAAGTTGGTGGAATTGTAATGAGTTGCTGCTCTGCATGGAGTTGCTCTAAAATATGCTTGGAATACACACTTTAAGTTTACCTGTTCAAGTATTGAAAGATCATTAACAAACTTTTCCAGAATAGCGTTAGTGCCATATTTCTTTATCACTGGCCTTGTAGCAATAGCTAGTAGTTGTATTGCCTTAAGTTGAGAGCGATTCCCTGGTGTAATGTTTCCCAAGGTGTAGTAAAAGAGCCCTAATTGTGAAATAAACGGTAATAATTCAGAAGCGCGGGAAGATATCCTGAATAGGGGTGTGGTCGAAAGCGCAATTTTCTGATAACTTTTCAATATACAGTATGTTGGATGACATAAAGATAGTCAATTTAAATATGTGATATAGTAAGGGTGTGTTTGCTTTTTTATCACAATGACCACGAGCTTGAGTTTATAATAATAAACTGCTAGCCGAGACAAGCACGTGGCCATTTTGTGACTTATCTTTTTATCTGTCCCTATTATAGCCTAAGTAATTAAGAAAATCATTTAGATACCAATTTTATGTTTTGTTACTTTGCTTCCCAGCGGATTAACGACTTCTACTTCATCATAATACAGAAAAATCTGCAGAGCTTTTGGATCGTGTGCAAACAACGGGTGTTTTTTATACATCTCGCTGTCACAAAAATCTTCTACCAGACCATCGTTCCTTGAATGACCGGATTCAATCTAAAAAGGCATGCAAGTGGTGAAATTTTCAGTCACCGAAACATAAAACCGCGTTCCCAATTAAGGTCGTTTTCCACTTTGCCCGCGCGAGCGGAGCCAGCGGGCTTTGAATGTTGGAAATATTCAACTTCCAAAGCAGAGTGAACAATGTGCGCTCCGCCGGCGAAGGCAAAGCGGACGTAATGCAAAACTATGCGCGCGGCTAACAATTAGCTGCGCCACTTTAAATATACGCCATATTCATTTCATATTTGAATGATTGTTCCAAACCAAAACATACCTCATTTAGAACAGAAGGATTATTTAACATTTGCTGAAGGCTTCCCAATAGAGGTACATCAATTACTTCATCGTCATATTCTTTCCTTATTCTTTTGACACCACTGCGTCTAAATCCATAATAATGGCCCAGTACCCGCCTTGTAGGTTCCTTAAAATACAAAGTAATAAAGAGACGAGAAATAATTTTGGCATCAGAAATACAGTATAGTTAATGTGAAAAATTCATTAAATTTAGTGAATAAAAAAATAACAACTTACCACAAGACCAAACAATTCTTTAAATGCGTGGATTTGCTCATTCTGCGTCATTAGACTTTTAAATGGGTTTGCAATTGGCGACTCCTTTTCAAAAACCTGGTGTAAGTTTGGGATGGTAGTTAAGTCTATGTCAGCAGCACGTAGACAACGGTATGTCGCCGAGCGCAAATTCTCTACCGTATTTTTTACTAAATTTGAGGAACTAGTGACCATGTCATCAACCGTCTTTTGAGTTAAACGATGCATTTCTTTCATTCGTAGTATAAAGCTAGCGCTTTCTAGTTTACTTTGATGTTCATCTGGTTGGTCTGGTTGTAAATCGTTAGGAAGATGGAAGGGTTGCTCCATATCTTCTCCGATTGGGTTGTCGTCGTTCGGATTACAGCGATTATGTCCATGCGCCTCAGCCCTTTCTGCCGTATGGTCAAAAGACGTAACATTTTCCGCATTGACTAAAATATCCGCGTGCTTTCTCCTAAGATGACTCCTGTAACCTTCGAAAGTTTTACTGGTTTTACAGCAACCCCTAAAGCCACAAACGACGTGGAAATTCGGTTTATTCCCATGTACTCGATTATAATGATTCAATAATATATTCAAAGTTAGAGCGGTAAACCCGGTACAGAGATGACACTCAAATGGCATCCTAAACCTAGCCTCTGCGGAGGAGAGAGCTAAAATCCCCTCAACTGCTACAGTTGGAAGAATTTGTAATCTTCGTTTAACTTGCATTTCCGACTGGATACAGTATATCATTAATATTCATTTGATCACTAAAGCGATATTATTAAGCCGCGGGAAACTGCCGGAATCGAAGGCGGCGTATTATTTTTTGGGTTTATTTGCTTGTATTTTAAACCAATTAGCCCCAACCCATTGGACTCTTTATTAAATAAACTGTGCTTATGTTGTTAAACAGCTTGAAGTCAAATTCATCCGTAGATATGTGTGCATTGTCCATTAACACCTACTTTAAGCTTAGCGCTAAGCACGGGTGTTTTGCAACATCAATTAGCTAAACCTAAATTTGGGACAGTTGCGCAAGAATGTATTTTGTTGACCTTGGTGAGTTATCAGTGGCAATATATCTCACGTGGCAATATATCTCACCGCGGTAAAAGTTATATTATGAGCAAAGAACAAAATATACAAATACTCTCAATGTCTTGCAATCATGACACAAACAATATATACGGTCCGGGAGATGTGCTATTTGTGTGGCATTCCCAATTAATTGGATGCTACATATTACATGTTATTTGGCCCGCTATTCTTTGCTTGTACATTTTCCCGCGGCTAGAGATTATCGAACTGATAACAGCGGTCGTTTCGCGCAAACCTAAAAATATAATATCCATTCTCTTGAGAAGAAAAAATTAAACAACAAAGAATGTGACTATTCGTGAACATTGCCGTTGGTAATGATACCAAATTATTTGACGTCGCAATTAAAAGTTAAAAAGTAGCTATACATGACCCACTATTAACTGCAATGCAGTTGTTATATATAGCCCTCGAACACAAGGCAGTACTTTTGAAATTTGAATTCACTCTAAAAGTAAATCAAATTCTGAACCCAACAATAGTTCATAACATTTGCAATAATCAAATGGGGTGACATGGAACCTTGTATCATGAGATGCCACACAAATCGCACCGAGTGGCAAGCTTGATTTTTATGATTGCAAGGTGTTGAGAGAGTTTGTTTTGACGCTAACTGTAGCGCGTTCTTTGGCTATAGAGCTTCCTGCGCAGCTAAAAATTATCACTGATAACATAATACAAGCTAATCAGAAATTTATTTCGCGCAATACCGCAAATAACATTCACACACTCCCCTGAGAATTAATGAACAAAACCATTCGATTATTATTATTTACTATCGTAAATGACGTTATTTAATATAGAATGGTATTATGAACAGAAGGTAGTTTAATGGTGAATGGATCTGACGCACATCTGAGATAACGTGAAGTTTTTGAGTCGAGTATTTTGCAACTGAAATTTTAGAGAGGGTTCCTACTAGTTGTCTATTTCAGTGACTAACCAGATGCAGATCCAACTTGTTACTTCAAGTAACCTAGATAAATAGCCACCTATTTTGGTATAAAAAATATATTTTTCTTGTATATAATTGTTGAGCGCTTATTATAGACTTATGGATTTTAATATATAGTTCAGAATTTAAGTTATTGTAGATCTTCTAAAACTCTCAGGTTTTACACTTTTACGGTTTTACAGACAAATATTTTTATCTGCCATACCATGTACATTGTACATGCACGATGGACTTCCGTTTAGTTTGATGGGTTATTAGTGCTGATATAGCCGCGGGAAGATGTTCTATCCTATTGGTGTCAAAACACTCCCTACTAACAGAATACACTTCTAAACTTTCGTGAGAAATGTACGATTTGTGTGCGTATCAGTACAACTAGGTTCCACGTTACTCAATGTGGCATGCGATTATTGCGAATCTTATGAATATTTATTTAGTTCAGAATTTGATTTACTTTTAGGGAGTCTAAGATACTGTTTTGTGCACAACGCCTATATATTGTATATAACCACTGCATGACATTACAGTTAGTGTATAATATAGTGGCAATCATGGTGCCCTGCATGATACTTTTTTAAATACTAAGTCATCTAATTTGGTACTCATTAATAATATATTCAACAGCAATGTACATGCATAATGACAATTTTTGAGTGTTTTTGTAATTCTCAGGGAAATGGATTTTATTTGCGGGATTGCGCGAAAATGAACTTCCGTTTAGTTTGAAGGTTATCAGTGCTAATCTAGCCGCGGGAAGATGCTATCTCCTATCGGAGTCCTGGCCAAAACGCTTTCAACATTTCATGCAACATCGTTCAACATTGTTGATATGTTGAACGAAAATTTGAACATGTTCAAATTTCGTTCAACATCATTCAACACCATTCAACAACGTTCAACATCATTCAACAGGGTGGCCAAACGCTTTAAACATGTTGAATCACGGTTGAATTCAACAATGTTGAACGAGTTGAATGAAACGTTGAAAGCGTTTGGCCAGGCCTTAACATAATACAATCTAAACTTTCGTGTGATGTACCATTTGTGTGGTATCGCAATGGCGTATACAAGGTTCCATGTTACTCAATGTGGCATGTGCCGATTATTGAGAATCTTATAAATATTTATTTAATTCAGAATTTGATTTACTTTTATGGAGTCTAAGATACTCCACAATACCAATTCAATTATTATTAAGTTAACTGTTTTGTGCACAACGCGTAGTATGTTAATATAACCATGCTGCATTACATTACAGTTTGTATAATATAGTTGCAATCCTGGTGATTGAGGTAAATTAATGCTTGCATGATACTTTTTAAGTACGACCTCATGGGATTGCGCGAAAATGGACTTCCGTTTAGTTTGATAGGTTATCAGTGCTGATCTAGCCGCGGGAAGATGCTATCATCCTATATCCTATCGGAGTCAAAACACTCCCTACTAACACAATACATTTCTAAACTTTCCGGCGTGGGAAATGTGAGATTTGTGTGGCATCTCAATGGCGTATCAGTACAAGATTCCATGTTACTACCATGCATGTGGCATGTGATTATTGCGAAATGCGAATTTTATAAATAATTATTTAATTCACAATTTGATTTACTTTTATGGAGTCTAAGCTACTCCACAATACCAATTCAATTGAGTTAACTGTTTTATGCAAAACGCGTAGTATATTAATATAACCACTGCATTACATTATACAGTTTGTATAATATAGTTGCAATCACAGTGACTGAGGTAAATTAATACTGATGATCTCACGAATGCTTGCATTGCGCGAAAATGAACTTCCGTTTAGTTTGATAGGTTATCAATACACTTCTAAACTTTCGTGAGAAATGTGGGATTTGTGTGGCATCTCAATGCCAATGGCGAATCAGTACAAGGTTCCATTTTATTACCATGTGGCATGTGATTATTGCGAATTTTATAAATATTTATTTAGTTCCAAGAATTTGATTTACTTTTAGAGGATTTAAGGTACTTCACATATACCAATTCAATTGAGTGAACGGTTTTGTGCACAACGCGTATATAGTGTATATATCCATGACATTACAGTTTGATACTTTTTAAGTACGAAGTTACATAATTTAATGCTCATTAATATTCAAGAACAATGTACATGCATAATTATATTTCTATTCTCTTTCGCTTCGCTCAGTCGAATAGAAAATATTTCATATGTAAGTAAGTACAACGAGACAAGTTGGAGGTGACTGCCCAGCAATGTCAGCAGGTCAAAATGATGATGACGCATGCGGTAAAAATTTCGCTGTACTTCACTTGCAGCTAGTGGCGTTAATCGTTATACATGTATGTCATTCTTAAAATACTGTGTATTTAAATAATGAGCAAAATTAATGGAACATCTACAAAGAACGTGTAACTTGATAAATAAAAGCCACAGTTTGTAGTATAACAAGTCAAGTTTAATTTGTAATTCAAACTGAACACATGAGTCAACGATCGATGTTGAGTAATTAAAATGCTTCACAGTCACGCCCTTGAGTAACACGCATGATTTGTCTCCCGGGTGGCGCCACGCACTTGTCGTTATCTTAAATTGTCGCTGATTCTGGATCGGGAGAAAGTGCTTTTTATCTGATTTTGGCAACAAAAACAGCTTCAGGTGAAACTGTGAAAGAAGTGGTTTTATCTCCTTTCAAAAGTTTCTATTGGTTGGGAGTAAACTTCTGTTCATGTGACATATTATTCGGAGAGTATAAATATGAGCCTTCTATTTGGGGTATATCAGTTCGAGCTTTTGTAAGTCAGACTTAGCCTGAGCTAGCTACATCTATGGATACCTTCAAGAAAACGTTTACATGTTTGGAATTGAAAGACTGGTTGGTGTACCATGATTTTCCAAACGATGTTGTGGAACGTTTTGGTGAGTTACCCATCCTATTTTTCAGTTCATAAACTTTTGTATTATTAGTGTAACTTTTGTAATAATTTTAAAAATATTTGTATATGTATAGGGAACGAATTTTTAGATGGTGAGGACGTCCAAGTCTTATATAAAGACGAAGTAGAATTAAGGAGTTTTTTCCCTTCCTTTAAACTCCGTCAAAAATTCAAAGGATTGCTTATTGACGTATTAGGAGAAAAGGTAAGATGCTTTCACGAAGGTTTATTAGTTCATATTATGTATTCTTTATTGTACGAGTACTGTTCTTGAAAGAATCAAATAATCAATGATTAAAATGATAGACATGTTAACAAGCGTTCAAATGCATGTAGGTGTGTGTTCAGGTATCTGGCCTGGGAACGATCTCTCACGCGCCCGTGATCAATATGTCGTTTTAGATAATTTAGAGCATGCGTACTAAGTATTGGCGCCAACTTTGCAAGTGACCGTTGGGATTTCTTTGGAAGAGGACGAAGTTTAACGGCTAAAACCTCATTCATTTCAGTATTTCTTATTATTCAGATGTTACCAGTTGTCAGGAAAATACGTTTGAGAAACACTTATAGTAGTGGACTTATAGTAGTAGAGAGGATGTTAATCGTTGCAAACCGTTTCTTTGTGTGTGGACGACCGACTCAATAATTATTCAAAAGTCGTTGTCGAATGTGAACTTGTGGATACAAGTTAACTTTTTAAACTGATACGAACTACAACTATTTAGTAATTTCAGCTTTTCTGTTTGTAGGTTCCAATTGCTGTGAGTGACGATGAAAATGAAAATGAAGGAAGTGTAACCAGCGATGGCCCTGGCGTCTCCAGTCCATCGACATCGTCCGTTTATAATAGTTCTCCTGATCAAGAAGGTCTTTCGGTTGTACCGACAGGAAAAGTAAGTATTGATATTGCGCGATATTTTAGATTTCTAATATACTGTATGTTTGTTTATATTGTGTTTTGCTGTGGCTTTAGTATAAATAGTACAGTACGTTAATTGGAAGCATTTTAGTCTTCATATAAAGCTTCCTGTTAAAACCGACATTTACTGAGGTTATCAGGTTATAGCTATTTATAATTTTATATATCGTTGTTTCTTGAATCTTTGGGGATCTGTTGTACAGTAGTAGATCAATGCTTTATGATTCCTATACTTTAATATTTGGCCCCTTTTGGTATATAAGACAAGAGTTTGAATGCAGTCATGGACATTGGTCCGATCTTAGTGTTATTAAAACTGCAGCTGTACGGTACTAAGTTGTCATTATTTCTTTTCGAAATATAAACTTGAATTTGTCTTTCTTTGCGTTTGTCTAATTCCTGTATAATTTTGTAAGGTCACTTTTGAGAGTCAGGACAATGTACATTGTACAATGTACGAGTTTGTAGAACTGTGCCAGCATATAAAATTTTCTGATTTGTGTCATTTACATTGAAGCAAAACCCTCCATTTTAATTGTGCTGTTGATATGGAAATGTATTATTTAATCACATTTCTATGGTCTGTACTATGATATACATGAGCTACACAGTCTTTGGGAACCTGCAGGGCTGTTGGAAGAACATTTTTATGTTCTGGAACTCTGTCCTAAACACGATGTGTGGGTGCAAAGATGTTGTGTAGGAACAGAACTGTACAGATTAGAAATATGATTATTGATATCTTTCCAAACAGAACACACATGAATCTGGCAAAAAAAGACGGCAAAAGAATAGAGAAAAAAGACAACGACTAAAGAAGAAAGAGAAACTTTTAGATTATAGAAGAGAAAGGAAAATGGCAATTAATAGTCTGAAAACATCTGTAGTCCATTTGAAATCTGAAAATGATAAACTAAAGGATGAAATTCAGAGAAAAAAATGTCGTGCAGAACTAAACTCTCTTAAAATGTCAAAATTGAAATCCACCAATGATAATCTGATATCAAACCTGAATTTTGAGAAGTCCAAGAATGTCAAAACTATAATCAGAGATCAGCTAACATCGGTTTTAGATGACAAAGGGGAGGGAGTTATTTTAGGAAAGGGTTGTTTTGGGGTTTGTAAGCTCATGAGGTTACATGTTTCTGGTGAATCTGTACTTGTTGCGGCAAAGGAGTATGAATTATTTGTAAGAGAAGAGGATATAATTCATGAAATGACTATTTTAACTCAAGTTTCACACAGATGTTTTTCTTTCGTGTTTGGTGTTGCTATTGATATTAACCCCAAATTGCTTATTATGGAATTTTGTGGTCTGGCTGATTCAAAATGTTGTACAGTATTTTCATTGTTGAAGGGTAATGCTCCTATTTCTCTTTTACCAAACAATTGGTTAGAAGTCCTGGGCAAGTGTTGCGATGGACTTTTCTATTTGCACTCATTGGGTATTGTCCATTGTGACATTAAGTCAGATAACATCATGGTCATCCAGGGTTCTGCTATGCAGTTAGAGCCAAAAATAGTAGATTTAAATAAGGCTAATTATGTTAGTGATTGTGTAGTAAAAAAGATTCCAAGTAATAGAAGGAAATTTTACAAATGTAATTATCCACACATTGATCCTGCATTGTATGATGGGTTGTATCCCACATGCACTGCTACAGATGTGTATAGCTTTGGTATGCTGCTACGTCGTGTTTCAAAATTACATGTACCAGTGCTGGAGCATCTTAAGAAATTGTACCTTCTGTGTGTTAATCCAGTATTAGATCAAAGGCCATCTTTTAATGATCTGAAGTTGCAACTTACTGTAATAAATCTATAATTAATTTTAAGAAATTATTATAAATCTTATAATTATTATAATTAAAATTTTATAATTATTATAAAAAGGTAACATTTTGGCTGGTAGAAATTATATTACTTTCTAACTAAATTAGTTCTGTACAGTATAACATTTTTCTACATGTACATGTAATGTTATTTATACAATAATTTGAACAATATGCACGTTCTTATTGGTCAACAGCCATAATCTATAAATGGACAGATGCACAGATTACATCACTGATGTGGTCTGATTTATGTAAAATAATGGATCTGACTACACCACCACCAGCCAATGACGTACGTTGCTTGATTTGTATAGATCATGGATCACGTCAGATGATTTCAATGCCCTGGCTGGGATTCACTGGGAAAATTTAGAAAGTCTTTTAACACATTTAGAAATTTAAAAAAACAAACAAAAACCTTTAGAAATTAAAAAATAATTTCTTTTTTGACTGCGTCTCATGGGCCACGTTACAAGTGATGTCATCTGTGTATCTACACCTGAACAGACAACAGCAAACTGGAATCTATAGCATTTGTAATATTTTCTTTTTAATCAGCTGGCATGCCTAAGTAAATAAATTCCATGTAAACTTTCAAAAAAAGCCTTGACCTTCTTTGCTTAAATGACTTTTGTAGAATTTAATATGTTTGCATGGATAGAGATTATATTTGGGAGCCTGGGAACACTTATAATTGGAGGGAATTTTCTGTTTCAAAATATAAATGTAACCACAGATTGTGATTGCTGAATAGTTAAACTAAGAAACTTTGTTGTAAGTGGTTTAGTTATATTTGGGGGTGGTGGTTCTCTTGGAGAGGCATCTACTGTACTTTCAGGTTAGTTTTGCTAGGCTTATCTAACCAATGTTTGCAAAAAGAGAACAGTAAAAGCTGATAGGAAATAACTAAATATGTCTAGAATTTTAAATAATATGGGCAATTGGGTTATAGCAACATAATTTTGGAGAGTGAAGCAAAAGTTAAAAACTTTTGTAAGTTCCATTCATTTTACAGGGAATGGAGGGGGGAAAACATATCTTATTACGATAAATTTTAGTAGTACTAATGTCATGTTGCAACCATTTTCTTTATAATTATTCAAGGCTAAAACCTGTAACTGGATAGAGAAATTCAAACTGCCCACCATGGTATGTACTAGTACTGTATATTTCAATAGTTTTGTTATGAGATACATTGTACTGTACTTGCTTTGCTCTAGTGAATTCTGATCTTTGACTTGTTTCTTTTGACATATACAAGTACATGTACAATACAGGCATGCATGCATGCTGGGTGAGGTGAAAATGAACTTCTGAGATATTTCTTAATCTCAGGGCTCAAAATGGCTGCCAGCTATAATAGCTGGCATTTTCACGCCGCTAGCCGGCTAGTGTATATGTTTTATAACGTAGTGTAACATCTTACAACGTGGTGTAATGTTATAGAACGTAGAAAACGTCTCACAACAAAGTGTGACGTCTTATAACATAGCGTAATGTAACGTCTTTAAACATAGCTTATTAACGTCTTACAACACAGCGTGATGTTGTATTACCTAGCTTTAATAACGTGTTATAACGTAGCGTAACGTCTTAAAACATAGTGTAACTTCCAATGTAGTGTAACGTCTCACAGCCTAGCGCGACGTCTACAGTAAATGAGATTCTTTTTTGAATATGAGCTTATTAACTAAAACAATTCCTGGGTGGGCCTCTCATGGACTCACATAGCAAGCAAATAATGCAAGACAGCCTACAAAAATATCTAAATCCAAAATATTTATTTTGAACCCTGAATCTGGTGCAAATGTGTGCATATGCTGCCAGCTATATTCATAAGGATATGTAGTGGCCAATTATTCTTTTATAGGTATTTAAATTAGCCTTTTGCATCTCATATAAATAAGTTTTGTGGAAACACCACATAAAATATTTATTTGCTAAGCTTTTGGCCTGTTGATTCTAGCAATTCTTCACGTGAAGAATAATGGAATATATTGAGATTGCAAAACATGACACTATTTCTCAGGAGGGACAGCCATTAAACAGCACGTGGTGTGCCCTATTTCGGAGAACATTCTTGATTTTGTTTTCTAATTAATAAAATTAACGTGATACACCATTGTATTCTTACATGATTTAATTGATCATTTGCTTAGTTTATAAATGACATGAGCCAACAGCTTGTTGTTATTGCTCTGATGAAGGCCTTAGTCAACAGGCCAAAAGCTTAGCAAAGAAATATTTTACATGGTGTTTCCACAAAACTTATTTATATTACATTATCGCCATGAAAACTTTCAAAGAATTAATCTTTTCAATCTCCTTGGGTATATCATTGAAAAGGCTAAATTAAATGCATGCAGTATACTGTACTGTATGTGTGAAACAATACTGTATAAATGGGCTGTACAGTATCTTGAATAACGCATGTACATTGTATACTGTGAAATTACTGTACATTGTAAATGAGTCAGTTTAATTTATTTTAACTTTTTTGTTATATATTTAAGTTTTCAAAGTCTGTGGAAACTGGCTTGACTGAGGGAAACTTGACAGAAAACTTGGTAAATGAATTGATTAGAGATGTCTGCACTTGTATTTTGACATACACCCGTTATCCTAGTGCTGAACATCGTCGTACCATTGCTAAAATGATCGTACAGAAGTACCCTTGTTTAGCGGATAAAAAAATTACAGACAGCACTGTTCAATGGGTAAGAATTACTAGTACTGTGTTTTAACCAATTGTATTTCATATTTATATTTTTTTAGGTTTACGCAAATGCATTATGGTTTTATTAGTAATATTTCCTTTATTAGGTGCTTTTTTCTTTGAATACAATTACTGCATTTCATCCTACCCCCCTTATTTAGTGACTGTGGACTGTTATTTACAGTATACTGTATATAGGCTAGGCAGCATAACAAATGTGGTTGAGGTTTGAATGTTCAATTCGAACTCCATCTTTGCACTATTCTTTGAATCTACAGTTGGTTAGTTGGAATTGCAGAATGATTAATCAGATATATTTTTACTATGGGTAATTGGACTAAGGAAATCTGTTTGAGTGAATGTTTTCTGTAAAGGTGAACTTCAAATTGAATATCAAAACTTAGAATCAATTCATGACCAAATGCAAATTTTGAGATATAATTCTGTATTTAGCAACAAATGTCAGAACTGTGCACTGAAAAGTACATGTAAGTTGAAACTGACAATAAATTGGTTAAAATTAGTATTTCCAATACTGAAGAACAGTAAACTGTAAGTGCTGTTGCCCTGACTGTGTGAATAATCAAACTGTATTTTGTTGAAAATAGATAATATTTTGAACTATAGACAATAGTACCCAGTTGTCTTTTTAATTGCAAGGAAACAGTTGTTAACATACAATAGTTAAGGTGTCTCCCATGTACACTTAATCCTAGGGAGTCACCTTAAATCACTGTTATTTTGTGTGCCTGCATCATTGGATAAATGAAGTGCCCCTAATGCCAAAAATGTTTTTGTTTCAAATTGAAAGCACCTCAATAATGAAGATTCTGGATATTGATTGTTGTTTTTGAGTTATTGAGGTTTTTGTAATACGCAAATATGGCATGTTGTCTGATGTAAGATAAGGAAAAACAGAATTGTGAAACATTTAATGTACCACAATTCACATCATCATATGCCTTATTTGCATATATTAAAAAGTTAAGAACAAAATTCGATAATGTTGAACTTTCAATGACATTCTTCATATTTTACAAGGTGTTTTTAATCTAAACCGAAGTAATTTGAGGGATAGGGGCACTTTAAACATTTCATAAAACTACAGTAGGTACAGTACTCTTCCCACAGTGCCTGCAATGCACGCTAGAGTTTTCTTTGTATCATTAACACATTACTGCCTAGAAAGGCAAAGGTTTCTACCTTTTACTAGTAAAATCATCTGACCAGTGTTAGAGATAGTAATACAGTAAAGGAACAGTTTTTGCCAAGTTAGGTACATGTAGGAATTGGTTAATTTGATGGGGATTTCAGTACTTACAGTACAACTGTATATGATATGTATATTATAAATTACATTAATTTCAAGTGTTATATATATTTCAGGGTTCTATTGCAGTTAAACTTTTCAATCGAATGAAAAAACTACAAAGGAAACGTCGGCCCACAAGCCAGGTCGTAGTTGTTGAACCAAAAAAAACACATAAGAAACATGATGATGAGCCTGTTTGGGCAGCCATTCCATGCTTTAAGGAAGGAGAGGATATTGAGACTGCAACCCAGATTTGGCAATCCATTTTCTCTTGTTATAAAAAAAAGCCTCGGGATGGAAAATTGGCGAAAGAATTAATGGAGAGTACATTTGTGCTAAGAAGGCGGCAAATTCTTTGTGGAGCAACAGTTCCAGTTGTTGAAGTGGTGGCAAAATATCCACCTCTTTCCCAGTTAAGCCATGTAAGTGTTCAAATAGCTGTATTGTAATCAAATGGTATCATTGTTTCTGTACTGTATTTACGTTTCTGTATCATAAAACCAGTATGGAGTACTGTATGTAATGATGCCACTTGGTTGGTATGGGAAAATATCCCAGACCTCAGTCTTGTACTGTCAAGACCTTGGTATGATACTGCTGTTTTCAGGTGACTGTGCCGCGCGCTGAATTTTGATCATTGTTGGCATTGTCTCAACTCCTACTTGACACGGCCCAAAGTACAAGTTCACACGGTGTCAAGTACAAGTTTAGTTTAGTCAAGGTTATTTAAAATGCTTGTCGACAATAGCTCTTTTACTGTAAAATCAATGGACAAAGCTTTTCCACTAGTAATACCTCCTTCCGCATTTGCTAATATTATCTCAGAACTTGCTGTCTGGATTCGGCGTTAAATGTTATTAGTGTTCAATTTCAGTTCGTTGGGATAAGTGAAATGTGATTGGTTGATACAAAAATAAACATTAATTTACAACTGACAAAATTTTGATTCGAGCATTAAAAATAACCTTAACTAAACTGAACTTGTACTTGACCCCATGTGAACTCATACTTTGGGCCATGTCAAGTAGGCGTTGAGACAATGCAAACAATGATAAAAATTTGGTGCGTGGCGCAGTCACCTTAAAACAGCAGTATTTTCTTGTACAGACCTTGTTCTTGGTAAATAATCTTTAAATGTTATAAACATGTGAACAAATATAACTAGTTTTTGCCTTTTTCAAGATTGATCTCTCTTTCACCCCACTTCTACTTTGCTGCCAATTCCTTTTCACATGAACAGCTGTTTTGAAGTTCACTATGTTACTGACAGCTTGTACTAATTAGAGTTATGTTGTTATGTACATCACAGTATGTTCAATGTTACAAAAGGTTTATTTTTTATTAATAGATCAAGGCAGAATTGTCTCGCATCTTTCACAACCCAGATGTAACACGAGCTGCAAATGAAAGTTTCAAATTGTGGGTTCCCAAAATTCTGAAATATGGAACAGAAAAGAACCTTACGATTATTTCTGAAATGGAAAGTGCTTTATCAAATCAAGATGAAATGAATGCTTCTGATGACATGGGTATGTGCAATGACTGCTAATTTTACTATTTTGTACAATGTTATGTGTATGTTCATAGGTAGTATACATGTGATATGATAACTTTTCTGTTTCTGTATAAAGTTTTATTGATTTTCATATTATGTACCTTCATACACATGTACAGTACGTATATAGTCCTGTCTTAGTATAAAATTATTCAAATTACCTACATATACATGTAGAATACAGGTAGTGTACCTTAGAACATACTTTTTGTCCCTTAACCCTTTGAACAGCAGGTGGGCTTTTGATTTCATTCAGCAGAGGAAAGGGGCTGAGGCTGACCTCAACAGAAATGGTTGAACAGGCCTTGTACAGTTCTTGAAATATAAAAATCTTTTGAAAAATGACATATCCAGTACATACAGGCTCATGGAATTTGTATCAGTAGTACACCACTGTTGTGGCTATGCTAAAATGACATTTCAAAGTCAATTTCTTCAAAAACAATTTTTTACAGTCAAACCTCAACAAACACAGAAAAACAGTCCTGATATCGAGCATTGATCAAGACACATTTTGTTTTTGGCTGCCATGTTGGGTGACACAAATTTGTCATCCAACATGGTGGCCAAAAGCAAAATACATTTAGATACTATGAAAGGTTATAATAACTCCTGCTAAAACTTGATATGAACAATATCAAACCGACTTGTTACATGTTTCTTGTAATTTGAGTGCAAAATTTGCTTTTGAAGAAGATTTTGTACACGCATGAAATTTTTATTATACTGTACAGTAGTCACATGACCAGCTACAATATCACCGTTTTCGTTATATCACTGTATATAACATGTTATGGCTATTGCCACCCATCTTTTTCACTTTCTCATTTAGCATGATTTTTTTAATTCTAGAAATTAAATCAAGAGCAGCTTTGTTTGTTGTTGATCAAGTCCTATCAAAGCGTGTTAAAGGAAACAGCAAAAACACTCAACAGGACCAAGTAATGATTATTGTAAAGGTAATATATTTTACTGTTGCAGGAGGCTTTTTTCGGTTCTTGGCAGACGTGAGTGAATATAATCACATTTTACAGTACAGTAATCAGGAATATATTATTTGTTTACCATGAAAAGTCTAATTGTAGGTTTTGTTGTTTTTAGGACACCAAAAATGTGGTTGATACAATATCAAACTTGGCACAACCCCATATTCTAGTTTTGGGCAGTGTACTTGAATACGAAAAGCTGTATTTGGTAATAGAAGGGAAGGAGTACTGCACGATCACAAACAACTGCTGTTTTGAGGCTGTTCTTGCCTTGTTGGCAAGTTTTTATATTTTTAATATAGACTACAGTAACGCCAAGAGTGTTCTATGCTTCCTAGAAACTATAATACTTGGTAATACCAAACATGGTGGCCAGTTGCCAATAAGAGTTTCATCATTTTTCAATGCATTATCATAAGTACATGCATGTATTTTATTGGCACCATGCTTATACCTTTTTTTGTTTCGGAGTTGTGTTGGCTTAATCAACTAGTATAGCACAGTAGGTCAATTTACATGTACATGTATCAATGAAAAACTTTGATTATTTTGTTCAAACATTTTAAACTGTTACTGTATATGTACTGTACCAAGTTCTGTAGCGCAGTAATATATAAATAATAAACGTGTTGTTTCCACAATTCTCACTTTAGTGATGGTACTGTATGTTATTCCATTTGCTAGTCAAAAGTTGAAAGAGACTCTGCTTCTTCTATCACATCCCCTTGGCTAAAACTGCCATCTATCATTGGAGCCAAAACAGCTCTGCTCAGCAAGCTAAATCTACACTTTTTAGGGGCCAAAAAGCCTTCGAATAGGAGCCAAATTGACTCCTTGTTTTTCTAAAACAGCCCCACGATTTTCTGAAATGGCTCTGGTAAAAAGTTGAAACAGCCCCTGTCTTTTCCATAACAGCCCTTCCATTGGGGCTAAAACTACCCTCTATTGCAGCCAAAATAGCTCTGCTCAGCAAGCTAATTCGACACTTTATGGGCCAAAATGCCTTCGAATAAGAGCCAAATTGACTCCTTGATTTTCTAAAACAGCCCCACGATTTTCTGAAATGGCTCTGGTAAAAAGTTGAAACAGCCCCTGTCTTTTCCATAACAGCCCTTCCATTGGGGCTAAAACTACCCTCTATTGCAGCCAAAATAGCTCTGCTTAGCAAGCTAATTCGACACTTTATGGGCCAAAATGCCTTCGAATAGGAGCCAAATTGACTCCTTGATTTTCTAAAACAGCCCCACGATTTTCTGAAATGGCTCTGGTAAAAAGTTGAAACAGCCCCTGCCTTTTCCATAACAGCCCTTCTATTGGGGCTAAAACTACCCTCTATTGCAGCCAAAATAGCTCTGCTCAGCAAGCTAATTCGACACTTTATGGGCCAAAATGCCTTCGAATAGGAGCCAAATTGACT
Organism: Paragorgia papillata; assembly: GCA_035771165.1. Classification (NCBI taxonomy): domain Eukaryota; kingdom Metazoa; phylum Cnidaria; class Anthozoa; order Scleralcyonacea; family Coralliidae; genus Paragorgia; species Paragorgia papillata. The sequence continues at coordinate 729,334 of JAWNZC010000359.1, forward strand.
CCTTGATTTTCCAAAACAGCCCCACGATTTTCTGAAATGGCCCTGGTCAAAAGTTGAATCAGCCCCTGCCTTGTCCATAACAGCCCTTCCATTGTGGCTAAAACTACCCTCTATCTTGGAGCCAAAACAGCTCTGCTCAGCAAGCTAAATCGACACTTTTTAGGGGTCATAATGCCTCTTAATAGGAGCCAAATTGACTCCTTGATTTTCCAAAACAGCCCCACGATTTTCTGAAATGGCCCTGGTCAAAAGTCGAAACAGCCCCTGCCTTTTCCATAACAGCCCCTGTCTGAAGCCAAAACAGCCCTTACCCTCAAAGAGCCAAATCGTCCCTTAGGGGCCGGCTTGTTATAGGTGCCATTTTGACCCCCAAAAAAGATCTATTTTGCGGTCACCGTTTTGGCCCTATTTTTTGGGTCGTTTCAGCCCTTTTTCATTTACAGTGTAGTGTAAAGGGCATTAATAATAGGCTATAATTAATTTTCCCGTATTTTACTGCGTGACGGTTTCACTTATAACGTTTGTACTACTGCACCTGTATTGTTCCGAATTATATCCAACTCTTTGTTATGATGAGAGGAACAATTTGAGATGTAGTAAAGCTTTTTAGCTCTTTTACAACAAACGTTATAGTGTTAGTGTATAGTGTAAAGGGCATTAATAATAGGCTATAATTAATTTTCCCGTATTTTACTGCCTGACGGTTTAATTTATAACGTTTGTACTACTGCACCTGTATTGTTCCAACTTATATCCAACTCTTTGTTATGATGAGAGGAACAATTTGAGCTGTAGACGAGCTTTTTAGCTTTTTTATAACAAACGTTATGACAGAAAGTGTAAAGGACATTAATAATAGGCTATAATTAACAATAATTAATTTTCCGTCTTTTACTGCCTGACGGTTTCACTCAGAACATTTGTACTACTGCACCTATATTGTTCCAACTTATATCCAACTCTTTGTTAGGATAAGAGGAACAATTTGAGATGTAGTAAAGCTTTTTAGCTCTTTTACAACAAACGTTATAGTGTTAGTGTATAGTGTAAAGGGCATTAATAATAGGCTATAATTAATTTTCCCGTATTTTACGGCGTGACGGTTTCACTTATAACGTTTGTACTACTGCACCTGTATTGTTCCGAATTATATCCAACTCTTTGTTATGATGAGAGGAACAATTTGAGATGTAGTAAAGCTTTTTAGCTCTTTTACAACAAATGTTATAGTGTTAGTGTATAGTGTAAAGGGCATTAATAATAGGCTATAATTAATTTTCCCGTATTTTACTGCCTGACGGTTTAATTTATAACGTTTGTACTACTGCACCTGTATTGTTCCAACTTATATCCAACTCTTTGTTAGGATAAGAGGAACAATTTGAGATGTAGTAAAGGTTTTTAGCTCTTTTACAACAAACGTTATAGTGTTAGTGTATAGTGTAAAGGGCATTAATAATAGGCTATAATTAATTTTCCCGTATTTTACTGCGTGACGGTTTCACTTATAACGTTTGTACTACTGCACCTGTATTGTTCCGAATTATATCCAACTCTTTGTTATGATGAGAGGAGCAATTTGAGATGTAGTAAAGCTTTTTAGCTCTTTTACAACAAACGTTATAGTGTTAGTGTATAGTGTAAAGGGCATTAATAATAGGCTATAATTAATTTTCCCGTATTTTACTGCCTGACGGTTTAATTTATAACGTTTGTACTACTGCACCTGTATTGTTCCAACTTATATCCAACTCTTTGTTATGATGAGAGGAACAATTTGAGCTGTAGACGAGCTTTTTAGCTTTTTTATAACAAACGTTATGACAGAAAGTGTAAAGGACATTAATAATAGGCTATAATTAACTATAATTAATTTTCCGTCTTTTACTGCCTGACGGTTTCACTTAGAACATTTGTACTACTGCACCTGTATTGTTCCAACTTATATCCAACTCTTTGTTAGTATAAGAGGAACAATTTGAGATGTAGTAAAGGTTTTTAGCTCTTTTACAACAAACGTTATAGTGTTAGTGTATAGTGTAAAGGGCATTAATAATAGGCTATAATTAATTTTCCCGTATTTTACTGCGTGACGGTTTCACTTATAACGTTTGTACTACTGCACCTGTATTGTTCCGAATTATATCCAACTCTTTGTTATGATGAGAGGAACAATTTGAGATGTAGTAAAGCTTTTTAGCTCTTTTACAACAAACGTTATAGTGTTAGTGTATAGTGTAAAGGGCATTAATAATAGGCTATAATTAATTTTCCCGTATTTTACAGCCTGACGGTTTAATTTATAACGTTTTGTACTACTGCACCTGTATTGTTCCAACTTATATCCAACTCTTTGTTATGATGAGAGGAACAATTTGAGCTGTAGACGAGCTTTTTAGCTTTTTTATAACAAACGTTATGACAGAAAGTGTAAAGGACATTAATAATAGGCTATAATTAACAATAATTAATTTTCCGTCTTTTACTGCCTGACGGTTTCACTCAGAACATTTGTACTACTGCACCTATATTGTTCCAACTTATATGCAACTCTTTGTTAGGATAAGAGGAACAATTTGAGATGTAGTAAAGCTTTTTAGCTCTTTTACAACAAACGTTATAGTGTTAGTGTATAGTGTAAAGGGCATTAATAATAGGCTATAATTAATTTTCCCGTATTTTACGGCGTGACGGTTTCACTTATAACGTTTGTACTACTGCACCTGTATTGTTCCGAATTATATCCAACTCTTTGTTATGATGAGAGGAACAATTTGAGATGTAGTAAAGCTTTTTAGCTCTTTTACAACAAACGTTATAGTGTTAGTGTATACTGTAAAGGGCATTAATAATAGGCTATAATTAATTTTCCCGTATTTTACAGCCTGACGGTTTAATTTATAACGTTTGTACTACTGCACCTGTATTGTTCCAACTTATATCCAACTCTTTGTTATGATGAGAGGAACAATTTGAGCTGTAGACGAGCTTTTTAGCTTTTTTATAACAAACGTTATGACAGAAAGTGTAAAGGACATTAATAATAGGCTATAATTAACAATAATTAATTTTCCGTCTTTTACTGCCTGACGGTTTCACTCAGAACATTTGTACTACTGCACCTATATTGTTCCAACTTATATCCAACTCTTTGTTAGGATAAGAGGAACAATTTGAGATGTAGTAAAGCTTTTTAGCTCTTTTACAACAAACGTTATAGTGTTAGTGTATAGTGTAAAGGGCATTAATAATAGGCTATAATTAATTTTCCCGTATTTTACGGCGTGACGGTTTCACTTATAACGTTTGTACTACTGCACCTGTATTGTTCCGAATTATATCCAACTCTTTGTTATGATGAGAGGAACAATTTGAGATGTAGTAAAGCTTTTTAGCTCTTTTACAACAAATGTTATAGTGTTAGTGTATAGTGTAAAGGGCATTAATAATAGGCTATAATTAATTTTCCCGTATTTTACTGCCTGACGGTTTAATTTATAACGTTTGTACTACTGCACCTGTATTGTTCCAACTTATATCCAACTCTTTGTTAGGATAAGAGGAACAATTTGAGATGTAGTAAAGGTTTTTAGCTCTTTTACAACAAACGTTATAGTGTTAGTGTATAGTGTAAAGGGCATTAATAATAGGCTATAATTAATTTTCCCGTATTTTACTGCGTGACGGTTTCACTTATAACGTTTGTACTACTGCACCTGTATTGTTCCGAATTATATCCAACTCTTTGTTATGATGAGAGGAGCAATTTGAGATGTAGTAAAGCTTTTTAGCTCTTTTACAACAAACGTTATAGTGTTAGTGTATAGTGTAAAGGGCATTAATAATAGGCTATAATTAATTTTCCCGTATTTTACTGCCTGACGGTTTAATTTATAACGTTTGTACTACTGCACCTGTATTGTTCCAACTTATATCCAACTCTTTGTTATGATGAGAGGAACAATTTGAGCTGTAGACGAGCTTTTTAGCTTTTTTATAACAAACGTTATGACAGAAAGTGTAAAGGACATTAATAATAGGCTATAATTAACTATAATTAATTTTCCGTCTTTTACTGCCTGACGGTTTCACTTAGAACATTTGTACTACTGCACCTGTATTGTTCCAACTTATATCCAACTCTTTGTTAGTATAAGAGGAACAATTTGAGATGTAGTAAAGGTTTTTAGCTCTTTTACAACAAACGTTATAGTGTTAGTGTATAGTGTAAAGGGCATTAATAATAGGCTATAATTAATTTTCCCGTATTTTACTGCGTGACGGTTTCACTTATAACGTTTGTACTACTGCACCTGTATTGTTCCGAATTATATCCAACTCTTTGTTATGATGAGAGGAACAATTTGAGATGTAGTAAAGCTTTTTAGCTCTTTTACAACAAACGTTATAGTGTTAGTGTATAGTGTAAAGGGCATTAATAATAGGCTATAATTAATTTTCCCGTATTTTACAGCCTGACGGTTTAATTTATAACGTTTGTACTACTGCACCTGTATTGTTCCAACTTATATCCAACTCTTTGTTATGATGAGAGGAACAATTTGAGCTGTAGACGAGCTTTTTAGCTTTTTTATAACAAACGTTATGACAGAAAGTGTAAAGGACATTAATAATAGGCTATAATTAACAATAATTAATTTTCCGTCTTTTACTGCCTGACGGTTTCACTCAGAACATTTGTACTACTGCACCTATATTGTTCCAACTTATATGCAACTCTTTGTTAGGATAAGAGGAACAATTTGAGATGTAGTAAAGCTTTTTAGCTCTTTTACAACAAACGTTATAGTGTTAGTGTATAGTGTAAAGGGCATTAATAATAGGCTATAATTAATTTTCCCGTATTTTACGGCGTGACGGTTTCACTTATAACGTTTGTACTACTGCACCTGTATTGTTCCGAATTATATCCAACTCTTTGTTATGATGAGAGGAACAATTTGAGATGTAGTAAAGCTTTTTAGCTCTTTTACAACAAACGTTATAGTGTTAGTGTATAGTGTAAAGGGCATTAATAATAGGCTATAATTAATTTTCCCGTATTTTACAGCCTGACGGTTTAATTTATAACGTTTGTACTACTGCACCTGTATTGTTCCAACTTATATCCAACTCTTTGTTATGATGAGAGGAACAATTTGAGCTGTAGACGAGCTTTTTAGCTTTTTTATAACAAACGTTATGACAGAAAGTGTAAAGGACATTAATAATAGGCTATAATTAACAATAATTAATTTTCCGTCTTTTACTGCCTGACGGTTTCACTCAGAACATTTGTACTACTGCACCTATATTGTTCCAACTTATATGCAACTCTTTGTTAGGATAAGAGGAACAATTTGAGATGTAGTAAAGCTTTTTAGCTCTTTTACAACAAACGTTATAGTGTTAGTGTATAGTGTAAAGGGCATTAATAATAGGCTATAATTAATTTTCCCGTATTTTACGGCGTGACGGTTTCACTTATAACGTTTGTACTACTGCACCTGTATTGTTCCGAATTATATCCAACTCTTTGTTATGATGAGAGGAACAATTTGAGATGTAGTAAAGCTTTTTAGCTCTTTTACAACAAACGTTATAGTGTTAGTGTATACTGTAAAGGGCATTAATAATAGGCTATAATTAATTTTCCCGTATTTTACAGCCTGACGGTTTAATTTATAACGTTTGTACTACTGCACCTGTATTGTTCCAACTTATATCCAACTCTTTGTTATGATGAGAGGAACAATTTGAGCTGTAGACGAGCTTTTTAGCTTTTTTATAACAAACGTTATGACAGAAAGTGTAAAGGACATTAATAATAGGCTATAATTAACAATAATTAATTTTCCGTCTTTTACTGCCTGACGGTTTCACTCAGAACATTTGTACTACTGCACCTATATTGTTCCAACTTATATCCAACTCTTTGTTAGGATAAGAGGAACAATTTGAGATGTAGTAAAGCTTTTTAGCTCTTTTACAACAAACGTTATAGTGTTAGTGTATAGTGTAAAGGGCATTAATAATAGGCTATAATTAATTTTCCCGTATTTTACGGCGTGACGGTTTCACTTATAACGTTTGTACTACTGCACCTGTATTGTTCCGAATTATATCCAACTCTTTGTTATGATGAGAGGAAACAATTTGAGATGTAGTAAAGCTTTTTAGCTCTTTTACAACAAATGTTATAGTGTTAGTGTATAGTGTAAAGGGCATTAATAATAGGCTATAATTAATTTTCCCGTATTTTACTGCCTGACGGTTTAATTTATAACGTTTGTACTACTGCACCTGTATTGTTCCAACTTATATCCAACTCTTTGTTAGGATAAGAGGAACAATTTGAGATGTAGTAAAGGTTTTTAGCTCTTTTACAACAAACGTTATAGTGTTAGTGTATAGTGTAAAGGGCATTAATAATAGGCTATAATTAATTTTCCCGTATTTTACTGCGTGACGGTTTCACTTATAACGTTTGTACTACTGCACCTGTATTGTTCCGAATTATATCCAACTCTTTGTTATGATGAGAGGAGCAATTTGAGATGTAGTAAAGCTTTTTAGCTCTTTTACAACAAACGTTATAGTGTTAGTGTATAGTGTAAAGGGCATTAATAATAGGCTATAATTAATTTTCCCGTATTTTACTGCCTGACGGTTTAATTTATAACGTTTGTACTACTGCACCTGTATTGTTCCAACTTATATCCAACTCTTTGTTATGATGAGAGGAACAATTTGAGCTGTAGACGAGCTTTTTAGCTTTTTTATAACAAACGTTATGACAGAAAGTGTAAAGGGACATTAATAATAGGCTATAATTAACTATAATTAATTTTCCGTCTTTTACTGCCTGACGGTTTCACTTAGAACATTTGTACTACTGCACCTGTATTGTTCCAACTTATATCCAACTCTTTGTTAGTATAAGAGGAACAATTTGAGATGTAGTAAAGGTTTTTAGCTCTTTTACAACAAACGTTATAGTGTTAGTGTATAGTGTAAAGGGCATTAATAATAGGCTATAATTAATTTTCCCGTATTTTACTGCGTGACGGTTTCACTTATAACGTTTGTACTACTGCACCTGTATTGTTCCGAATTATATCCAACTCTTTGTTATGATGAGAGGAACAATTTGAGATGTAGTAAAGCTTTTTAGCTCTTTTACAACAAACGTTATAGTGTTAGTGTATAGTGTAAAGGGCATTAATAATAGGCTATAATTAATTTTCCCGTATTTTACAGCCTGACGGTTTAATTTATAACGTTTGTACTACTGCACCTGTATTGTTCCAACTTATATCCAACTCTTTGTTATGATGAGAGGAACAATTTGAGCTGTAGACGAGCTTTTTAGCTTTTTTATAACAAACGTTATGACAGAAAGTGTAAAGGACATTAATAATAGGCTATAATTAACAATAATTAATTTTCCGTCTTTTACTGCCTGACGGTTTCACTCAGAACATTTGTACTACTGCACCTATATTGTTCCAACTTATATGCAACTCTTTGTTAGGATAAGAGGAACAATTTGAGATGTAGTAAAGCTTTTTAGCTCTTTTACAACAAACGTTATAGTGTTAGTGTATAGTGTAAAGGGCATTAATAATAGGCTATAATTAATTTTCCCGTATTTTACGGCGTGACGGTTTCACTTATAACGTTTGTACTACTGCACCTGTATTGTTCCGAATTATATCCAACTCTTTGTTATGATGAGAGGAGCAATTTGAGATGTAGTAAAGCTTTTTAGCTCTTTTACAACAAACGTTATAGTGTTAGTGTATAGTGTAAAGGGCATTAATAATAGGCTATAATTAATTTTCCCGTATTTTACTGCCTGACGGTTTAATTTATAACGTTTGTACTACTGCACCTGTATTGTTCCAACTTATATCCAACTCTTTGTTATGATGAGAGGAACAATTTGAGCTGTAGACGAGCTTTTTAGCTTTTTTATAACAAACGTTATGACAGAAAGTGTAAAGGACATTAATAATAGGCTATAATTAACTATAATTAATTTTCCGTCTTTTACTGCCTGACGGTTTCACTTAGAACATTTGTACTACTGCACCTGTATTGTTCCAACTTATATCCAACTCTTTGTTAGTATAAGAGGAACAATTTGAGATGTAGTAAAGGTTTTTAGCTCTTTTACAACAAACGTTATAGTGTTAGTGTATAGTGTAAAGGGCATTAATAATAGGCTATAATTAATTTTCCCGTATTTTACTGCGTGACGGTTTCACTTATAACGTTTGTACTACTGCACCTGTATTGTTCCGAATTATATCCAACTCTTTGTTATGATGAGAGGAACAATTTGAGATGTAGTAAAGCTTTTTAGCTCTTTTACAACAAACGTTATAGTGTTAGTGTATAGTGTAAAGGGCATTAATAATAGGCTATAATTAATTTTCCCGTATTTTACAGCCTGACGGTTTAATTTATAACGTTTGTACTACTGCACCTGTATTGTTCCAACTTATATCCAACTCTTTGTTATGATGAGAGGAACAATTTGAGCTGTAGACGAGCTTTTTAGCTTTTTTATAACAAACGTTATGACAGAAAGTGTAAAGGACATTAATAATAGGCTATAATTAACAATAATTAATTTTCCGTCTTTTACTGCCTGACGGTTTCACTCAGAACATTTGTACTACTGCACCTATATTGTTCCAACTTATATGCAACTCTTTGTTAGGATAAGAGGAACAATTTGAGATGTAGTAAAGCTTTTTAGCTCTTTTACAACAAACGTTATAGTGTTAGTGTATAGTGTAAAGGGCATTAATAATAGGCTATAATTAATTTTCCCGTATTTTACGGCGTGACGGTTTCACTTATAACGTTTGTACTACTGCACCTGTATTGTTCCGAATTATATCCAACTCTTTGTTATGATGAGAGGAACAATTTGAGATGTAGTAAAGCTTTTTAGCTCTTTTACAACAAACGTTATAGTGTTAGTGTATAGTGTAAAGGGCATTAATAATAGGCTATAATTAATTTTCCCGTATTTTACAGCCTGACGGTTTAATTTATAACGTTTGTACTACTGCACCTGTATTGTTCCAACTTATATCCAACTCTTTGTTATGATGAGAGGAACAATTTGAGCTGTAGACGAGCTTTTTAGCTTTTTTATAACAAACGTTATGACAGAAAGTGTAAAGGACATTAATAATAGGCTATAATTAACAATAATTAATTTTCCGTCTTTTACTGCCTGACGGTTTCACTCAGAACATTTGTACTACTGCACCTATATTGTTCCAACTTATATGCAACTCTTTGTTAGGATAAGAGGAACAATTTGAGATGTAGTAAAGCTTTTTAGCTCTTTTACAACAAACGTTATAGTGTTAGTGTATAGTGTAAAGGGCATTAATAATAGGCTATAATTAATTTTCCCGTATTTTACGGCGTGACGGTTTCACTTATAACGTTTGTACTACTGCACCTGTATTGTTCCGAATTATATCCAACTCTTTGTTATGATGAGAGGAACAATTTGAGATGTAGTAAAGCTTTTTAGCTCTTTTACAACAAATGTTATAGTGTTAGTGTATAGTGTAAAGGGCATTAATAATAGGCTATAATTAATTTTCCCGTATTTTACTGCCTGACGGTTTAATTTATAACGTTTGTACTACTGCACCTGTATTGTTCCAACTTATATCCAACTCTTTGTTAGGATAAGAGGAACAATTTGAGATGTAGTAAAGGTTTTTAGCTCTTTTACAACAAACGTTATAGTGTTAGTGTATAGTGTAAAGGGCATTAATAATAGGCTATAATTAATTTTCCCGTATTTTACTGCCTGACGGTTTAATTTATAACGTTTGTACTACTGCACCTGTATTGTTCCGACTTATATCCAACTCTTTGTTATGATGAGAGGAACAATTTGAGCTGTAGACGAGCTTTTTAGCTTTTTTATAACAAATGTTATGACAGAAAGTGTAAAGGACATTAATAATAGGCTATAATTAACTATAATTAATTTTCCGTCTTTTACTGCCTGACGGTTTCACTTAGAACATTTGTACTACTGCACCTGTATTGTTCCAACTTATATCCAACTCTTTGTTAGGATAAGAGGAACAATTTGAGATGTAGTAAAGTTTTTTAGCTCTTTTACAACAAACGTTATAGTGTTAGTGTATAGTGTAAAGGGCATTAATAATAGGCTATAATTAATTTTCCCGTATTTTACTGCCTGACGGTTTAATTTATAACGTTTGTACTACTGCACCTGTATTGTTCCGACTTATATCCAACTCTTTGTTATGATGAGAGGAACAATTTGAGCTGTAGACGAGCTTTTTAGCTTTTTTATAACAAATGTTATGACAGAAAGTGTAAAGGACATTAATAATAGGCTATAATTAACTATAATTAATTTTCCGTCTTTTACTGCCTGACGGTTTCACTTAGAACATTTGTACTACTGCACCTGTATTGTTCCAACTTATATCCAACTCTTTGTTAGGATAAGAGGAACAATTTGAGATGTAGTAAAGTTTTTTAGCTCTTTTACAACAAACGTTATAGTGTTAGTGTATAGTGTAAAGGGCATTAATAATAGGCTATAATTAATTTTCCGTATTTTATTGCGTGACGGTTTCACTTATAACGTTTGTACTACTGCACCTGTATTGTTCCGAATTATATCCAACTCTTTGTTATGATGAGAGGAACAATTTGAGATGTAGTAAAGCTTTTTAGCTCTTTTACAACAAACGTTATAGTGTTAGTGTATAGTGTAAAGGGCATTAATAATACACAGCAAAAAATCGTTTTCTTGTTTTAAGAAAAAAAAAACTTATTTCAAGAATTATTTTCTTGGAATAAGAAATTTCTTACTAGGGAGAATAGCGAGAAATATTTTCTAACCAAGAAAATATCTGAGAAAATATTTCTTGAAATAAGAAAAAATATATTCTTGTTTTAAGAAATATAAATCTTAATTCAAGAAAATAATGAAGCATTTCTCTAGTATTTTTTTCTTAAAATAAGAAAAAAAATTCCCAGCTAGAAAACATGAGAAAATTATTCTTAAAATAAGAAAAAAATTATTGAAGTTCAAGAAAATAAATCTTATTTTAAGAAAATATAACTCATTTTAAGTAATTTTTTTCCTAATATAAGAAAATTTTGACTAGGGAGAATAGCGAGAAAAAATTACTAAGTAAGAAAATATTTCTTGGGAAATATTTTCTTGTTTTAAGAAATTGAAACTTAAAATAAGTTATATTTTCTTAAATCAAGAAATCTTTTCTTAGTAATTTTTTCTCGCTGTAATTATCCCTGTCAAAATTTTCTTATTTTAGGGAAATAATTACTTAAAATAAGTTATATTTTCTTAAAACAAGGAATTTTTTTCTTAGTAATTTTTTCTCACTATTATAATTCTCTGTCAAAATTTTCTTATTTTAGGAAAATAATTACTTCAAATAAGTTATATTTTCTTAAAATAAATGTATTTTCTTAATTTAAAAAAAATAGCACATTATAACATTAATATATAAAAATACATAATGTATATAGAAATATTATAACTAATATAACAAAATATAAACATTTAAGTTTGTAATGAACAAGTGCAGTTCAAAGTCTATCAAAATCTCCACTTATCTCCCGATCAAGTAGATCCAGTCTTGTACTTTTTGAAAGCCTTGGTAATCCCTTCGAAGGCATGGGAAACGCCACTTGGTATTCTTTCATCTTTGAAAACTATTGTCTGGAGCATCAGCAAACCAAACTCGTGCTGTTGGGGATAGTCGAAGTCCAATAGGTAAAATGAACCAAGAAAAGCCACCACAGCCTCTGCCACATTCTCTAATTCTGTTCGAAACAATATATTCTTGCCCACGATCACATAGATAGTCTCGTGATCAAGAACAAGAACTGGCAAATTTCCAACTTGCTTCAAGCAATACGTATCTGGATCCTCATGGTCCTGAAAGACAAGGAAAAAATTTCACATGAATACATAACACACTTTCCTGAAATTCTGTCGGTGATGTTTGAGATACAGCTAATTCAATTAAGGTTGTCATCTGAGGGCCAAAACCGCAAAACCTCTATACCTTTAAGCACGAAAGGCACACTGGACTTGTATATATCTCTTTCTTAATGTCTCTATTTATCGTAGCTTTTTGCACAACACACTCCATGACCTTATTAAATTACTGCAAAATATGATCATATAGAGACATTAAGAAAGAGATATAAAGTATGTAAGTAAGTCCAGTGTGCTTTTCACGCTTAGAGGTATAGAGGTTTTGTGGTTAGGGTTTTGACCTTCAGAGGACAACCTTAATTGATTTAGCTGTATCTTGCGTGCATTATATGCATGCACTCATATAGGTTTTACACCAACAACACAAGGCTAATGTGTTAAGAATATATTTATTTTCATCCAAATTCTACCCTAATTTGATAGATGTGTCCTTAACTGGTGTACAACTTTCAGATCAAACTGTTCTATACACATTTACCCTTCTGACAGACAGACAGACAGACAAACCAAGGCAAAAATACAACCTCCTGGTTGCTGTCAGGGTTGTCATGGGTAGCTGCCAGGGTACCCGGGTACCTACCCACCTGGGCTGGGTTTTTTTTAGGAAAAAAGCCAGGTTTTTTACCCAAATTGTATTTTTTTTATGTTTGCAATTTTTTTAACATCAGAGAAGTTACTAAGTTAGTGCTAGAACACCTAGAAAGAAGTAAAATACCCGTGAATACTAGAATGTAGTAACATACACCATTTGCAGTTTACCAAAAGGACTAGTGACCTGTGCAACAGTACAAGATACAGACATACAGTATTAAAAATATTAACCAAATTTGGCATTTAGCCTAATTTTGACTGATGTAAATTTGTGACTGTCTTATAATGTTACTGTATTACAGCATAATTACAGATAAAACAGTAAAACAAAAGCAATACAGTCTACCAAATTGAACTTGAGAATTCCCCCAGAAACCTGGGTTTTTATTTAAAAAAAAAAAGGGTGGGCTGTTTTTTTTTTAAAAACCCGGGCTTTTAACAACCCTGGTTGCTGAATAATCAATCCATCTATATGTTATTACAAGTAATAGTTAAAATATGAGCAGACAAGCTTTATGGGCATTTACAATGGCGAGCCGAAGGTGAGCCATTGTATATAATGCCCATAAAGATCGGCTGTGATTATTTTAACTTACTTATCAAAAGAATACCTATAAATGTTCATATTCATAGATTATCTTGACGATACATGCTACTCGGAACAAATCTTTAACTATTAACGGTTAACCGGGCCAGCCCATTTTAAATTTTAATATTCTTTGAAAAGGTTTATAGCATACATGCATAGACCACTTTCATAATGGCCACAATTTTAAATATTCTTTTATGTGCATTTAAATAAGCCTTTATGGCCTCATGATGAAGCAAAGATTATTTTGAATTACAAACACACAAATGAGGCCAGAAAGGCTTATTAAGATGCACATAAAAGAATATTCAAATTAATCACTATTATGAAAGTGGTCTATAAGTTTGCCCCAGATTCCAACACTGAGAACATTGCTGTCTAGGAATATCTAGTTTTCAAGCAATGTTGTTGACACAGTAAAGCCTTTTCTTAAATTAAATATTGAAACATAACAGTTGTATAAATCAAAAAGGGAATGAAATGGTCGACTTTTTGTAAATGAATTACCTATAGTATGCAGGGGGGTATATATATATTCAAAATTGCCGCCGTTGTTGATCAACACAAAACAATTTGTCAATTCCCAAAACAAACCATAAATCCTTTAATTGTAATACTTATAAACTACGAAAATAAACATATTTTGTGAAAATCAAACCGCAAATCGTTTGTATTCCGACAATTAAGAACATTTCTAGCGAATAAATCAAGAACATTCTGTAGCGAATAAATATAAAATACCCCGAGAGTAACCTTGCCGACTATTTCAAATTTAATACATACAAAATTGCTGATTAAATAATCTATGACTTACCTTCAATAATGTGATCGCATCCATCGTCTGTAGTCTGTATACGTCTAGCGAAGAACCATTTATAAACCAGAAGCAATAAATTACAAAATCGCCAACGAACTTTCAAATTTCAAAACGAAAATGAACGCGTCACCGAGTTCCCGCGTCATCATGGGTATTAATAATCCCGCGTTAGCCACGCGTGGTCTTAAGGTAGCACAAAACGTTTATGTAAATTCGCCCATAAAGTCGAAAGCCATACATTGAGTTTTACAAATCAATATTTCTACTTTTTAATTCAACTTTATGGGCTAGTATATTTAGGTCTCAGGTTTGTTAATGCCTGGGTCCAGTCTCTAACGCGGCATGAATTGATGAGATGCAAAAGAAACGTCATTTTAGGCGAGAAACTACACGGAAATGGACTGGTATATAAGTTAATGTTACACATATTGGCCAAACGAATTTTTAAAAAAAATTTATTTTATTTAAATAATGTCACGTGACTAATTATAGGCATAAAACCATCGACAAAGATAGGTCATAGAGAAACACGTCCTGCGCGAAAGGAAAATCACTTCCCTGAAAGCTAGTTTCTTTTTAATGTTTCAGATACCAACTAGTACTACTACAATCAAACTTTCAATGTTGCTATTGCTTCATAAATCACGCGTATTAACGACATTAACAACAAACTTGACAATAATATTACGAATTCTCTAGTTTAGAGTTATTTACGGGATACAAATGTCACATTGTAAGTTTGAGTAAGAAAGTTGAGGATATAATCTACCAATATAGCGTAAAATGTTTTGTGCTGTACGAAGAAAACCTTTCGCGCAACGCGAGCGAAGTTGAAATTTATTGCTATGAGAAGGTAAGCGCCATTCGCCATTTCTTTCGGCGAAACCAAAGTACATTTGTTCAGCGGCTTTCCGTATAATCAGTTGATCGCTGATTAGATGTTGGAAATTGCGCCAAATTCAAAGTCTTCGCTTTTGCAAATATGTTTTATATAATTTGCATACATTTTATTATCTAATATGGTAATAAGTGAGATTATGAGAATGAATCATCGAAGGAATACGAAGTGAAACTGTTTTGCCAAACCAAGATAATTTTTATAATTGACTTTGCTTCCTGATTTACCATTACTCTGCTCAGTGTACCAAGATGATTTTGAACTGATTTTACCTCCTAACTACCACTAATCATTATTCTACTTTGATAAGATGATTTTGCCTTATAATATCTGCTCTACCAAGATAATTTTGAACTGATTTTACCTCCTGACTACCATTATTCTGCTCTACCAAGATGATTTTGAATTGATTTTGCTTCCTGACTACCAAAATTCTGCTTTGCCAAGAATCCCAAGATGATTTTGAACTGATTTTGCCTCCTGATTACCATTATTCTGCTCTACCAAGATGATTTTGCCTCCTGACTACCATTATTCTGCTTTGATATGGTGATTTTGAATTGATTTTCCCTCCTGGTTAGCAATATTGTGCTTTGCCAAGATGATTTTGAACTGATTTTGCCTCCTGATTACCATTATTCTGCTCTACCAAGATGATTTTGCCTCCTGACTACCATAATTCTGCTTTGAAAAGATGATTTTGAATTGATTTTTCCTCCTGGCTAGCAATATTCTGCTTTGCCAAGATTATTTTTGAATTGATTTTGCTTCCTGACTACCACTATTCTGCTCTACCAAGATGATTTGGAATTGATTTTGCCTCCTGACTACCATTATTGTGCTTTACCAAGATTATCTTGAGCTGATTTTGCTTCCTGGCTACAATTACTTTGATTTGCAAAAATAATTTTGAGCTGATTTTGCCTCTTGACTACTATTATTTAGTCATGTTGAAGAAAATTATTTTGGACCGGTCACCGCAGTCAGTGCTAAATCACCATACTCTGCTGTTGAACAATAGTTTACAAGTTTGCTTCTTTTGACATTTTTTTCTTGGAAGCAAAGCATTCTGGCATTGGCCAGTGTAAAATTCTAATGGGCCTACTGGGATAGTTTTAATGACTTTATGATGCAGAAATACATGTATATGTACATTAGGTTGTTATTGCTCATGCCCAAACCATATATTTTTGAATCACCTGAATACAGCCCTCTTCTCCTAAATTATTTTGTCACTATATATTTTACACTGTTTGTGATACTGTAGATACACTCAGACACCCCAAAAATAAACACAAAATTTTGACTTTATTTGGTTACTTCAATGTACTGCACACCATATTATTTTATATAAAACAGTTGGTACATGCACATGTATATGTTGAATTGGGATTGGTTCTTTTATGTTCTATGACAATGCTTGGAGATGCACAGATCATCTTTGTCAAAAGGAATATTGCATTGTTACCTGAAGAAAAGCAGAAAATGTCAACAGTTTATTTAAAGCATCTTAAGGCACTTAAGTCTTTGGGTAGTTATAGTTTAAGTTTTAATGTTAATTAAACCACAGTTCTAATATATAATAATTGTTATCTAGAGTAAAAATAAATAAAAAATAATTGATAAAAATAAAACCATAATTATATATACACAGCAATGGTAAGGACTTCAAGTCTTTGTCAAGATTTTCAAGTCTTTGAGCAACTAGTTCAAAATCACAATTACACAGAAATAGCAAGAACTTTAAAGAAATTTGGCAGAAAAAAATGTAACATCTGTGGACAGGTAGATTTCATTTTAGAACTAAGTAATAAACTAACATTGAAATGGTGTAGGAGCTTACCGCTAGGGTTATTTTCGCTAATAAATGACCTTAATAGACACAAACAACAAAATATAATATTATATATACTGCGTGGAGTCCGTGTTCGTCTTTACTGTTGTGGTTTTAATATACTTGTTCCAATTATATATAATGTACAGTAGACTACAAACACTGAAACACACGCAACACTGCAACCGACAAATATACTAGCAACCAAATAAATATCGCTTACCTTCGTATCATTCGTCGTTTTCGGCTTTACTGTATAGTAAGAACAACGTTAACTACGTTCATCTCGGAGAAATAAAACTTTTCTCTATCGCTCCTTGGGTACTTTAGCAACGCCATCTTGTAATCGCAAAAAATGTCGCAAAGCGCCAAAAACAGCGACGCGGCCGCGCACTTAAAGCCGACGAATTACTGGGTTGAGGAAAAACTGGACCCAGACATTAACTCACCTGAGGTCATTTGACAAGTTTTGTGTCTAATCAAATAGTGTGTAGCATGCTGCACTAAATATCTGTTAGCACGGGAATTTTGAAGACAAGAAACGTATATATAGTTAACGTTTGGTGGAATTATTAGTGAAATACCATAGGTAGCCCAAAAATCCGTGTAGAGCCCCATTCCCCTACTAGCTGTCGCGCGCCGCAAGGCCCCTTGCAATGATTACATGATATTATATAGAAATACATAAGGTTGGCAAGTAATTCATGGTTTACGAACAAACTACTTGAACAAATGGGAAAATACTTGGTACAACGTGATGAAAACTGACAAAAAACTAACGATACATTAAACCCGGATAATTTTACTATCTTGTCACAAACAAATTTCGTTTCAAAGCGGCCGGGAAAGAGGTAAAATAGACACAAACTGTGAAATTTTGTTGAAGATTTTCCCTGTCTCTATGCGGGATGCCACAGGTCGACGTATTCGTCATTTTTTTAAAGCAGCAATAGTAAGCCTATTGGTCAATAAAATACACAAACTATGACGTTCCTGGAGGGGAAAAAAGAGCTGCAGGGGGGTTAGTCAGCACAAATTAAAAAGTGGAAAACTTGGCGGGATTGTTGGCGGTGATACGTGAAAGAAAAATACCCGACGTCGGCCGACGGTGAAATTTATTTATAGTTTTTTATTTATAATAAAGCCTAAATTGTAAAGGACTTTTTAAACAAAAGATGTGATAAAGGAAACTCGAAACGATTTTGTTCTGGTACGTATAAAAATATATATTTTTAAATTATGTTTTTAAAAGATAAACAAAGACGAAATACCGTCAAAAGAAATTGCCAAAGCCAACAAAGGCAATGTACATTTAGCATTTACTTTTTATCTAAATAAATTATTAATAAGCTTACTGTTTATCGAAAACACGAAATTCCGTCAAAATAAATTGCTCTACATTCATTTTTAATGCTTTAACGAAAAGAAAAAACAAGCTTTCTTTGTTTTCCGAAAACAGTCTACTTATAATAAGATAAACAAAAAGCAAAGCCGAAGGTCCATCTGTGATGGAAAAGGAGAAGCCAAAGGAATTTTGCAATAATGTCAACGCTTTTTTCTGGTAGCTACTGTTTGCATGCATATGATATTCTTTAAAAGTGAAAGACCCACATTACTGAACTGGTTATTTGCAAATGTTTATACCGCCGTATATAATTTGTCATATTTGAAAACAAAAACAGCCAGCGCTTCTCACAACGCAATTAAGAACAAAAAACCAATCAGTTTCAGACGAGTTTGCCTCAGTACGAAATCTATCGTACAAACAGTTAAGACGACCAAAAAATTACAATGTCATCTCCAAAAAAAGACGTGTTAATCACTGTTTAAGTGTTTTAAGCATGAATAGACAACACTGTAAGAAAAACAAGGGAAGGGAAAGCAAGGTACCGCAATAAACACCGAATAATATTGACCTAAAAGCCCGCTCATCCAAAACGCAAGTCAAGCTTATATGACTATTCTAAGGCCATGTGCAGGGAAAGTAACTCGTCACAAGAGAACTGACTTACCTGAATAAATATGTCGTTTGGTCGATAGGTTATAAATGCTTTCACACGCAAACGTGGTGCAACTGGTGAAGCTGGAGCTGCTGCAATGGTTCTATAAGTCCACACTGGAAAATATAAGTTAAAGATCTAAAACGAGAAGGCAAAACTGCCATAAAAACACCACAGGCATTCTCGAAGTTTTATTGAAAACTGCATGTCAGTCTGACGAGCAAGTCAAGTAAGAAGACGACAGAGTTTCTAATCCATAAACGTACAAAATCAATGGTCTGCAACGAAAAAGGAAAAAGAACGTTACCAACGTTCGAAACGGCTGTCATCCATGGCAGTCGTCAAAGCTCAATAAAATCAAAAGAGAAACGAGAATCAATTTGAATTTGTGCTAACTATACCTTAAAAATACCTTATATTAACGGAAACCGTAAACGTTTTAAGGCCAATGCTGCTCCAAGCATGCTTCTTCTATCATTGCTCGACTATTCCATTGTGTCGACTGCCAAATAAACGGGGGAAAATCTCCTCTTAATTATCATGGACGCATGCGCACGCCTTTCATAGGCTTTTCTGGGCAAAACAACCAAATCTATAGTTAACAGGTTTTCCGTTTATTTGGCAGTTGACACAATGGAATAGTCGAGCAATGATAGAAGAAGCATGCTTGGAGCAGCATTGACCTTAAAACGTTTACGATTTCCGTTAATATAAGGTATTTTTAAGGTATAGTTAGCACAAATTCAAATTGATTCTCGTTTCTCTTTTGATTTTATTGAGCTTTGACGACTGCCATGGATGACAGCCGTTTCGAACGTTGGTAACGTTCTTTTTCCTTTTTCGTTGCAGACCATTGATTTTGTACGTTTATGGATTAGAAACTCTGTCGTCTTCTTACTTGACTTGCTCGTCAGACTGACATGCAGTTTTCAATAAAACTTCGAGAATGCCTGTGGTGTTTTTATGGCAGTTTTGCCTTCTCGTTTTAGATCTTTAACTTATATTTTCCAGTGTGGACTTATAGAACCATTGCAGCAGCTCCAGCTTCACCAGTTGCACCACGTTTGCGTGTGAAAGCATTTATAACCTATCGACCAAACGACATATTTATTCAGGTAAGTCAGTTCTCTTGTAACGAGTTACTTTCCCTGCACATGGCCTTAGAATAGTCATATAAGCTTGACTTGCGTTTTGGATGAGCGGGCTTTTAGGTCAATATTATTCGGTGTTTATTGCGGTACCTTGCTTTCCCTTCTCTTGTTTTTTTTTACAGTGTTGTCTATTCATGCTTAAAACACTTAAACAGTGATTAACACGTCTTTTTTTGGAGATGACATTGTAATTTTTTGGTCGTCTTAACTGTTTGTACGATAGATTTCGTACTGAGGCAAACTCGTCTGAAACTGATTGGTTTTTTGTTCTTAATTGCGTTGTGAGAAGCGCTGGCTGTTTTTGTTTTCAAATATGACAAATTATATACGGCGGTATAAACATTTGCAAATAACCAGTTCAGTAATGTGGGTCTTTCACTTTTAAAGAATATCATATGCATGCAAACAGTAGCTACCAGAAAAAAGCGTTGACATTATTGCAAAATTCCTTTGGCTTCTCCTTTTCCATCACAGATGGACCTTCGGCTTTGCTTTTTGTTTATCTTATTATAAGTAGACTGTTTTCGGAAAACAAAGAAAGCTTGTTTTTTCTTTTCGTTAAAGCATTAAAAATGAATGTAGAGCAATTTATTTTGACGGAATTTCGTGTTTTCGATAAACAGTAAGCTTATTAATAATTTATTTAGATAAAAAGTAAATGCTAAATGTACATTGCCTTTGTTGGCTTTGGCAATTTCTTTTGACGGTATTTCGTCTTTGTTTATCTTTTAAAAACATAATTTAAAAATATATATTTTTATACGTACCAGAACAAAATCGTTTCGAGTTTCCTTTATCACATCTTTTGTTTAAAATTTATTTATCACATCTTTTGTTTAAAAGGCTTTATTATAAATAAAAAACTATAAATAAATTTCACCGTCGGCCGACGTCGAGTATTTTTCTTTCACGTATCACCGCCAACAATCCCGCCAAGTTTTCCACTTTTTAATTTGTGCTGACTAACCCCCCTGCAGCTCTTTTTTCCCCTCCAGGAACGTCATAGTTTGTGTATTTTATTGACCAATAGGCTTACTATTGCTGCTTTAAAAAAATGACGAATACGTCGACCTGTGGCATCCCGCATAGAGACAGGGAAAATCTTCAACAAAATTTCACAGTTTGTGTCTATTTTACCTCTTTCCCGGCCGCTTTGAAACGAAATTTGTTTGTGACAAGATAGTAAAATTATCCGGGTTTAATGTATCGTTAGTTTTTTGTCAGTTTTCATCACGTTGTACCAAGTATTTTCCCATTTGTTCAAGTAGTTTGTTCGTAAACCATGAATTACTTGCCAACCTTATGTATTTCTATATAATATCATGTAATCATTGCAAGGGGCCTTGCGGCGCGCGACAGCTAGTAGGGGAATGGGGCTCTACACGGATTTTTGGGCTACCTATGGAAATACTTATAAACAAAATATGACAAATGGTAAACTTGGAAAAGCATTTAAAGCTCAATGTTATAACTTAGAGATGAATAAAAAATCGAATAGAATATTCTAGTGGCACATATGTGCATGCATGCATGTGCTAGAAAATATTCTTATTTAGAGAAACTGGTTTTCTTGTTTTAAGAAAATGGAAAATGCTCGGCATGTTCTAAGAAAATATATTTCTTATTGTAAAAAACTGGTTTTCTCATTTTAAGAAAATATTTTCTTGTTTTATGAAAATGAAAAATGTTCAACATGTGCTAGAAAATATTTCTTAGTTTAAGAAACTGGTTTTCTCATTTCTAGAAAATATTTTCTTGTTTTAAGACAATAGTAAATCTGGATCCTTGCAATAATTGTTTTTTCTCATTTTAAGAATTTTTTTATCTTACTAAGAAAATGATTTTCTTATTTTAAGAATGTTTTTTTCTTACTGGGAAAATGATGAAAATGATTTTCTTATTTTAAGAATTTTTTTCTTACTGAGAAAATAATTTTCTTATTTTAAGAATTTATTTCTTTATAAGAAAATGATTTTCTTGTTTTAAGAAATATTTTCTTAAAATAAGAAAAAAATTCTTAATAAGAAAATCATTTTTTGCTGTGTAGGCTATAATTAATTTTCCCGTATTTTACTGCCTGACGGTTTAATTTATAACGTTTGTACTACTGCACCTGTATTGTTCCAACTTATATCCAACTCTTTGTTATGATGAGAGGAACAATTTGAGCTGTAGACGAGCTTTTTAGCTTTTTTATAACAAACGTTATGACAGAAAGTGTAAAGGACATTAATAATAGGCTATAATTAACAATAATTAATTTTCCGTCTTTTACTGCCTGACGGTTTCACTCAGAACATTTGTACTACAGCACCTATATTGTTCCAACTTATATCCAACTCTTTGTTAGGATAAGAGGAACAATTTGAGAGGTAGTAAAGCTTTTTAGCTCTTTTACAACAAACGTTATAGTGTTAGTGTATAGTGTAAAGGGCATTAATAATAGGCTATAATTAATTTTCCCGTATTTTACGGCGTGACGGTTTCACTTATAACGTTTTGTACTACTGCACCTGTATTGTTCCGAATTATATCCAACTCTTTGTTATGATGAGAGGAACAATTTGAGATGTAGTAAAGCTTTTTAGCTCTTTTACAACAAATGTTATAGTGTTAGTGTATAGTGTAAAGGGCATTAATAATAGGCTATAATTAATTTTCCCGTATTTTACTGCCTGACGGTTTAATTTATAACGTTTGTACTACTGCACCTGTATTGTTCCAACTTATATCCAACTCTTTGTTAGGATAAGAGGAACAATTTGAGATGTAGTAAAGGTTTTTTAGCTCTTTTACAACAAACGTTATAGTGTTAGTGTATAGTGTAAAGGGCATTAATAATAGGCTATAATTAATTTTCCCGTATTTTACTGCCTGACGGTTTAATTTATAACGTTTGTACTACTGCACCTGTATTGTTCCGACTTATATCCAACTCTTTGTTATGATGAGAGGAACAATTTGAGCTGTAGACGAGCTTTTTAGCTTTTTTATAACAAATGTTATGACAGAAAGTGTAAAGGACATTAATAATAGGCTATAATTAACTATAATTAATTTTCCGTCTTTTACTGCCTGACGGTTTCACTTAGAACATTTGTACTACTGCACCTGTATTGTTCCAACTTATATCCAACTCTTTGTTAGGATAAGAGGAACAATTTGAGATGTAGTAAAGTTTTTTAGCTCTTTTACAACAAACGTTATAGTGTTAGTGTATAGTGTAAAGGGCATTAATAATAGGCTATAATTAATTTTCCCGTATTTTATTGCGTGACGGTTTCACTTATAACGTTTGTACTACTGCACCTGTATTGTTCCGAATTACATCCAACTCTTTGTTATGATGAGAGGAACAATTTGAGATGTAGTAAAGCTTTTTAGCTCTTTTACAACAAACGTTATAGTGTTAGTGTATAGTGTAAAGGGCATTAATAATAGGCTATAATTAATTTTCCCGTATTTTACTGCGTGACGGTTTCACTTATAACGTTTGTACTACTGCACCTGTATTGTTCCGAATTATATCCAACTCTTTGTTATGATGAGAGGAGCAATTTGAGATGTAGTAAAGCTTTTTAGCTCTTTTACAACAAACGTTATAGTGTTAGTGTATAGTGTAAAGGGCATTAATAATAGGCTATAATTAATTTTCCCGTATTTTACTGCCTGACGGTTTAATTTATAACGTTTGTACTACTGCACCTGTATTGCTCCAACTTATATCCAACTCTTTGTTATGATGAGAGGAACAATTTGAGCTGTAGACGAGCTTTTTAGCTTTTTTATAACAAATGTTATGACAGAAAGTGTAAAGGACATTAATAATAGGCTATAATTAACTATAATTAATTTTCCGTCTTTTACTGCCTGACGGTTTCACTTAGAACATTTGTACTACTGCACCTGTATTGTTCCAACTTATATCCAACTCTTTGTTAGGATAAGAGGAACAATTTGAGATGTAGTAAAGTTTTTTAGCTCTTTTACAACAAACGTTATAGTGTTAGTGTATAGTGTAAAGGGCATTAATAATAGGCTATAATTAATTTTCCCGTATTTTATTGCGTGACGGTTTCACTTATAACGTTTGTACTACTGCACCTGTATTGTTCCGAATTACATCCAACTCTTTGTTATGATGAGAGGAACAATTTGAGATGTAGTAAAGCTTTTTAGCTCTTTTACAACAAACGTTATAGTGTTAGTGTATAGTGTAAAGGGCATTAATAATAGGCTATAATTAATTTTCCCGTATTTTACTGCGTGACGGTTTCACTTATAACGTTTGTACTACTGCACCTGTATTGTTCCGAATTATATCCAACTCTTTGTTATGATGAGAGGAACAATTTGAGATGTAGTAAAGCTTTTTAGCTCTTTTACAACAAACGTTATACACTCTAAAAAATATCTGGTGAAAATATCCTGGTGAATTTTTTTTAACCCTATCCTGGTTGTTTGTAACAAACATCCTGGTTAATATCTTAACAAATCTTAACTGCATAATCGCTGCAAAATCGCTACAACATAAATCTGGTGAAAAAATATCATCTTGCTTGTGATTGGTTGTCACCCGATCAGCTGATCCGATCTGCTCACGGTCACAGCTCACTTTTTCGCCGCCATTGTAAAGAAAGTCTGCTTTCGAAGGTATTTGATGCTTAATTCACGAAAACGAAATGACACGGTAGTATGATGGATAGTTTTGTTGCCGAAAAACTGGAGGAATGGAAGTTGGTCACTTTAAAAGACGTATTTGAAGGTAAATTTTAGAAAAACTTGATTTTATGTTTGGGCGGGAAACGACGACAAAGCACTTTTTTACACCTTTTGTTGACGTGTTGACTCTTTATAGTGATGTTTAACGTTTTAAACTGTGTTTAAAGTGTTCACCTCTGGTGTTTTAATGTTCAATCTTGTGTTTTAATGTCCAACTCTGGTGTTTTAATGTTCAACTCGATCTGGTGTTTTAATGTTTAACTCTGGTGTTTTAATGTCCAACTCTGGTGTTTTAGTTAACTCTGGTGTTTTAACGTCCAACTCTAGTGTTTTAATGTATAACTCTAGTGTTTTAATATTTTTTTCTTGTGTTTTAATGTTTAACTTGGTATTTTAATGTCCAACTCTGGTGTTTTAATGTCCAACTCTGGTGTTTTAATGTCCAACTCTGGTATTTTAGTTAACTCTGGTGTTTTAACGTCCAACTCTAGTGTTTTAATGTAGAACTCTAGTGTTTTAATGTTTTATTCTTGTGTTTTAATGTTTTATTTTCGTCTTTTAATGTTTTATTCTTGTGCTTTAATCTTTTATTCTTGTGTTTTAATCTTTTATTCTTGTATTTTAATGTTTTATTGTTGTGTTTTAATGTTTTACTCTTGTGTTTTAATGTTTAATTCTGGTGTTTTAATGTTCAACTCTGGTGGTTTAGTTAACTCTGGTGTTTTAACGTCCAACTCTAGTGTTTTAATGTATAACTCTAGTGTTTTAATGTTTTATTCTTGTGTTTTAATGTTTTATTCTTGTGTTTCAATGTTTTACCCTTGTGTTTTAATGTTTAACTCTGGTGTTTTATTGTTTAACTCTGGTGTTTTAATGTTTTACTCTTGCATGTGTTTTGATGTTTTATGCATCAGTCAAATCCAGTGTTGTCCATCCCCCCCCCCCCCCCCCCCCAGACAGTGCCACGTATTTCCAAGCTTTTTTGTCATGGGAGTGGGGGAATTTGTAGTGTCCATATCTCCCTGGGGACCGGGTATTTGTGTAGCCCCAGGCATTAGGGCAGGGCATTTGTCACAGGTGTTTTTATTCTGGGAGAATAACTAAAACCGCACGGTTTCTCCAATGCATGCTGATCTTTCTTCTTATTGTATAAGTATTATATATTTATATGTAGCAGTCATCTACCCTTGTCTGGTGATCAATCCGTAAAAACTGTTAAAGAGCAATACATTTGGGTTGTGAAATTTTGGGTTGTGTGCATAAAAATATAGTATTGTTTATAGTACACAACAATAATATAAGGCATGATCTTACTGTTATGATCATGCAGTTGTTTCTATGTGCAGAATGTCTCGCTTGCGATCGTGAGTCAAAGAGATTCATTAGGATATGATAGTCCTGAAGAAAAATCATTGCGTTGTAGATGGGCCCTTTTACAAAATCATTACAAAATACATTCTACATGCATCTACTAGTAAATTTACTTGGGAAGTATATTTTAATCTACCCCCAGGGTGGGGGTATTTTTATCTTCGATGGTGCCCAACCCCAGGGAATTTACATTAAAATATGAAAAAATTATCAATGCCTGGGGGTGGCCAGGGGGGGGATGGGCATCACTGGAATTGACTGATGTTGACAACTCTGGGGTTTTTAATGTTTAATCTTGTTGTTTTTTCTTGTGAAGTTGAAACATAAAAATACAACTAAAACAATTACCAAAGCTAGTGCCTTTGTTCTTTAAGTGCTCATGCATTAATTCCTCAGGAAATCATTACTTGTGGGACTGCATAGTTACTATAATTAAATAAATTTTAACCTATTTCTTTTTTGGCTTTATAGAGAATTGTATTGATGAGGAGGCATTTCTACTACTGGATGATGAGACAATTAAGGAGATGATCAAAGCTGTTGGACCACGAATGAAGTTTTCAGCAAAGCTGAAGAAGCTCAAAGGTGACAAGGTAATCAGCAGATAATTAAATTCAACTGGAACTATTTAAACTAATTTGACTATCATGGGTTATGTCTGTCCCAAGTGTGGCCATATTATTAATGGAGATTCTACTACACTTATGTCACATCTAAAAAACACACATGCACTTATTTTTGGAGATTCGTTCACATGTGCCATTACTTGTTCACAAGATGGATGTAAGCGTACTTTTAGGTACCGATATGCACTAAAACGACATATCGATAGACATCATGAATCAATTCAGAGTGACCAAGAGGATTTGCACGATGACGATGATGATAATAATAGGGGACTAAATGGTAGCAATGATAGTGATCCCAATTGTAATGGTTCAGATGAGGAAGATAATATATGTGATGTGTTCAACCAGGAAAAACTAACTGAAATGGCGGCAGTTGGTATTGCTCAAATGAAATCTTCAAGTAGTGTGGTCCAATCAACCATAGATATGGTTGTTGCACAGTCTTCTAATATGTTCCAAGACATTGTTGGTGGTTTACGGGAAAGAACATCCAAATTTTTGTCAGAAAGGGGATTTGGTGAAGATGATGAAGAAGTTCAAAATTTGCTTGAAACCTTTCAAAATTGTGAAGTTCCATATCAGCATATTCAAAATTCATACCAGCAAAATAAATATTTTGAAAATTCTGGTTTCTTTATCAAGCCTGTGGAAGTACCAATTGGTGTTGGATATTTCCCACATCACAACAGAACAACTGGTCATGTCGAACAACATGCCAAGCATATTACTTTTCAGTATATACCAATTCAGAAACTTTTGAAATGCATTCTCGAGAGCAAAAACTTTATGTCTACTGTGTTACAGTATCAATGCAGTAATGATGGCATTTTAAGAGATTTCAATGATGGCCAATACTGTAAAGAGCACAATTTCTTTTCCAATCCACAAAATCTTCAGCTTCTCTTGTATGTTGATGAGTGTGAGGTTGCTAATCCTCTTGGCTCCAAGGCAGGTCTGCATAAGATTGGAGTGGTCTACTGCACAATAATGAACATACCCCCTAAATATCGCTCATCCTTGTCCAATTGCTTTCTTGTTTCAATGTTTAATGCTGGAGATGTGAAGACATATGGTTATGACGCTATTCTGAGGCCTCTTGTTGATGATATTAAGAAGCTGGAGACTGATGGTGTGCACATTGACAGTGATGTGTACAATGGAACTGTTAAAGTGAGCATTGCTCAGGTTTCAGGTGACAACCTTGGTGTCAATGGTATTTGTGGATATGTGGAAAGTTTCGTTGGCAACCATTATTGCAGGCACTGCAAGATGCACAGGAATGACACATGGTACTCCTCAATTGAGAGACCAGATGTCCTTCGGACAGAAGAGGATCATGCAGTTGACATTGGCATTAATAATCCAGCAATGACCGGTGTAAAGTCCTCGTGCCTTCTTAATGATGTCGAAAATTTCCATGTAACAAATAACATTGCTCCTGACATAATGCATGATCTTTTGGAAGGCATTTGCAGTTTGGAGGTTCATCTTGTCCTTGCTGTGTTGATACAAGAAGGCTTTTTCACTTTAGATTTATTGAATAGCAGGGTTACCAGCTTTGACTATGGATTACAAGATTTAAAAAATAAGCCCTCTGTTATTTCTGCTTCCAAACTGCAAACCCCAGATGGTCCAACTCATCAAACAGCTGCACAAATGTGGTGTCTGGTACGTCATATTCCTCTGCTAATTGGTGACAGAGTACCTGAAGATAATGAATACTTTGAATTGTTATTATTACTGTTAGACTGCATGGACATCATATTTTCATATGAAGTAACTGTAGAGGAAACACTGTTTCTCAAGCACCTTATCAATGAACACCATCAGCTGTTCTTAGAGTTATTCCCAGCACGCCATCTAAAGCCCAAACACCACTTCATGACACACTATCCTCGTCAGATCCGCATGCTTGGGCCCCTCATACGCTACTGGACAATGCGGTTTGAAGCTAAGCATGGATTCTTTAAACGTTTGGGCCATATAGTGTGCAATTTCAGGAACATTCTCAAGACACTCAGCTATAGACAGCAGATGTACTTCTGTTATAATATGAGTGCAAAAGATCTTGTCAAAAGGGATCAGGAGGTTGGGCCAGGGTCGTCTGTTCTTGTGGCTTCGTTGCCAAATGCCAGGATTTTGGAGGCTGCACTTGGTGCTCATCTTTTGGATGAGGTTTATCTTGCAAAATGGTGTGTTGTCCATGGAAATAAGTATCAGAAGAATATGGTGGTTGTTACTGGAAAAACAGACGAACTTGAACCTGTTTTTCAAAGGATTGTTTATGTGATTTGTATGGAGGATGGAATTAAACTGGTTACTGAGCCACTTCACCTTGTGAAGTTTGATCGACACTCACACTCCTATGTAGTGCAAGAACCACAAGTGCAGAGATTATGGAACATAAATTGTGTGGAAAATCTGCTGGATTACCAACCATACCATGCAGCCAAGTCATATGACCAGACCGAAGAGTCGCATCTTTTCATTGTTTTAAGACACAGGATTCACTAAATGGAATACACTTGATTGCAAAATAATATTGTGGTGATGTCATAAATTGCAATGCTGTTTAGGGTTTACTGTGATTAGGGCCAAATATATGGTCCCTGTAAACTCCTTTGGGAAAACGGTGCATTTTGGGTGATTCACAGGAAAATTGAAAAGTAATACTGGCTTAAGTTTCAGGACAAGTTTTTCTTTTCAGTTTTGCCCCGGTTATAAACCAGTTTTCCTTAGATGGCTTATAAAGTTGTAGTGACGGAATGTATTCAAAGAGTTTTTACTCAATTTTAACATCTCAATCAATTGATAAGTCATTTGAAGTCATATATAATACATGCTTT
This sequence comes from Paragorgia papillata, assembly GCA_035771165.1. Lineage (NCBI taxonomy): Eukaryota > Metazoa > Cnidaria > Anthozoa > Scleralcyonacea > Coralliidae > Paragorgia > Paragorgia papillata. Next base: position 758,834 of record JAWNZC010000359.1, read on the forward strand.
TTTATAGCCGCATTTTATCAAGTTACAGGTATAATGCATATTGTTTTAACAGTATACAGGATATTATGCACAGTAGCACCAATGCATGGTGAATTGTCTGAATCTTATTAGTGATTGCAATGAAATTATTACATTCATGACTAAAATGCTGCTACACTGTACTTCATGTTAAAATGATTATAGTCTAGACATGTTGGCATGCATTTACAAATTCGATTGCTAGATTCGAAAAATTGGGTAAAAACTCTTTGGAAAGTTTCTGACTATAACAAGTTCGGAATAATAAACTAGCTAACCATGTATCTGGTCCTAGCAACAGTATTTAACACTAAAAGCCTTACTTTTATGACATTGCTGCCATATTTTGCAATTGGTCTATTCCTACTTGTTACAATTTAGCACAGTAAGTATTCTACGCCAGCTATGGAAACAACAAATTAATATTACAGGAAACGTCAAACCCCGCAAGTTTTGACAAATATAGCCTTCAAAATGTACTTACAAATCAAGATTTTGTATTAAATCTTCAAATGATTACTTTTTAATTCGCTTTAAACTCAAATCATTTCGGGGTTTGAAACGCCTGGGCACCGCCATCTTGTTTTGATGACGCGTTTAATCATGCATAATTATTAGAGCTCACTAACGCTTCATCAAAACAAGATGGCGGCGCCCAGGCATTTCAAACCCTGAAATGACTTGAGTTTAAAGCGAATTAAGAAAATAATCATTTGAAGATGCTTCGTTTTAATACGAAATCTTCATTTGTATAAGTATACATTTTTGAACATTTTCAAGGCTATTTGTGTAAAGTTGCGGCGTTTTCTTTAAGGGCCTGTTTATATGGAGCCGAGTTACCCGGCTAGGCGAGTTACCTGGCAAGCCGAGTTGAAAAAAGATGAGTGTTTATATGAGACGAGTTACTCGTCAAAGCTGCCCACGCATTATAATGGTTTCACATTCCATGAGTAGTTTCCTATTGTCTTGATAAGTGGCGCGTGCGCTGTTGTGACGAATTCAACTCGGCTAGCTGAGATACCCGGCAAGAGAGTGTTTATATGGGAATATTTTCATCCCGGCATGCCGAGATCTCGGCTGTTTTGCTGGGATCTCGGCTAGCCGAGTTACCCGCCTGTCTCATATAAACACTCTGCATTGAATTTCTATACTGTGGCGGGTAACTCGGTTTGCCGGGTAACTCGGCTCCATATGAACAGGCGCTAAACCCATATATAAACCCTAAAAATTTGGGAAACCCCAGAAACCTAATCTGTGGGGGCTTATAATAGGGCGTACTGTAGAAATAATTTTATTCATAGGTTGATGTTACACAATTAGTTCTTACTTAGTTACCAAGTACCAACCCATTTGTTTTTTGAATATTATTTATTACTGGTAATTACTTATTACTACATAATTATTTTTATACTTTGAAACCAATATACTGTTTTTATTTACATCATATTTACTATATAGCTTCCACCGATACAAACTGACTCAGACAACACTGGAATGGAGTGCAGCCCCCCTTGTAGTTTTAATGCAGGCCCATCCCAAGCAAATAAAGAGGACAACTGTAATAGCATGAGACCACAAAAGAAGTTTAAGTCTGATTTTGTAAGTGGCAGTTTTGTGTATTTACAGGATGTATACATTAAGTATGTAACAATATGGGAAGGGTTCTCTTGTGTTGTAACAAAGTCTGGTCTCTTAGCTAATATCCTGCAGAAAACAATGTACACAGGGTTGTGGCCACAGTGGGCGGCAGTGGATGTGCTGCCCAGCAGTCGTAACTACAGCCCACCACTAATTTTTACACAATAGTCCCATTACTCCCATATTTTACAAGAAATTTTACCGATTAAGTAGAACTCCAAAAAAATTACTATCACTATTAGCTGTTGAATTGCAGTGTTGCTATGCCTCGGATATTTTGTTTTGATTGGCTAAGCTGCAGCTAATAAAAGGGTGCAATTCTCATGGCGTGCTCCTTCCTTTCAAACGAGCAATCACGCATGACAGGGGGAACACCAAGAGTCTGGGACCCACTGGGATGTCGACAGGGTGGGTGGCCAGTGCAGCTTAAACTCTTTCTTTTGTTTTCTGAGATCTGATCAGCTGGAACTATTCTGAAATTTATTAGCCTGTGTGTAGAAATTTATTGAATTCGAACAATAGAAAGTCGTTTCGTGTATAAAAAATCACTTAGTGGAAAACCAGCTTAACAACCATTACTGATGTTTTTTTTCAGAATGTACGAGCTATGTTGATGGAGAATTCAGCTGTTGGGGAACCCATCATTTCTGAAATAGAGAAAGGTGCACTGACAAGAATGAGCCGAGTGAAGTTGGTTCGAATAGCTGTTGCACACATAATACAACACTTTGGAGATAGGTGTGTAGTCTACAAATTATTGCATGTACAATATACATGTATTTGCTACTGCAGACTGTGCAAGTGTAATTAGTTTCGAGGACAGAAGTTGATACTTAATCAGAATAACTGAGTCTAATCTGTATATTAATTGCTTGACTATTACTTAAAATGCCAGGTATAATTCTCTTAAAAGAGATTTTTTAATTTCAATTATCTTACTAGGCCTAAATGTGAAGTGAAGGCCAGAATGGCTAAAGCCATAATTGATGAGTTCCCATCACTTAAAGATGATGAAGGTCAAGGTTTTGTAAGTACTAGTACATGCATATGAAATGAAATGTTATATAGTTAAACATTGCATATAGCTGTAACAGCTAGTATACTGTATAATTATATACTGTATACATGTAGCTATATATTGATATTAAAATTATAGATAATAATTACAGTATATTTTATACAGGAAGCTTGGTATAGTCCTGGAAAAGGACAACATTTCTTCGACAGGATGGATAGAGGAGCGCCTAAGAAATGTCAGGCGTAGTTACAATGTGAAGGTTGTTGCTTCAACTACTACTTCTCATTCATCCTCAAAATTGGTTGTTCCTACTTTACCAGGTACAGTATGATGTAATTTCTCATTGTGCATCCTTTACTGTGTTGGTGCGTTTTTTTGTATGCTGTAGACTATTTATTTATTTCTAGAATCTGATATATCTAATGAGCAGTTTCAGTGTATGGTAGAGTGGCTAAAACACAATATATCTCCAACCACGCAAGTTAATTCATTTATGGAAAAAACAGCTGTAAAAAGGGCAGAATGGATCAGGATAAACCGCGGCGAATCATTTGAAAATATATTGAGAGAATACCCACGGCTGTTCGACACTCCTGGCATGGTGAGTATGATGCCACAGGTACTGGTAATCACTGTAAATATGTCACGTAATATTTATGTAAGCAAGACTTTGAGTATTAATGATATATACATGTACATGTAGTCAGTCATCAATATTTAATTTGTGTGATGCAGAAATTGAAGATTGCTAGCGTTTTTGACAGAAAATTCTAATTTCCCCCATCCTAAACACATGCAAACTTCAATCACCTTACTCATTTAACTTTGAACTTGTACATGAAATAATATTCTTAAATTTGTTAACAATGACATTTTTATATTGTGTAAACAGGTAGAAATTGATTTCCGCACCTTATTTCCGGATGTAGCGGATAAGCTCTACATGGTTTGGACACCAACCTATGCCGACGAAGTACTGAAATATGCCAGTCTTCAAGGGAACTGGCAGTTGTACTTGAATGTAAATGCACCAACATTGCGTAAGTATAATTCAGAAATGTATGATTATATTGGTCTAATATGTTACGGGATTTCTCTGTTAAAATTCTTATTATTATGAGAAATCTAGTCTGTTTTGAACTTGATTCATCATGTTTGTTTTGCAAGATGGAAAATAGGCCTTAATGTACAGTATACCTTTATGTACAGGTTTAACTACAAGAGGTTCCAATAAATTTGCCTATTTATGCAAACAATTGAACAATTTTGACCATGATGGGGAAATCCCTGACAAACCAGTTTTTGAGTTTTGTATACAATTCACTACGGTAATGAAAAATGTACAATGACTTGAAAAAGGTACGGTTAACTATATATAATTATATAGTTTTACTGTAATACATATAATGTAAATATTATTCATAAAATAACATTTAGAAAAAACAGGAGGTTTCCTATTATGAGTAAAATCATCTGGCGTTAGCCAGAGTAAATTTAAATTGTCTGGTGTTAGCCAGGAGTAAATACTAAAGGCACTCTTGGGCATTAAAGGATTAAATACTGTAGCTATGTTTCAGTAACTTGATGGAAACATAGAAACTTTCCCATATTTTTTAGAAAAACAGACTTTCTGCCAAACGTTTTATTAATGAAGCTACCAAAAATGTCAACTAATGAGTTGTGTGGCAATCTACAAAAAGAACAATGAGAATATTGAATGCTTTCCTTTACAGTTACTTAAGGATAATTATCTTTCTATCATTTAATAAACAAACTTTGTTACAATATTTTTCTTATTGCCTTCGGGTTATTTTATCAAAGAAATATGAAACATTTTTTATGTGTTCCCATACGTTATAAAAACACTGGTGAAAGTTTGGGAGAACTTGAAATTATGTGGAAACACTCGCCCTGTGGGCTCATGTTCCCACTAAATTTCTCGTTCTCCCAAACTTTCACTCGTGTTTCTATAACTCGATGGAAACATAGAAAATGTTTTCTATTTCTTAAATGTTGCATCCTTGCAAATAAGTCGTTAAAATGCATTCAACCCTTCTATTGAGCTTTTCTGTGAAGGTTGCTGCCTGTCATGGGATGGGTATGGATATTTTTTCGAAACTACAGTACGTACACCATAATTATGTTATGGATCTGATAAATACCTTTTGAACATATATTAACCTAACTGTTAATGTCTGTTTGGGAATCAACTGCCTATCTTAAATGTACTGTACTGTTGATTATTGATATATCAGTATGGTATATCCCTTATGAAAATGTTCTATAGGATTCTATAGAATATTGTTCTATTGGAAATTGGGACTTCTATAGAATATTCTGTTGGATTTCAGAATATGCTATAGAACATTAAGCAGTACTTTCATATACCATAGAATATGCTATAGAATATGACATTAATTCTATAGAATAGGTTGCAATTTCTTATTGAATATTCCATAGAATATTCTAAAGAAAATTTTTTTATGCCCAGGGATAATTAATTATATCAGTGGGCTCATATGCAACTTTTTTTTCTTATAAGCAGTTTCAGACGATAAGACAAACCTCTCATTGGGCCTTCTCCCCTGCATTCTTCCCCCTGGAAGAAAGGGGAAGAAAAGGGCAAGTATTGACGAGTCTTTGGCATCGTACATTGATGTTAAACCGGTAAGAAATTTCAAATACACATTTAATGTAGTATTCTGGTGTGACAAATATGTGGGAATGTGTTACTGAAGTGATCGAAGAATAAAATAATGTTTTTTTTATTCGGTACGCTATACTGACGAGCACTTTGCTGCGAAGAAGATGCAAGGAATTGCCAGTGACAGTGTGACAATTGATTATGTTTGTAAACCAGTAAACCTTATGTCCTCCAACTCAGAATTAGAGCTATACAGTGTACTATTTAAGTAGCCAGTATTTGGATAATTCAAATACCTATTTGTGTGTCTGCCTGCATCAGGACGATCCGGTAAAAGATGTTTATACAAATAACACATTTTTCAGTTCAGTAATACAACGTGGTTGATGTGTTTTTACAAAATTATAATACTTTGAGAAATCTTAAAAAACTGTTACATTTATTACCTTTCTAGATTGGCACAAACATGCCGAAATATTTAGAGGAGGTTACAAATACCCAACCGTACGTGCTAATCTTGGGAACATTGGTAGAGCCATTACAGTGCTTCGTAATTGTAGAGAGGAAGGCCCTGGAGCAGACGTGTTTTATTAAAGGCTATCGATGTCTGCTTTAAAGTGTTTTACATATTGGACATAACTTACCCATGGCAGTGTCACATCACTTGGGAGTATTTCCAGAAAGTAGTGTTTGGATTGGAAGATGCTGGTGGTCACCAAAAAACATCCCCATCTGTCATTGCTATGCGTACAGCATTGAAAAAATTCACAACATAACTGTGTTCCAGGTTACTATCGCTTCTGAGACACAGTAAGGAGACTCAGACTTACAAGGCAGAAAAAAACTGTCCCGTGACGTCACCATTTTCCCCGCGAAGCAATGCTTAGTTTGTAATAACCACAAAATCAAGACCATTAAGTATTCTTTCCACAACTAGCTCGATTTTTGACAATCTTCAGGATTTCCTCTCGAAATCGAGTAATTTTACTAAAAAAAGCTTGACTTCTTGTCTAGACATCAAACGGTCGTATATAGCAATGCGTGTTTTAACAGTGGGAAATGTGCTGGAGGGTTTGAAATTTGGAGCATCAGGGTCGTGTCTAGTCTCCTTCGCAGCCGTCAGTTCGGGTTCGTTCTCACTCCCTCAACTACCGGCTGCTTACCCGAGCAGTGAATTCCGTTCCAATTGTTGACCAATCAGAGCCAGACTTCCAATATCTGGAAACCTGACCTCCGACCTTGAGCTGCCGTTTCAATGTTTGAAGTTTGAACCAATATTTCGAAAACTATTGCTTAAAATTTAGTAAAAATTTTGCGTAAATGGAATCAATAAGATGATGTTGTAACTGTGAATCGCAATATGAATACATGTACATGAAATAAAGTTAAAAGCGCCACTGCATGGAATATGAAGCTGAATAACATTGAGGTTGCTAGCCAGACATGGCGAGACATCCCCGTAAGATTTATTATCCACTAGGTACAGATTTCGCCGACACTTCTAGCTTTTTTAAAACTTTTCGCACAGATTTATTTACACGACCAGCAAGAAACATATTCATAATACCATTCTTCGTAAATTTTGTAAAGCTCTGAGCTATAGTAAGCGAAATATTAGCTTTCAAGTAAACTAATTCAGGCAGTCGCTTCAGCCACTATAAAACCGTTAACACCTTTGAGCGTTTGTTTACAATCTTCAATTTCTCTCAACGCTCTTACGCTTTACACTGACTTTCACGCTTATTTGTTTGCATAGGCAGCAAGAACATAATCAAAACAATATTCTTCGTAAATTTCGTGAAGTTCTAGGCTAAACTTTTCAAAATATTAGCTTTCGACTAAACAAATTACACATAACACTGGCCCAGCACGGCTTTAATTATTTAGCACGACAATGGTGTAATTTCATTGGTCCATGTACACAAAGGGAATGGAATGTAGCTCTCGGGTGAGCAGACGTTAGTTTGGGGAGGTAAGCGAGCCATAAGAACGTCTGCGAAGGAGGCTAGGTCGTGTCAGTATTTGGAAAAAAGATTAGTAAACAGTTTATCATAAAAAACGATGATTAACGTTTAAAACTCTGGTCGTTAAAAAAGTGGGCGTGGCTCCAAGTTTTAACTCAGAATTTTACTGTCCATTGAGCCGTTCCTGACAGGACGTCAAGCTCCTTGTTATAGTAAACTCGCTCGATTTCGTGAAGGAATCTTGCAGTTTGTCGAAAATCAAACTGGTTGTGGAAAGAATTTGTGTTGCTTTGTTGGTAAAAAAAAATTGACTTTTGCTTTGAAATTTTAAATGACAGAAACAGCGTTGACCTTTGATGGATAATTGATTTTGTTAAAAAATAATGAATGCATAACTGATTTTCACTGCAAGAGGCCAACAAAACCTGACGTAACTGGACAGTTTTTTCGAGCTTGTTGCACAAACCATACACGTATAGTATGTGGTCTGGGGCACAGGCTAATGCTATTTAACAGCTAGCCGCAATTGCCATGCCAAGTTTAACTACAACAACGTTTTCTCGCCTAAATAGCAATCGAAAGATTATTACTTTCCAACAAAGAAAGATTGAGGGTTATTCTTGCCGTAGCGAGTCAGATTTGCGATATAAATTCCCATCATGTTTTAGCCCATTTAACCGAAGTACGGTACCCACAGAACGCCTACGTGTAGGCTGTCGTGTTCCTCAAATCGAATTATTACGCCAAGTTTTTGAAGAGAGTAACTTAGCAACCTAGTTCCTTTTTAAATTTTTAATTGTTGATTGTTCCACTGAAATGTTACTACGTATTGAAGTTACGGTCTATGACCTTCAATCTTGCCACATTAATATACAATTTGAGGGCGATGATGAGAATTATCGCAATTTTTTAGGAAGAAAATTATTATTGTTGAAAGCTTGCATGATGACAAATTTAAGCGTTCTAGTAAAAAGTGGCGCGGCAGTATGTGTGATGCGAAACAGTATTAACAGTATTAAATGTTTTCTTGTTAACTGTATTCAGTTATTTGGTGCATTAATCATATGCCATGGAGTGAGAGTCTTTGATAAATATCTCAATATATGTAGTAATTACTACGTGTAACTCGCAATTAATAAATGTTCGTTGGGCATCGTTCAACATTTGCTTTGTTTATCTGTCGAGTAAGCTTGTATATATTAGATTGTAGATATGAATTAGTATATGTATGTACACTAAATTAACCGTGAATGATGGTCAAATCTTGACTAGTAAAAGGTGTGAGAACCTGATGATGGTCAAATCAGACATAGAAGCTACTCGATTCTATAACCAGGAATGAGGTGACAAACCCTATGTCGTTTAGCATAATAGTTGTCAAATTAACCAGAATATGGTGATATACCCCGTGATCTTTAACATAATAGTTGTCAAATTAACCAGAATATGGTGATATACCCCGTGATTGTTACCACAATAGTTGTAAAATTAACCAGGAATATAGTTACATACGCTATGATCTTTACCACAATAGTGGTCAAATTAACCAGGAACATGGTGAAGTAATCACGAGATAACGAAACCAAATTAACCAGGACAGATTGGTGACTTTAACCAGGAATTGGTTAAAAATAACCAGGAATATTCACCAATGTTTCCTGGTAATCTTCACCAGGATTGTGGTTGGAATAAATTCACCAGGATTTCCTGGTGAAAATAACCAGCATAATGTAGGTGCAGTGGGCACATGGAGCCTGGTGAAATTTTCACCAGTTTCTGGTGAAATTTCACCAACTATTTTTTAGAGTGTAGTGTTGGTGTATAGTGTAAAGGGCATTAATAATAGGCTATAATTAATTTTCCCGTATTTTACTGCCTGACGGTTTAATTTATAACGTTTGTACTACTGTACCTGTATTGTTCCAACTTATATCCAACTCTTTGTTATGATGAGAGGAACAATTTGAGCTGTAGACGAGCTTTTTAGCTTTTTTATAACAAACGTTATGACAGAAAGTGTAAAGGACATTAATAATAGGCTATAATTAACAATAATTAATTTTCCGTCTTTTACTGCCTGACGGTTTCACTCAGAACATTTGTACTACTGCACCTATATTGTTCCAACTTATATCCAACTCTTTGTTAGGATAAGAGGAACAATTTGAGATGTAGTAAAGCTTTTTAGCTCTTTTACAACAAACGTTATAGTGTTAGTGTATAGTGTAAAGGGCATTAATAATAGGCTATAATTAATTTTCCCGTATTTTACGGCGTGACGGTTTCACTTATAACGTTTGTACTACTGCACCTGTATTGTTCCGAATTATATCCAACTCTTTGTTATGATGAGAGGAACAATTTGAGATGTAGTAAAGCTTTTTAGCTCTTTTACAACAAATGTTATAGTGTTAGTGTATAGTGTAAAGGGCATTAATAATAGGCTATAATTAATTTTCCCGTATTTTACTGCCTGACGGTTTAATTTATAACGTTTGTACTACTGCACCTGTATTGTTCCAACTTATATCCAACTCTTTGTTAGGATAAGAGGAACAATTTGAGATGTAGTAAAGGTTTTTAGCTCTTTTACAACAAACGTTATAGTGTTAGTGTATAGTGTAAAGGGCCTTAATAATAGGCTATAATTAATTTTCCCGTATTTTACTGCGTGACGGTTTCACTTATAACGTTTGTACTACTGCACCTGTATTGTTCCGAATTACATCCAACTCTTTGTTATGATGAGAGGAACAATTTGAGATGTAGTAAAGCTTTTTAGCTCTTTTACAACAAACGTTATAGTGTTAGTGTATAGTGTAAAGGGCATTAATAATAGGCTATAATTAATTTTCCCGTATTTTACTGCGTGGCGGTTTCACTTATAACGTTTGTACTACTGCACCTGTATTGTTCCGAATTATATCCAACTCTTTGTTATGATGAGAGGAACAATTTGAGATGTAGTAAAGCTTTTTAGCTCTTTTACAACAAACGTTATAGTGTTAGTGTATAGTGTAAAGGGCATTAATAATAGGCTATAATTAATTTTCCCGTATTTTACTGCCTGACGGTTTAATTTATAACGTTTGTACTACTGCACCTGTATTGTTCCAACTTATATCCAACTCTTTGTTAGGATAAGAGGAACAATTTGAGATGTAGTAAAGGTTTTTTAGCTCTTTTACAACAAACGTTATAGTGTTAGTGTATAGTGTAAAGGGCCTTAATAATAGGCTATAATTAATTTTCCCGTATTTTACTGCGTGACGGTTTCACTTATAACGTTTGTACTACTGCACCTGTATTGTTCCGAATTACATCCAACTCTTTGTTATGATGAGAGGAACAATTTGAGATGTAGTAAAGCTTTTTAGCTCTTTTACAACAAACGTTATAGTGTTAGTGTATAGTGTAAAGGGCATTAATAATAGGCTATAATTAATTTTCCCGTATTTTACTGCGTGGCGGTTTCACTTATAACGTTTGTACTACTGCACCTGTATTGTTCCGAATTATATCCAACTCTTTGTTATGATGAGAGGAACAATTTGAGATGTAGTAAAGCTTTTTAGCTCTTTTACAACAAACGTTATAGTGTTAGTGTATAGTGTAAAGGGCATTAATAATAGGCTATAATTAATTTTCCCGTATTTTACTGCCTGACGGTTTAATTTATAACGTTTGTACTACTGCACCTGTATTGTTCCAACTTATATCCAACTCTTTGTTATGATGAGAGGAACAATTTGAGCTGTAGACGAGCTTTTTAGCTTTTTTATAACAAACGTTATGACAGAAAGTGTAAAGGACATTAATAATAGGCTATAATTAACTATAATTAATTTTCCGTCTTTTACTGCCTGACGGTTTCACTTAGAACATTTGTACTACTGCACCTGTATTGTTCCAACTTATATCCAACTCTTTGTTAGGATAAGAGGAACAATTTGAGACGTAGTAAAGCTTTTTAGCTCTTTTACAACAAACGTTATAGTGTTAGTGTATAGTGTAAAGGGCATTAATAATAGGCTATAATTAATTTTCCCGTATTTTACTGCGTTACGGTTTCACTTATAACGTTTGTACTACTGCACCTGTATTGTTCCGAATTATATCCAACTCTTTGTTATGATGAGAGGAACAATTTGAGATGTAGTAAAGCTTTTTAGCTCTTTTACAACAAACGTTATAGTGTTAGTGTATAGTGTAAAGGGCATTAATAATAGGCTATAATTAATTTTCCCGTATTTTACTGCCTGACGGTTTAATTTATAACGTTTGTACTACTGCACCTGTATTGTTCCGAATTATATCCAACTCTTTGTTATGATGAGAGGAACAATTTGAGCTGTAGACGAGCTTTTTAGCTTTTTTATAACAAACGTTATGACAGAAAGTGTAAAGGACATTAATAATAGGCTATAATTAACTATAATTAATTTTCCGTCTTTTACTGCCTGAAGGTTTCACTTAGAACATTTGTACTACTGCACCTGTATTGTTCCAACTTATATCCAACTCTTTGTTAGTATAAGAGGGACAATTTGAGATGTAGTAAAGGTTTTTAGCTCTTTTACAACAAACGTTATAGTGTTAGTGTATAGTGTAAAGGGCATTAATAATAGGCTATAATTAATTTTCCCGTATTTTACTGCGTGACGGTTTCACTTATAACGTTTGTACTACTGCACCTGTATTGTTCCGAATTATATCCAACTCTTTGTTATGATGAGAGGAACAATTTGAGATGTAGTAAAGCTTTTTAGCTCTTTTACAACAAACGTTATAGTGTTAGTGTATAGTGTAAAGGGCATTAATAATAGGCTATAATTAATTTTCCCGTATTTTACTGCCTGACGGTTTAATTTATAACGTTTGTACTACTGCACCTGTATTGTTCCAACTTATATGCAACTCTTTGTTATGATGAGAGGAACAATTTGAGCTGTAGACGAGCTTTTTAGCTTTTTTATAACAAACGTTATGACAGAAAGTGTAAAGGACATTAATAATAGGCTATAATTAACAATAATTAATTTTCCGTCTTTTACTGCCTGACGGTTTCACTCAGAACATTTGTACTACTGCACCTATATTGTTCCAACTTATATCCAACTCTTTGTTAGGATAAGAGGAACAATTTGAGATGTAGTAAAGCTTTTTAGCTCTTTTACAACAAACGTTATAGTGTTAGTGTATAGTGTAAAGGGCATTAATAATAGGCTATAATTAATTTTCCCGTATTTTACGGCGTGACGGTTTCACTTATAACGTTTGTACTACTGCACCTGTATTGTTCCGAATTATATCCAACTCTTTGTTATGATGAGAGGAACAATTTGAGATGTAGTAAAGCTTTTTAGCTCTTTTACAACAAACGTTATAGTGTTAGTGTATAGTGTAAAGGGCATTAATAATAGGCTATAATTAATTTTCCCGTATTTTACTGCCTGACGGTTTAATTTATAACGTTTGTACTACTGCACCTGTATTGTTCCAACTTATATCCAACTCTTTGTTATGATGAGAGGAACAATTTGAGCTGTAGACGAGCTTTTTAGCTTTTTTATAACAAACGTTATGACAGAAAGTGTAAAGGACATTAATAATAGGCTATAATTAACAATAATTAATTTTCCGTCTTTTACTGCCTGACGGTTTCACTCAGAACATTTGTACTACTGCACCTATATTGTTCCAACTTATATCCAACTCTTTGTTAGGATAAGAGGAACAATTTGAGATGTAGTAAAGCTTTTTAGCTCTTTTACAACAAACGTTATAGTGTTAGTGTATAGTGTAAAGGGCATTAATAATAGGCTATAATTAATTTTCCCGTATTTTACGGCGTGACGGTTTCACTTATAACGTTTGTACTACTGCACCTGTATTGTTCCGAATTATATCCAACTCTTTGTTATGATGAGAGGAACAATTTGAGATGTAGTAAAGCTTTTTAGCTCTTTTACAACAAATGTTATAGTGTTAGTGTATAGTGTAAAGGGCATTAATAATAGGCTATAATTAATTTTCCCGTATTTTACTGCCTGACGGTTTAATTTATAACGTTTGTACTACTGCACCTGTATTGTTCCAACTTATATCCAACTCTTTGTTAGGATAAGAGGAACAATTTGAGATGTAGTAAAGGTTTTTAGCTCTTTTACAACAAACGTTATAGTGTTAGTGTATAGTGTAAAGGGCCTTAATAATAGGCTATAATTAATTTTCCCGTATTTTACTGCGTGACGGTTTCACTTATAACGTTTGTACTACTGCACCTGTATTGTTCCGAATTACATCCAACTCTTTGTTATGATGAGAGGAACAATTTGAGATGTAGTAAAGCTTTTTAGCTCTTTTACAACAAACGTTATAGTGTTAGTGTATAGTGTAAAGGGCATTAATAATAGGCTATAATTAATTTTCCCGTATTTTACTGCGTGGCGGTTTCACTTATAACGTTTGTACTACTGCACCTGTATTGTTCCGAATTATATCCAACTCTTTGTTATGATGAGAGGAACAATTTGAGATGTAGTAAAGCTTTTTAGCTCTTTTACAACAAACGTTATAGTGTTAGTGTATAGTGTAAAGGGCATTAATAATAGGCTATAATTAATTTTCCCGTATTTTACTGCCTGACGGTTTAATTTATAACGTTTGTACTACTGCACCTGTATTGTTCCAACTTATATCCAACTCTTTGTTATGATGAGAGGAACAATTTGAGCTGTAGACGAGCTTTTTAGCTTTTTTATAACAAACGTTATGACAGAAAGTGTAAAGGACATTAATAATAGGCTATAATTAACTATAATTAATTTTCCGTCTTTTACTGCCTGACGGTTTCACTTAGAACATTTGTACTACTGCACCTGTATTGTTCCAACTTATATCCAACTCTTTGCTAGGATAAGAGGAACAATTTGAGACGTAGTAAAGCTTTTTAGCTCTTTTACAACAAACGTTATGGTGTTAGTGTATAGTGTAAAGGGCATTAATAATAGGCTATAATTAATTTTCCCGTATTATACTGCGTTACGGTTTCACTTATAACGTTTGTACTACTGCACCTGTATTGTTCCGAATTATATCCAACTCTTTGTTATGATGAGAGGAACAATTTGAGATGTAGTAAAGCTTTTTAGCTCTTTTACAACAAACGTTATAGTGTTAGTGTATAGTGTAAAGGGCATTAATAATAGGCTATAATTAATTTTTCCGTATTTTACTGCCTGACGGTTTAATTTATAACGTTTGTACTACTGCACCTGTATTGTTCCGAATTATATCCAACTCTTTGTTATGATGAGAGGAACAATTTGAGCTGTAGACGAGCTTTTTAGCTTTTTTATAACAAACGTTATGACAGAAAGTGTAAAGGACATTAATAATAGGCTATAATTAACTATAATTAATTTTCCGTCTTTTACTGCCTGACGGTTTCACTTAGAACATTTGTACTACTGCACCTGTATTGTTCCAACTTATATCCAACTCTTTGTTAGGATAAGAGGAACAATTTGAGATGTAGTAAAGCTTTTTAGCTCTTTTACAACAAACGTTATAGTGTTAGTGTATAGTGTAAAGGGCATTAATAATAGGCTATAATTAATTTTCCCGTATTTTACTGCCTGACGGTTTAATTTATAACGTTTGTACTACTGCACCTGTATTGTTCCAACTTATATCCAACTCTTTGTTATGATGAGAGGAACAATTTGAGCTGTAGACGAGCTTTTTAGCTTTTTTATAACAAACGTTATGACAGAAAGTGTAAAGGACATTAATAATAGGCTATAATTAACTATAATTAATTTTCCGTCTTTTACTGCCTGACGGTTTCACTTAGAACATTTGTACTACTGCACCTGTATTGTTCCAACTTATATCCAACTCTTTGTTAGGATAAGAGGAACAATTTGAGATGTAGTAAAGGTTTTTAGCTCTTTTACAACAAACGTTATAGTGTTAGTGTATAGTGTAAAGGGCATTAATAATAGGCTATAATTAATTTTCCCGTATTTTACGGCGTGACGGTTTCACTTATAACGTTTGTACTACTGCACCTGTATTGTTCCGAATTACATCCAACTCTTTGTTATGATGAGAGGAACAATTTGAGATGTAGTAAAGCTTTTTAGCTCTTTTACAACAAACGTTATAGTGTTAGTGTATAGTGTAAAGGGCATTAATAATAGGCTATAATTAATTTTCCCGTATTTTACTGCGTGACGGTTTCACTTATAACGTTTGTACTACTGCACCTGTATTGTTCCGAATTATATCCAACTCTTTGTTATGATGAGAGGAACAATTTGAGATGTAGTAAAGCTTTTTAGCTCTTTTACAACAAACGTTATAGTGTTAGTGTATAGTGTAAAGGGCATTAATAATAGGCTATAATTAATTTTCCCGTATTTTACTGCGTGACGGTTTCACTTATAACGTTTGTACTACTGCACCTGTATTGTTCCGAATTATATCCAACTCTTTGTTATGATGAGAGGAACAATTTGAGATGTAGTAAAGCTTTTTAGCTCTTTTACAACAAACGTTATAGTGTTAGTGTATAGTGTAAAGGGCATTAATAATAGGCTATAATTAATTTTCCCGTATTTTACTGCCTGACGGTTTAATTTATAACGTTTGTACTACTGCACCTGTATTGTTCCAACTTATATCCAACTCTTTGTTATGATGAGAGGAACAATTTGAGCTGTAGACGAGCTTTTTAGCTTTTTTATAACAAACGTTATGACAGAAAGTGTAAAGGACATTAATAATAGGCTATAATTAACTATAATTAATTTTCCGTCTTTTACTGCCTGACGGTTTCACTTAGAACATTTGTACTACTGCACCTGTATTGTTCCAACTTATATCCAACTCTTTGTTAGGATAAGAGGAACAATTTGAGATGTAGTAAAGCTTTTTAGCTCTTTTACAACAAACGTTATAGTGTTAGTGTATAGTGTAAAGGGCATTAATAATAGGCTATAATTAATTTTCCCGTATTTTACTGCGTTACGGTTTCACTTAGAACATTTGTACTACTGCACCTGTATTGTTCCAACTTATATCCAACTCTTTGTTAGGATAAGAGGAACAATTTGAGATGTAGTAAAGCTTTTTAGCTCTTTTACAACAAACGTTATAGTGTTAGTGTATAGTGTAAAGGGCATTAATAATAGGCTATAATTAATTTTCCCGTATTTTACTGCCTGACGGTTTAATTTATAACGTTTGTACTACTGCACCTGTATTGTTCCGAATTATATCCAACTCTTTGTTACGATGAGAGGAACAATTTGAGCTGTAGACGAGCTTTTTAGCTTTTTTATAACAAACGTTATGACAGAAAGTGTAAAGGACATTAATAATAGGCTATAATTAACTATAATTAATTTTCCGTCTTTTACTGCCTGACGGTTTCACTTAGAACATTTGTACTACTGCACCTGTATTGTTCCAACTTATATCCAACTCTTTGTTAGGATAAGAGGAACAATTTGAGATGTAGTAAAGCTTTTTAGCTCTTTTACAACAAACGTTATAGTGTTAGTGTATAGTGTAAAGGGCATTAATAATAGGCTATAATTAATTTTCCCGTATTTTACTGCCTGACGGTTTAATTTATAACGTTTGTACTACTGCACCTGTATTGTTCCAACTTATATCCAACTCTTTGTTATGATGAGAGGAACAATTTGAGCTGTAGACGAGCTTTTTAGCTTTTTTATAACAAACGTTATGACAGAAAGTGTAAAGGACATTAATAATAGGCTATAATTAACTATAATTAATTTTCCGTCTTTTACTGCCTGACGGTTTCACTTAGAACATTTGTACTACTGCACCTGTATTGTTCCAACTTATATCCAACTCTTTGTTAGGATAAGAGGAACAATTTGAGATGTAGTAAAGCTTTTTAGCTCTTTTACAACAAACGTTATAGTGTTAGTGTATAGTGTAAAGGGCATTAATAATAGGCTATAATTAATTTTCCCGTATTTTACTGCGTTACGGTTTCACTTAGAACATTTGTACTACTGCACCTGTATTGTTCCAACTTATATCCAACTCTTTGTTAGGATAAGAGGAACAATTTGAGATGTAGTAAAGCTTTTTAGCTCTTTTACAACAAACGTTATAGTGTTAGTGTATAGTGTAAAGGGCATTAATAATAGGCTATAATTAATTTTCCCGTATTTTACTGCCTGACGGTTTAATTTATAACGTTTTGTACTACTGCACCTGTATTGTTCCGAATTATATCCAACTCTTTGTTACGATGAGAGGAACAATTTGAGCTGTAGACGAGCTTTTTAGCTTTTTTATAACAAACGTTATGACAGAAAGTGTAAAGGACATTAATAATAGGCTATAATTAACTATAATTAATTTTCCGTCTTTTACTGCCTGACGGTTTCACTTAGAACATTTGTACTACTGCACCTGTATTGTTCCAACTTATATCCAACTCTTTGTTAGGATAAGAGGAACAATTTGAGATGTAGTAAAGCTTTTTAGCTCTTTTACAACAAACGTTATAGTGTTAGTGTATAGTGTAAAGGGCATTAATAATAGGCTATAATTAATTTTCCCGTATTTTACTGCCTGACGGTTTAATTTATAACGTTTGTACTACTGCACCTGTATTGTTCCAACTTATATCCAACTCTTTGTTATGATGAGAGGAACAATTTGAGCTGTAGACGAGCTTTTTAGCTTTTTTATAACAAACGTTATGACAGAAAGTGTAAAGGACATTAATAATAGGCTATAATTAACTATAATTAATTTTCCGTCTTTTACTGCCTGACGGTTTCACTTAGAACATTTGTACTACTGCACCTGTATTGTTCCAACTTATATCCAACTCTTTGTTAGGATAAGAGGAACAATTTGAGATGTAGTAAAGCTTTTTACCTCTTTTACAACAAACGTTATAGTGTTAGTGTATAGTGTAAAGGGCATTAATAATAGGCTACACTGTAAAATCAGATCAGTTAAAACTACCCGAAATAAAAGGTCATAGTTGAATCTGTGGTAACTATTATTTTATTGGTTAATAATACCTTAATTAATGGTTAATTTAACCATTTCTTTTTAGGTCATAATAACCTTTATTACAAGTTATTTTAATCAAAATAAATGGTTGTTTCTAACATGATCGTGAAGAAAAATATTGGTTATATTACCCCGTTTATATCAGGTTATCTTAATCATTTTTAATAGGTAAAGTTAACTGTTAATATTAGGTAATTAAAAAATATTAACCGAATTTAATTGGTTAAAGTAACTGCTATTCATGGCTGTTTTAACCATGATTTTTTGGTTTTTGCAGTGAATCTGTGGTAACCAATTAAAATGGTTAACGGGCAGTAGATTTGACCATTCTTTATAGGTTATCAAAATGGGTTGTTTTAACTGAATAGAAGGGGTAAAAATAACTAAAAAATACGTGTTGAACCAAGGATTTTTAATGGTTATTTCAACAAACATACAGTATTAACAGTAAAACAAACAGTAAATAACATCAGTTCTAATAAAAGATATATCTCTATATCAAGCTGTATGGAGGGTAAGTCTACACCATTAAATCACAAACGAGATTCTCCACTTTTAGTGGTAGATTGGCACTACACTGACCAATAAGTATATGTTCCAAGAATAAGAAAAGCGCCTTCTCGACTCCACCAGCACTTTTCGGGAATTCCATATTGAATGCGTAATAGCTTCCCAGTAGTGTTACTACCGCATTCAGGATGTTCGCTGGTCTAAACTGACAGATAACCATACCTTCTGCAGCAAGGCAGAGCTCATCAATATCTGTCAGATTTCCTGTACTTAGCAGTCTTGGTGATTTTGTCGAGCTTATTAGGTTGTCCAAAACACTGTCTTCATCTTCACTCTGTTGAACAAAATCAATAATAGGAATGATTTAGAACAAGTGATTTTTGTGTACATGCACTTAATATAATTATTTTTCTTTGTATTTTAATGGGGTTTTTTGTGGTTATTCAAAACATAAAAGTTAATGTAACACGACTCGAAATTCACTTTTTTCTTGGTTGTTCAACCATGGCCTGTTTTATAGTTACCTAAAGAGAATTTGGTTATAATGTCCGATGGGTTATGAAAATAAACATAACTATAAATGCTTCAACTAAATAAAATGTTTACTTCATAACTGCATCTTTACTAAAAAAATCTGTTTAATTTACACAATTGATATTATTTTCCAGGAATTAGTTAATTACTAGGGTCAGGAAACATAATTCCTTCATATTCAGCAATTAATGTAACACTAAATAATACTTCATACCTTTGATCTTATCCAAAATGATTGGTCTGAATACTTTGTGCCTTTCTTGGTCTCACAAAGTAAGAAAGGGAGTCCAGCCATTATGCATCGGTTTTGAACTTCTAAAATATAAAATTAAAATGTCAATCAACTTACATGTAGAATTGTGAACTAAAGGACAAATAACTACCATCCCTATTTATACAATACCCTGGTTGCTATGCGTGTTTTCATTGGTTGTTGGCCATGATCTATTAGAGGACAGACACATGGTCACGTCAGATCACGTCAGCTGACTTGCTTTTTTCCATCTTCATGCCCCAAAATCCAGCAAGAGTTTCGATAAAAACCTTTTAAATTTTTGTATTGTATAAAACAAATAGATTCCATTTTTTTGTTGTCTGTTCAGTTATAGATGCACAGAAGACGTAACAACGTGGTAAGAACATCAGTGACCCTCTCAACTGCGTCTCGTGCGCCACTTTTTTGTTCTTACCACGTTGTTACGTCATCTGTGCATCTATAACTGAACAGACAATGGCAGAATGGAATCTATTTGTTAATCTGATATCAAATTTGAAAAACTAACATTTGCAGCAACCTCTTTGCCAGCTATAGCACTGTGCCAATATGCAAAATTGGAAACCTATATACATGTATCACTTAATACAGTATGAGATTCCTGAACAACATTTCAATGTTGAGAGAACAGAATCAGCAAAGAGTATTTCAATATTGTCAGTCAAAACAGAATCAGCTTATAGACTAATCCATGTACAATGCATGAATGAACACTACTTTAATTGAGTAATTAATATTGTCAAGGTAGCTGTACCCACCATTTTCATCCAAGAATTCCACTCCCTCTGCCATCGCCATTATTTCCCTTAGACAAGGATTTGGAGATTTTCGCATGCGACTCAGAAGTCTCTCCCTCCATCCTCCCACGAATCGCTCCCTGATATCCTTATTTATATCAGGTTCCTGGAGGATTCTGCCTAACTCTGCTCTTATCTAAATTAAAAAAATTTTCTATGAATAATTAACCCTTTACAGTGCAGGAAATTTAGAGAGAATCGATATACAGGATATACCGGTATACCAGTATTTTTTCAAATACCGGTTGGCGATATGAATAATTCCAAAAATACCGGTATACCGACATTTCGGTATTTTAATGGATTTACAGGATTGAAACGCTATTTCCAGTGAAAACTTGCCATGGGAAAATAATTCACAAATTTTAACATCTATAATCACGTACCAAACGGACTCAGCTGAAACCAGAAAAGGAGAACATGCTAATCTTGCTTACCAAAAACCTCTGAAGAATGTGAACAGTGAGCAGTGTGAAGTTTGCAATATTCCAATATTCATGTGAACTTTGCAATATTCCATTGACAGGAAGATCGAAGTGAATCAACTAATAATACTGTGTGAATTAATTTGACTCTTAAGCTTCGTCCTCACTCTGCCATAAATTTAAACTCGAAATTTCTTTTGGAGCATGCGTGAATGGTTGCCAAGATGTCAAAAATAATTTAGGCCCAGGCTCTAATGCTTTAATTGCTAGTTTGACCAGTTTTAAAACGTGACTCACCCCAAACTTGGGGTGAAGATCAAGTTCGTTGGCAGAGGTAACTTTCCCCGGAAGCCTGTGTAGGTCGGAAAGGGGCTCTGACTCGAAGGGTGTGTAGATCCAGCTTGTCCCAGGACAGGATTATGTTACTGCTGTTACAGAATTGATTGGTCCCAGGACAGGATTATAATGTTACAGAATTGATTGAAAAACCTCAGAAGTAGCTCAAATGGTGCAGAATTAACATATACTGTAATACTGTACCTCAGATCCTGAGCTTGATCCCAAGGTGGGAAAAGCCTGCAAAACTTGTCACACTCTGAGATTTTTGGTGATAATCTCTCTTCTCCGCATTGGATATGTTGAAGTCATCAAATTCTTTAAAAGTGAATAGTCCTTCTTGTTTTTTTCCCATTGAGCACTTATCCGCTTCTTTTGCATATCATGTTTCCTCTGTTTCCCCCTCCGGGATAGCAGGAATGACAAATGTGGGACCAATGGTCTTTTTTCTACCTGGCTTTCCTTTTGAAACTTCTTTTCCTTCTTGCTGATATGATTTCTTTCTTTCTTTGTTTCTCTTCTTGCTTAGGTTCTCAAATCTATCTTTTATCTTTTTGGCCCAGAATGACTATAGTGTAAATGTATTATTATAATATTTAGTATTATATATATATTATTATATTATTATACATGGCTGACCAAAATGCTGCATGCTGATTGGTTGCCGAGAGGTCCGGAAAAAAGCCTATTGCCCTCCTTGGCAATACATTGGGAGGGAAATACACTTTTCTTTGGACTACATGTACTACAGTACATTTTGGTGGGAAAATTTTTGAGTTGTTTTAATTAAGTAATATATCATGAACACGAGGAAGAGTGTCTCAACCGATATGCAGTCACCAAGAAGTGCTTGAAAAACGAGGCTGTAAGCCAATTTTCTTAACCAATTTCGAAGTGACTTGATAGAAGATATGGAACAGTCTTTCGAGTGATTGATCTAGCTTCTAAAACAAATCAGTATATATGAAAATATCAGGTTGAAAGTTGGCAAAGTTCTATGCTAATTAAGACCGGGTTTCCAGTTCACCATCTCGGTACTGATTTCCTTTGTTTTCATCTATGAATTATTAATGATTTGAGAAATACAAATCAATGAGAATGAGATAAATTCGTTAAACTATTTCGAACAATGACATGTCTTTACAATGTAAACATTTGTTTCTTCTTATGAAAAGCGATTATCTAACGGTAAACAAATTCTTAACAGGTATAAACATGAAGCGAAATGAAGAAGCTCAAATGTAAGTGAAAATGGAAACATCCATGAATATGTTTGCCCCCCCACTTTTTAACAAGGCCAGTAATAAACAAGGTCAGTAATAAAGTTATGATTAACAAAATCACTAATCCTAGCTAACCCACGACTTTGAATAAAGATATAATAAAGACATTTGAATGCAGATATTCAATGTCTGGAAAAGTGTTGTCTTTTGAGTATTTTATGATGTTTTTGGACCTTTAGAATTCTGTAAATCCTTGTCCTAAAATGCAGGAAATACCATTTCAGGGACTCTAGATTTCAAAATTTCCTAAAATGACTATTGTTATATTAACCTCGTTTTTTCAGTCTGTACCTTTGTTGCCTTTGCCATTTTCGCACTTGGTTAATAAATCTTTGTTATATTACATAATATATTTAATATATATGTATAGTCTAATCATGAAACTCTGAGTAGCTCTATAAATCCAGCAAAACAATTTGTAATGTGATATATACCACATGCCACATGACCTTGATGGCAAACTTGTCAGTTTCTCAAATATTTGTCTGCTACTTTGCTCTGTCACTAATTTGTCAACAAACAATGTTCAGTTAAGTATTAATAGTAACTAATAATAACAATATGACACCTTAAGTACAAATATTTAGTACATACTTACATGGCCAGCTCCAACAGAGCTTTTCAAGCAAGGATATTTTTAATCAGCTTAATGGCTACATGGTCTCTCTCAGATTTTGTTATTTTATCTGTACATGCATATAGAGATGTGCACAATTGTCTGTTCAATGCATTTCTATTCTCTACAGTCAATTCTCCACCATCCAATGCTGCCTGCACAACTGGTTCCCACTAACAAGATAGTCAATATATAAATATTTTAAGATGCAATTAAGTGATCACTCCATTACAAACCGAAGAGAATTAAAATGGCTAAAAATTTATGGCTACAACAAAAAAAGAACAAGATTTCAAAAGGACTCATGAATACATCAAAAACGAAATGTCAAAATAACTATCGAGTTAATGCAGATATTGCAGTTCAGTATATTTCAACAGATGTATTCAAATATATATATTTATATATATATAGACTACTGTACACTTTCAATCATACAGTACCTTTGAAGGGATTTCAAATTTCTCCAACCAGTATGTATACGTATCTTTGACTTTAGTAGGTGTATTTTCTTTCTAGAATACATTTTAAAACCTCATTTTAGTAGCTACAGTAAATATTTTAGAGATACATTATATAAAGACCTATAAAAAAAGACAAAATATATATTTTGAAAAAAGACACAATTGTCAATCGCACAAATATATTACCGTCAAGCACACACGTTTATCTGACAAAGAGATACACCCCACATCTAGCCTTGATTTACGTTTTCCTGAACTATTAAGAGTTACGGTGCTCTCTCGCTCGTGGCAATTGGATGGAGTATACTGAGCCTGAGATTGAGCTGGTCTCTGACGTTCATTGCCATTGGAAACTTCAGATGCATTTGAAGATTTATTAGATGGTGAACAGTCAGGAGTGCCAAAAGCCAAAGAAGAGACGAGATGTCCCTGCTGAGGAATTTTTTCCCCATTCGGACTAAACTCCTGAAATGAAAATAATTATAATAGTATACTTCAGATAACTGGAAATTCCAGAGCCCACGATCCTTATGGGCTCCGCCTGTAAGATCTACGTCAGTGATCTACGTAAGTTGTTTACAACTTTTTTTACAAATGAAGCCAGTTAAGTTCTAGACAAGCGCCACTGTGTCGGCTCTCAAAGGAGTCAAAGCTACCGATACTATACAAACACAATTAATGAAGCGATTTTCTCTCCTTGTGAAGTACTTAAATAAATTCTCTCTTTCGACGCAATTTTCACCCAGAAAAATAGCCCCTTGAAAGTGGCCGACCCCATAATAATGAGTAGCCCCGAAGCCGCTTCGGCTACTTTCGGAAACGGCTACGGTATATATAAAAGCCCATTAAAAGTATAAACCGCAAACCCCAAGTAAACCATTCAGTATAAAACATAACTTCATTCTCGTGCTTTGTGTAATATTAGTTTTTTCTATTAACTGAAAAATTAAAACCGGCACTGTATTAGTTTGTCAGCCGCCGCAGGCTTGTCAACTCTACAGTACTATTAAACTCGTAGCAATATAAAACAGTTTTAATACAAGCAAGAAGAAGAGAAACACGTACCATTCCAGTGATTTCGCTCCATGAGTGTCTAAGGATTCTTCGAAACTTAATCTTAGGAGTCAGTCCATTTA
Source organism: Paragorgia papillata (assembly GCA_035771165.1). Lineage (NCBI taxonomy): Eukaryota > Metazoa > Cnidaria > Anthozoa > Scleralcyonacea > Coralliidae > Paragorgia > Paragorgia papillata. The sequence goes on from JAWNZC010000359.1 coordinate 783,570, forward strand.
AGTCTACGAGGTCCATGTTGATGAAGGTGTCGCCATCAACTTCACATTCTAGAAGCAGATCAGATAGAGGGAATTTATTAATATCCGTGATTCAAGATATTTCCTGCATTAAAAAACATATCAGTACCGTGATAGCCGCTATGGTCCTAAATCCTGGCTTTTTGTAATAACTAGTAGACGTAAATACATTACATAAAGAAATTGTTTAACTAAAATGCATCATAATATTATTAAAACCATAAGTTGTATACCTTGCAACTTTCCTTTGAGATCTCCGAGGCCTTTTTCTTCGAGAAAGCCCACCACATCAGCCACTGAAGAATTCAAAGTAATCCTCTCGGTCATTTTTTGATTGTTTTGAATGATTGCTAGCCAGGAGAAGTTCAAAAATGAATGATTTTCCAGTATTTCCACTATAGTTTTATACAAGCACATAAAAGACAGACCACTTGACGAAAGGCCAAGGAGGCCCGAAAAGTGAATCTGGGAATGGCAGCTTAATGCAATGTGATTGGTTTATAGCGGAGATTGAGCGCGAAAAGGAGGCCATCGCTTAAAATGGCTCGAAAATATTTGTCGATTAGACTAACGCCAAAAACGTCGCTGGTTTGGCGAACAGCGACATAGAGAAGAAACGGTTTGAGAACGGCCATCTTTACTCGGAAAAATTTGCTTATATTATCTCAAATATGCAAAATCTAAAATGTCAAATATGCCCTGCCTTTTACACTAGGACCATTGCTACGATGCAAAGCCATCTGATAAGAGTTCATGGTTCCGACCTTCATTTCAATGTACAATGTGATGTGCCTGGATGCCAACGCACCTTTGGAAATGCACGATCTTACCAGACGCACCTTCGTCGGCATCATCAGGAATTTGACATACATGCAGATGTACGGGTTTGGGATGGAATGCAAGACGAACAATTAATAGAAGATGAAGAAGAAATCAGAATGGAGTTGGATGAACCAATTATTGATGGAGAAAGAAGACATTTCGATAACCTTGAAGGTGGGCTTGCTGAAAAGAAAAAACTTGATGCCTTATTTTTGCTCCAAACAAAAGAATGCAATCGTCTTACTCAGAAAGCTACTGAAGATATAGCAGAGAATGTGACGAATGTCGTACAGAACACGGTTGAGTTGGTAAAGTTAGGGGTCCAGAACAAACTGGACAGCGCAGGATTAAACTTCGATGCTGTGCCAGGACTGAGCGAATTATTTGAGGATGATAACCGACTTTCAAATCCCTTCGCATATGTTAATACACAGGACAAACAGTCTTCCTACTACAAAGAAAATTTTGGTCTAGTGGTAAGTATCTCGACCTGCATGAGCATATGTATTTATTAATTTAATCAAACTGACATTTACGTTTTGTGATGCTAGTCAAAGAGCCTATTAAATACCTGTCTGAGCCGAGACACAATTTGACCATATTAAATCAGTGTTTGGTTGCTATAATGCAAAAAATGCTGACTATAACGTTGAAGTGCATCTGAAATGCAGATGACCACCTCTTAACAGAGTCTAATGTGTTGCTCTTTGTAGGAAGCAAGACGTATTACACTTGGTCATTCCACTGTTCGAAGGCGCAGAGGCACCAAGCAGAGGCAAGTGTTGAAGAGTGATGAGATGATGTATGTTCCATTATTGGAAACTCTGCAACTAATGATGAATACAACATCCATTTTGCATGCAGTAAGTATTAGTACTTGAAAAACTGAAGGCTAAAATAGAATTAGAAACAGCATCAGTTGATATATTTCTGAGGTTAATTACTATAAAATTAATAAGAGTTACTGAGAAGGAGGTAACTAAACGTAGTTAGTACATTATCACCTCAGTTTTCTTTGATGTACTGTGGTTGTTTATTTTTAATAGTTATTCCCGACAAGTTAGTTGCCCCGGGCTAATATATATTAGCCCGGGGCAATTAACTTGATTTATACATGGTTGGGAAAATAAGCTTTAATCCATGGTCACAAATGTGATAAAGGATTTATCATCACGACCGAAGTGTTTTTAGACAATCTCTGTGATAACGATCTCTGTGTTTAGCAGCTTAGTTACCAACTTCGAGGTAATTTTAAAGCGATATAGTAGGTCATTTAATATGCAAGGTCAATAACCTATATATCAACTGCAGCACATGACCCCACATCAAAGATAATTTATACATGAATAAACTAATAACCTTTAATACCCAATCATACAATACCAGTACAGTGCTATCAAGTACCATCAAGTACTATCAGTACAATATTATATACACATTGAAGATTTAATTAGATTTTCATTGTATTAATTTTTTACTTGAAAAATCTGGACCATAAAGGCCAGTTAAAAGTAAAATACAGTCTCAATGCTTTGTTAAATGTATACAGATACATGTACAGTATACTGGTATCACAACTCTCTCATCTTTTGTGCCAACAGATTAACAAACACCCATCAGCGAGATGACGGTAAATTTGAAGACTTCTGTGATGGGCAGACTTTTAAAACCCATCCTTTGTTCTCAAGGAACCCAAATGCATTACAATTGATGCTTTACTATGATGAGGTTGAGATAACAAACCCTCTTGGGACAAAGACAGGGAAACATAAGTTAGGTATGTGTCTAGTTACTGCATTGATTTATCAGGTGCCAACTAGACTTTTGGAAGGCATGCAGGGGTGTATGCACATTAATATAATTATCAAAGAAAATTTTAAGAATTTGTATTTTAAATAACTGGAAGTAAATGAGTGATAACATGCTTTCTGATTGGCTACTGGGTGTAACTCCATAAAGTTTAAAGTGGCATGATACTTCAACAACATTTTTGTAATTTTTGACGAATTTGAAGTACACTGTAATACCTGGATACAAAGTTACCATAATCAACAACAGCTTTAATGTTTTTACTAATAATACTACTAATTTGAGTGCCTTTTTGTGTCAAGTTTATATGAAGCGATGCAAGGCACTAGATCAGATGATAATAACCTGTGAAAGGTAATCTGTACTGCATTTTTATCATCTTTGTTGACAATTTAAGGACATTATTGTATAAAAGAATATTGCAAATATTTATCAATTATTGCATGAGCCTGAGCAAAATATCATGATTTGTTAGTAGCTATAGAATACGGTACATGTATTTTATGGAATATTCAATAGGAAATTGGGACATATTCTATAGAATATTCCATTGGACTATACAATTTTAGAAATGCCGCAGAATATTCTCTAGAATATTCTGTTGGATCTAGAAATCCTAACAGAATATTCCAGAGTCCCAAATTCCAATAGAATATTCTACTGTATAGGATTCTATAGAACATTTGTGTATCTACTAGTACGTTATTTGCCGATGCAGAGGCAAACAACTGGTAGCAATCGAGACACTAACAAATCATAATATTTTGTGATAGACAAATTCATTAATTGATTTATCATTTATTAAATAGTTAAAATTTGAAATGCCTGAAGTTAGAGATTGGCATTCTTCACGCTTTGTCTTCATGTCTTCGCCATACTAAAAGTCTAAAATCTTCGTGAAACTTTTGTTGAAATGTGTTTTGCTTTTATCGGATCACTAAATCTTCCTTTTGCCATCAGCAGCGCTATTGCTAGTGCACATGCTCTGAAATTTATTTTTTTGAAGCAGAAAATTATTTGCACTCCGTTATTTGCAGGTGAATTAACCAATCAGAATGTGGGATAGAAACCAAATATAATGAGTTATAATGGCACTCAAGAACCTAGTAAAACAGTTGGTTATATCACCTTGTGTGTTACACATGCATATCCCTTGTCCCATTATAAACTCATTATTAGCATGTAACTTGTGTATTATTTGCCAATCAAAAGTAATATTTAAGGCAATTTGAAACCTTTCTCACTTTAATTGCAATTTACATGCATTTATTACATTGTTTTTCTTTTATTAAAACATGTACAGTACAGCTGCAAGGCTCAAAATAACGGCCGGTCACCGGTCAATGACTGGCCAAATTTTTAATGTGACCGATCAAATTTGTATAACGCCGGTCATTTTGACCGGTCATATTACTTGCAATTAATTTTAATACTTCCATTTGAAGGAACTTAAAATGATTGTTGTTGTGCTGTTGTAGACCCGTTTCATAATGTCTGATATATATTGAAGTGAACTACGCATGCATTTCCTTTTTATGACAAACGTTCATATCAGCACTAGCGTATATATATAGCGTAGAATATACTTTACATGTGGGGTTTTTTTGTGTTGTGTTTGTTTTTTGTTGGGGGTTTGTTTGGTTGTTTTTTGGTTGGTTTTTTTTGGGTTTTTTTTTTGTTGGGGTTGTTGTGTGTGTTGTGTTTTTTTCGGGGGGGGGGGGGGGGGGGGGGGCGTCGTGAAATTTGACCGGTCAAAAATCGCCTTTGACCGGTCACAATTGGAACTGATCAGTCTTCATGACCGGCGTAACATGAAACGTTATTTTGAGCCCTGAGCTGTAATGGCCAGTATATTCTTCCTCCATCCCAACAACCCTAATTGTACAGTCGTTGTAGTGTAGTTGTAGTCATTATCCTCACACAGCATGGATCCATATTATAATATTTAATTTCTTTGCTGATGACATTTCAGGGGTAGTTTACTACACTCTTGGAAATATACACCCAAAGTATCGATCTCAACTAGATTCTATACAGCTATTGGCAATTGCAACATATCCAGTCATCAAGAAACATGGTATTGATGCTATTTTGGAACCATTTCTGCAGGATCTAAAATATTTGGAACAGGTACAGTATGGTATATTTACCATATAAGTCATGTAGCTATCATTGATAAGCCTGTGTTAGTTGCTGCTTGTGTATTTTAACCTCCCCTGAACATATATATTTTTATGCAATTATAACAATTCCTATTTCAATTCACTGTTCTTCTTAAGGACCTTTTATGCCCAGGAAAATACCACCTTTGGTATTTTACTCTGGTTATACCAAATTATTTAACTCAATTTGGCAGATCAAATTGACCAATCAGAACTGTTTGCAGTACTTTATTCTTTGACAATTTCATTTCCTTACTTATTAGTTAAAATAATATTATGCATTTTTATCTTAGGATGAGGGACATCAGTTTATACTGAATGGTATTTGTCAATCACTTAGAGGGACTATTGCATTTGTTTCCGGTGACAACCTTGGCTCCCAATTGATTGGTGGTTTTAAAGAAGGTGCTGCGGCGAGGCATAGATGTAGGCATTGCATGGGTTCGGTACATGACATTCAAACTAAGGTGAGTACTGTAGTTAATATTGTATACATAATGTATGACTTCAAATGTTGTACAATATACATGTATGCACGTAATAATTCAGTATTTTTGAAAAGAGAGCTTACTAACTAATCTATTATCAATATTTTTTCACTTTATGCAGTTCAGAGAAGCACAGTTTATACTCAGGACAAAGGCTGGTCACAACTACCAGTGTGAGAACATTGAAAGAGAACCAGGTAGTGGAATCATCTATGGAATCAACAGAAGATCATCCCTATGCAACTCACGTTACTTTCATGTAATTGGGGGACTTCCTGCGGATGCCATGCATGATATTCTGGAAGGTGTACTACAATACGAATGTAAAGAAATGTTGAAAGTGTTCATCTATGAAGATTCCTATTTAACTCTGCAAGATTTGAATGAAGGAATAAAGGACTTCGACTACGGATACTACAATGACAAGAACCGACCATCACCAATTTCCTCAGTTACCCTCAATAGTAACTCCAACAGTCTCAAACAAAAAGGTATCATCAATAATGTATGTATTACATGTAATATCCAGTGAACTCGATGTCAGTTAAAATGTGATACCTGGAACGCTAACGTCCAGTCATTCGGGGGGCAAAAAGTGAGGCAAAAAGTTCCAGGCCCCTGCGCGGTTTGCAGGTACGATTCAGTCTCCCACAAAAATTTTTTTTTTACACGGTCACCAGTCTTGAGCGAAGACTCGAAATTAAGGTTTGAAAAATTGTTTATAGAATCATTTTATCACGCTTTGCTAAACGTGCATTTTAAATTTTAATTGGTTGTGCTATGCTGCCGAACTAATTATGCAGTGATTGTCTATTTGTTGCTATAGTAATAAAAGTCATTGTCTTTACAAAACGTGCACGAAGTTTGTCAGTGAAGAAATTAAATCAAATTTTCGTTATATTATAAACCATATATATTAGAGTTTCGTCACTCCGAAGAGGATACAAAAAATCAACACGAACTTAGTATAGAATATGCCGTTTAGGTTAGTACCAGTTCCATCAGTGTCATTTTGTTTAAAAAGCATTCCGCATTCGTACCGAAAACAACAACTAGCCATGAGTAAACGTGAAAAATAAATAGTTGTCAGTTATTTCTTAAAATATCATAATGCCGTTTAAACACATTCGAACAAAGAATAAAGGAGCAGAAATAAGAAAATGACATTGGATATAAAGTATCAATACGTCTTCAAACTTACTCGTACAACAATAGCTTTCTCACTCTTGTTCTCACCTTTTCAGCTGGCTGTTTTCATCATAGCCAGCAAAAGGACGTCTGTTTTCTCAGCCTATTTTCATCCCGAGACCCGAGCTTAATTTACTGTATAATTTTGGACTGCTATACAGTAAATAAAACAACAACAGCACTGCACAACAATGGGAAACCATTAAATGCACGTTTAGTCTGACAAAATAATTTGATAAATAATTTTTTCAAACCTTTTTTCGAGCCTTCGCAGTTCGCTCAAGACGGGCGGCCGTGTAAAAAACGTTTTGTGGGAGACTGAATCGTACCTGCAAACCGCGCAGGGGCCTGGAACTTTTTGCCTCACTTTTTGGTCCTTCGTTAGCGTTCCAGGTATCACATTTTAACTTACATCGTCATCGAGTTCACTGGTAATATCATGTATGGGGGCATTTCTAATATACCTCATTACGGTATATTCATTTTTGCTAATCCTTCCTTCGTTGACGTCAAACTAAGTCTGATTATAGAACTACATGTAATCATACCCAGGTTGACGTCAACGGAGGTGACAACAAAAGAAATTCCCGCAAACATGATACTACAAAGTAATAACATAAAAAGAGGTGCATTAGCTATTAAACATCCTGCTTGATTTGGGTCATTTAGTAAAAATTCGCTTTGGCCTTCAGCGCTCTGGAGTTTTACTAAATGACCCTCATCGAGCAGGACGATTAACAGCTAATACAACTCTTTTTATGATATTGCTTAATAATTACTGTGTATAGAAAATCTGGGTATTATACTATGAAATGTTTGGGTCTAGGTCTGCTTTTCCTCAAAACCATGACCTTATCCCAGACCTAAAAATGCAAGATTCTATACTGGGGAACTGCATGATTTAGTTTGTTGTGGAGTAACGATCATGCAGTACCAGTCACTTTACTATGAACTAGCTAAAGCTGACAAAATAGTAATTTGTTCTACCATTTTGAGACCAACCGTTTCTGCATTATCTATTCACATTTACACCAGTTGCCTATACGCATCATGTTTCTTAATAAATAAAATATAATATTTTGCTGTATATCACCAGGGCTTTACTTAAGCCTGGTTTCCATTTGGTCACCATGATTGCAACCGTGTAATGGTGGCCAATGTGATATAGTCAGGAACTACATTGTCTTTTGTCTGCTGTATGCAAAGCAGTCTTTACTGATTACAGTCTGTGATAGATTGCCACTCTATTACATCAACCACTCTGACACTGTTGCGATCATGGTCATAGGCGTACGGGCCTGGGGGCTGCCCCCCCCCCGCCCCCAGTTAACTGGAGAAATTGATCTATTCGGGCAGAAATCGTCTCGTAATTAGGGAAAAAAGGGTCTTGTCATTAATATTTTAACACATTGACATTGAGGTTCAACCCGAGCCTCTGTTCAGTGCTCACCCGCATGCGTTTGGTATAAACTTTTAAGTATATAATAGTCCTTAGTTGATGTCTTCTACGACATCATCGCTTCAGTCTTTTTTGGCTGCCTATTCAAATACCAAACCTAGATGTCTCCATCAAGAAAGCTTCGATTTGATGTGGTCATCACTCATGCGCAAACTTAATTCTGTTCCACTTTGATTCAAAGCTTAAAACCAACAGGCCAGTGCGCACACTAATTTACTCTTTTGATACATGTTCGTGTGGACACAAATACTATCACCTCAAAATGTCTGAAAAGTTTATGGCTTGGAAGCTAAAATACTGAAAATACTTTCCAGAAGGGGTAGAAAATACGTTTTGGAGGTTTCAAAATTCAAAATTTTCTGCCCTACGCTTGCCTTGACATATAAACACTTTCATTGCTAAGAAGAACAGTCGATTCAGTCCACTGTTAGAACGCAAGCTAACGTGCTGCCTCTGAGCTAGTGCAAAACCGGCCAGCGGAAAACTATTTTTCTATCACCAGCTACTACGCGCATTGACGAATGCATGGGATCGAGCTTAATTTGAAGGCGGGATCAAGGTGTGCTGACTGTACATTTGCAGACAGTGTTTTCTGCAGTTCTCCAACCGATGCATGGCGTTGACAATCAATTTCTCAATAGCGAGAAAGCAATTTTCGAGAAACTTCATACCAACGGACACATGCAAGAGAATGACGCGATGACGTAATTTATTGTCATGTGATGGCATATGACGTCACAGTTTATTCGGGCAAATTCTGCTCAGCCCCCCTTACAAAATTTTGCCTGTACGCCTATGATCATGGTGACCAAATGGAAACCAGGCTTTAGTGTTTGAGTCATTAATATGACTTCATGTGTTGTTTCTCTCTTGACACTACAATTATTGCATTACAGTATTTCATGTTTTTAGCTTGTCTATATTTTTTACCTCATAATTTTGTATACAGGTGCTTTGGGAAGTAGTTGATTGTTGTTAGTATATACTGCACATACAATAAATACCATAGGTTGCTTTTTTATACACCTGTACTGCACTCACAATATCTGTCAAACTGCCAAATTCCAATGATGTCCAGTGCTCAGAAAATTCTAAGTGCTAGATAGAAAGTAAGCAATAAGCCGAAGAAAGATAGAGTGATACTATCAATGTTTAGACAAATTGCAATAGCCTCTATTGACAAAATAAGAACAGTCAACATTACGATAAATTATAATTTATACAATGGCTTTCTTTTTTATATAGACAATACCAAAAAAACTGTGTAATGTAATGTACTGCACGTGTAGGACGGGCATGCAAGCTCATGCAACTTCAATTGAATTATACTGCTTGATTTGATGTTTAAATCCAAGTACCCCTACTAATATTTCGCCAACTGCTTGTATTTTTCAGCTGCACAAATGTGGTGCCTGGGTAAATTTCTGCCTTTGATGATTGGAAATCGTATACCCCAGGAGAATGAGAAATGGCAACTGTTTAACATGCTCCTTGAAATTATTGACATTGTTTTCTCACCCATTGTCAGTGAGGAAACTATTGGGATCCTGGAAGGTTTAATTGAAGAACACCATCAAACATTTATTAACTTATATCTTGGGAGATCTGTTTTACCAAAGATGCACTACATGGTTCATTTCCCAGCACAAATACTAAAGTGAGTCGATCAGGGTTAAATAATTAATGAAATTATGGTGAGCATGAATATTATGAACATTGGGCCTCTTATGAAACCACACTGAATGTTCACTGTTCTGTTGAGATTCCAACTTTTCTAGACAGTGAGACCTTCTCATTAGTGGAAAGCTGCTGTTACATGTAATTATAAATTAAATATCTGTTTGTAAATTACAGGCTGGGACCAATGGTTAGATCATGGTGCATGAGGTATGAGGCCAAACATAGATATTTCAAGCAAATAGCTGGTGTCATGGGGAATTTTACCAATGTGGCCTATACACTTGCTGAAAGATACCAGCGTCTTCAATGTTTAAAACTGGACACATCAGGAAACAGCAATGGTGAATTTCTTTCCAAGCCTCTAGAAATTGGTAATTATCATTGCAATACATGTGTACATGAATTTTAATTGCAGGTGCTGTGTCCCATTCTTGTAACACATGTAAATTTCCTTGTCAATTATTCAATCAAATTATCAGTGGTGCCGCTGACGCCTTATGAAATAGAGACCCCAGGGTGTACACTGTACACCAATTTGAAAAAGACTCAGCTAGGTGCATTGAATCCGCCACTGCAAACGATTATGCAAACAAGCACGTAATGTCATGTAATTATTAATGATGCAATTTAGCTTCAAAATACATGTACATGTAGAGTTAGCTGATATGAAATTATATTGTAGTCTTTGTCTTATATTAGGCTCAGGAAAAATGATTGTAGCTGCAGATGCTGATTATTTTAATCAACTGAGTGAGAGTAGGGTATAAAGGCCGATTCTGGGACCGTTTCGAAAAACAAGATGGCCGCCATTGAAAAACAAGATGGCCGCCATAAATTCCAGGGGGTGGGCAAAGTGGAGCTTCGCTCCCTTCGGTCGCTTCGGTCGCTTCGGTCGCTTCGGCTTTGTTGAAGAATTTTGAATTCAAAATTTTATTAAAGTTTTTTCCGAAGTTTTTTCCAATCCGAACATTTTGCCGAAGTCTTTCCGAACATTTTTCCAATCCGAAGTCTTCCCGAAGATTTTTGTCGAAGAGTTTCCGAAGATTTTTTCGCTTAAATTTTTCGACAAGAATTTCGACAAGAATTTTCCCCGAAGGCGAGGGGATGGGAGGGGGATTTTTTTGGGTGGTTGGGTGGTGGGGTGGGTGGAGTGGTGGGGTGGTGGGTTGGGGTGGAGTGGTGGGGTGGGTGGGTTGTGGAGTGGTTGGGTTGTGGTGGAGTGGTGGAGTGGGTGGTTGGGTGGTTGGATGGTTTAAAGGAATTGGTTTAAAGGAATTTTTTTCAAAAAGAAATAAAAGGATGAGCGAAGAAGTAGTATCCCCCAAATTTTCAGTTTACAATGAATATGGAGACTTTCAAGAAGGCTTTGAAACATTAGGAGAACTATACAGAGTTTGGGACCATAATGTTTTAGAATGGGATGATGAAAATGAGGTTTTCAACATTATCCCCGAAAACTGTTTGGAAAGAATTTTCATATGGAAAGGAAAATATGGTTACCATCTCTTAGATGAAAACACTAGAGGAGTGGGTTGGCACGAAACATTAGAAGAATTTTTTGAAATTTATGATGAAAACCAAATAGAATGGATCGATGGAATTGGAGTTTTTTTCCCAGAAGAAGCATTTTTAGAACCCGAAGAAGAAGAGGAAGAAGAAGAAGAAGAAGAAGAAGAAGAAGAAGAAGAAGAAGAAGAAGAAGAAGAAGAAGAAGAAGAAGAAGATCTCCCCGAAGGATGGTAACCCAAATTCCCAATTTCTATTCTTTTTGAATAGGAATTTAAACATAAATAAACAATGAGTTACTTCTATGGTTACGGAAGACGGCATCATTCTGCTAGGCATGATGATACAGAAAAGAAAATTAAAGATCTTGAGAAGAAAATAAAAAATTTGGGGGTGGAAGGGAACTACAAAACTGTTTTTGACATTAATATAACAAAAGCAGACAAAACCTTTGAAACCGTTAACGGAGAAAAAAGAATAACCCGAGCACGGAGTGGGGAATCTGTCTTATGGCAAAATGATAAAACCGTTGCCCCCACATTTGGCTCGGACCCCATCGGCCCAGGAAAAGATTACATTGAAAACAAGGGAGCAAACCACATGTCTTTTGTTTGCCCAGAATTTGGCTGGGGCGATCTTTCTGTTTTTGTTGTTTGCACTGTGGTTGATACATCGGACCCCGGTATTTGGTGTTATCTTATTGGAAATGATAATGGTGGTTACGACAAATATCTTGCCTTTAAATCATACTCCTATTCCAGAGTAATTGTTGGTGGAATTGAAGGTTCTACTTACAAAAATTTTCCAATGACTGCCTCCCATAGCATTCTTAGCAAACATATCATTTCCTGCCATTGGTTAGGAACTGGGGGTAGTGTTTACCTAAATGGTATCAAGTCTGCAGGATCAGAATTTAAACCAGATTTGAGGTTTTTAGGTAATCCATATGGGTCTATATTTTTTAACACTTCTTCTAGTGGTGGTTCTGTTTTAAAAGGAAAAATATATGGGATTAAAATTATCCATGGACCATTGCTCCCAACTGATATTGTAAAAATTAATAAGGATATGATGAAAGAATATGGAAATTTCATATAAATAAACATGAGCTACTACTATGGATATTATGACGACTCAGACATGTCCGGCGGCTATGGTTCCGGAGAACAAGGCGACCAAGGAGACCAAGGACCCCAAGGAGACACAGGCCCTGCAGGTCCCACTGGTCCCCAAGGACCCCAAGGTTCCAAAGGAGACAAAGGAGATCATGGTATTAGAGGACCTCAAGGATCCAAAGGAGACAAAGGGGATCAAGGACCACCTGGCCCAAAAGGATCAAATGGTTCCCCAGGTCCAACAGGTCGCCAAGGACCCAGAGGCCCAAAAGGAACAAAAGGAGACAAAGGAGACCAAGGAACATCTGGCCCAACAGGTCCCCAAGGATCTAAGGGGGATAAGGGGGACCATGGAACCCAAGGATCAAAAGGCGACAAGGGAGACAAAGGAGACAAAGGAATGGCAGGGGCAGCTGCGCAAAAAGGGGACAAAGGAGATCCTGGGGATGATGGGGCAAAAGGAAACAAAGGCAACACAGGGGCAACAGGCCCACAAGGACCACAAGGCCCCCAAGGTCCGCAAGGTGCCCAAGGTCCAACAGGGTCAAAAGGAGCCACCGGGAACACTGGTTCTCAAGGTCCCCAAGGTCCGCAAGGGACAAAAGGAGACAAAGGCTCCACTGGATCTAAAGGAGACCAAGGCGATCAAGGACCCCAAGGACTACCTGGGCCAAAAGGATCAACTGGACTAAGAGGACTTAGAGGTCTTCGAGGGGTTACAGGGGCAACAGGGCAAGCAGGAAATTTTACCCAGGTAAAAAAGTACAAAAAAGATAGTGGGAAAACAAACCACAAAGCAGGTAGTTGGGATAACAGTAATAACAACAGCACTATGCTATCATTTACAGTAGCAGAATCTGGAAAATATTTAATAAAATATTGGTTTTTACTACAACCAGATGGACATAAAATAGATCAACAAAGTAAAAAATCTTCATGGTGGGATGGTTCTACTTACAATGCATATTTTGACCTTAAAACAAACCTTTACCATGGAGATGTTAGCATAAGATCAAACAAACTTGCGGATTTGGAAGCTATAACCATGGGAAAAACATATAACGAAAATCTTCCCCACCATATATTTTGCGAAGGCATTGCATCCATAATTAAGGGAAACAAAATATCTTTGCACAGCTATTCTGGTTCGATCGGAGACGACTATACCTTCCTGTTTTTCAATGTGTGGGATGTTGAAATTAACCTGCTTAAGATTAATTAAATAAAATGGAAGAAACAAAAGAGTGCAAATTTGGACAAAAATGTGTTTTGGTCAAAGCTGTTATTAAAACCGCAACAGACAACTCTTTAGAAGAAATATATTACAACACTGATCATAAAAATATTTGTAATTTTTTGCACCCAAATGAAAACATAACAAAAATGTTGACAAGAACAGGTGTATATGATTCTGTTTGAGCTAGCTGGGGGCCAAATTTGAGCTAGCTTAAAAACCCATTTGAGCTAGCTGTTGCAGTATTTTGAACAAGTTTGAACAAACTTTTTTTTGCTATTGCACTTTTTTAAACAAGTTTAAACAAACTTTGAGCAAAATTTACACTTTTTTGAACAAGTTTGAGCAAACTTGAACAAATAAATGGAAACAAAGGAAGAACAAACTATTACAAAAACACCCCCTCCCAGGGTTAAAAATCCCAAAAGAGTAGCCCAAGGAAAAAAACTAGCTCAACTAAGTAAAGCCGCAAAACTGAAGAAAAAACAAACTCTAGCACCAATCCCAGAAGAATCTGAAGAATCCGCAGAAATGTCTACAACCTCTTTGATAACATATACAGGAACTATTCTAGGAACTTGTTGCACCCTAGTGTTGACTTACATCGCATACAGCAAATGGACTGCAAAAGAAGAAAACCCTCCAAAAATTCAAAAGTCGAAAACAGCCTACAAAGATCTTTCCAAATATGATCTTTGAAATCTCAAAACTTCTATCCTTAAGGGGATAGAAATTTTTTTATGTAGTTTTCCACCTATAATAAATGAATACCGAAAGAGAAGTTAAACTCATCCCTGGTTACAACCGGTTACATAAAAGTTCAATAACCGGAGAACGAGCCAGAAATGTAATTACTTTCAACCCTAATTCAGCAAATGAAGGGGAAGTAATTTATGTCCATATCCCAAAACTTAAACCTGGAGCAACCCTAGTTCCCGACAAGATGTTCCTCCTGTTCGACTTCAAGAACAAAAACACTAAATCTTGGTTTAACAACAACCTTGCAAGACAACTCCAAGAACGCTTGGAAGTAAGATTTGCAGGTGAAAAGGTTTACGACAATACAGGAGAAAGTCTGTTGGGCACATACAAGGACTTGTGGAAGGACAAGCATGAAAGAGCCAACATGATTGAGGATGGCATTGCATCCGAAAATCAACGAAAACTTATTTCGAAATCCGATGATGCCTCTTCCGACTCTTATGCTGCCGTCTATGGGACAAAACAGAGAATCCCATTAGGCAAAATTTTGAAGGATCATGGATTATATGCTCCCCACAGCATGGCAAATGACTTACAATATATAATTACACTCCCAAAAGGGGCTGATATCATGAAAGCCCAAAGTAGTCAAGTTGTGGCCGGTTACTCGCTTGAAAACATCGAGCTTGAGTATGAGACCATTACAAACTTCCAACTAGTAGGAGAAATTGAATCCTCCTACCAAGTAGGCCGGGCACTTTCCTTCGAACATGTAACTTTAATGAAAACTTCCCCATGGGCTGCTGCAACAACATTAATTAATGAAACCATAAATCTGCCAAGAAAGAGCATGAAAGCTGTTGTAATGTTGTTTACAAAGGCTTCCCGAAGTGGATCTGAAGAATATGTTTTCCCTAACATTGAAAGGGTAAAAGTTACAATCGAAGGAATCCCGAACAGTATTTACTCGCAAGGAATCCCAAAAAGAAGATTGTTTGAAGAGGCGGAAAGACTTTTCAGACAAACAGACTATCCGACTATCCAAGCTGAGGAATTTTTTACCGAAGAAAAATTCGCACTTGTTGTCGATCTGAGGTCCATTAACGACAACGATGTTTATGGTGATGGCACAAGACTTTTGACAACACAATCTGGAATCATGCTGGAGATCCAGAAAAAGGCAACAACAACAGATCTCAAATGCCATGTTTTCATCCTTTCAGATGGATTATTGAAAGTCCAAGGAGGAGAATTCCAGAGTGTAAATTATTGAAAACCCAAAAATAAAAATGAGACCCTTCAATATGATAATAGTTGGAATGACAAGTTGTGGAAAATCCCACTACCTACTGAAAATGCTTGAAGAAACACCAAAACAGTTTGAAAATATTTTTTTAATCTGCCCCACTTTCGAATGGAACAAAACATATCTCGAATGGGAACATCTAAATGACCCTAGATTTTTTGTTGTCCCATGCGATCAAGATGAATCCGAAGACTTCCTAAAATATGTTGTGGAATATTGCAAAGGAACCCCAAGTCTAATAATTTTAGATGACTGTGCTTCTGGTCAGGCTATTAAAAACAGGACAAGTGAATTTGTTAAACTTGGTTTCAGCGCCAGGCATATGGACATTAGCACAGCAGTTTTGACCCAACAAATGAATAGCATTGCAAAACCATATCGAGAAAATATCTCAAAACTTGTTACTTTTTACAACCCGAATAGAAAAGATATGCAAATTATTCTAGATGATTACCTAGATATTTCAAAAGAAGAAGAAAAAAAAATAAAAGAAACATTAAAATCTCAATAATATTCAAGGCTAGAAATTAATCTAACCCATCCTTACAACCACGAAATTATCTTCGACGACGGAATAATAAATGAGGAACCTAAGATTATTACTTAAAAGTGGGGAAACAACCGTAAAATTTGAAGACCCACTGATCATCAAGGACACAAAAATGATAGTAAAAAACGCAACAGTGTTTTGGAACTTTAACAACATTACAGACCCAACTTTTATCCGCCATGGGTCGAAACAAATTACTTTCCAAAATGGCTACTGGACTATTGGCATGATTATGGTAAGGCTGAAGGAAAATGGGATAAAAACTGAACTACTACCTTTCAGTTACAAAATTAGACTTTTCCCAACAGAAAACCTTTCCCTACTTAAACTTGGCCCATTGCTTGGTTATCCAGAAACAACAACAATTAAAAAAGGAGCAAACCTAGTAAGCCCAAACGCAGCCAACATCAATCTTGGGATGAGATTTGTATGCATAACTTGCAACATGATTGATGGAACAAAAACATCATTTTCTGGAAAACGGGATAGAACTGCTGTTGTTCTACCAATTACAACAAAACAGATTTTGAAAGGATCTGTTGAAAAGTTTGACAACATAAATTCTGTAGCGATGTTGGACAATGGTATTTACAATGAGCTTAAATTTGAGATTGATAAAAATGTTGGGGATATTCTTTTGGAAGTGTTTTTATGCCCAAAAATTGAAAAAGAATTATGAAAAAAAGGACTAGAATAAAGGATGGACAACGATATTGTACAAAATATGAAGATGCTCAAAGATGTAACAAATTATTTTGAAAGAGAACTAATATTATTAAAAAATGAAACTGACCATTTTTCAAGAGATATGACAAATGCCATAAATGACTTAATCAAAGTAAACATGACTTTGACAAACTTAGTAGAAACCTATTTTTTTAACGCAAACATGTATGATCCCTCTAAAAAACCTTCTAAAAAATCTTCTAAAAAATCTTCTAAAAAATCTTCTAAAACCTCCGAAGAAACCCTCTGAGCCCAAAAATTTTGTAGTTTTTTTAACTACAAAATAAAACCATGAACCCAAAAACCATTACTCCACTTTTGAATGACCTACTAATCCTTAGGGAATCTTTGAAATACAATGAGAACCAAAACTTAGGTAACTTGAAAGTGGTGTTAAATAATTTAATAGCAGCTTTGAGAAAATATGTTGAAGTCATCGAAATTTTGAGAATTTTCAGCCCTAATTTCCCCAAAAAAATCCCCATAATAAATGAATAAGAACGAAGTATTAAATGACTTGTATCAAGCAGCACTAATTACACTCGCAGCTGTTGGAACAAGCATGGTTTTCAAGAAAGTCCTAGGCCAGTCCCTTGCTGCACCAGCTAGTCTCAAAGAAACTGCAAAACTTGGTGTGGCTGTCTCTGTCGGATTATTTTCAGTTAAAATGGCTCAAGACAAAGGTTACCTACCAAAGACTGTTGGTGGTGGAACCTGAAAAAAGAATTGAAAAAAAATTTCCAAAAAATACCACTATAATAAAAGAATGGTAACGAACATTGAAACATTTAATATTAATGATGTATTCCTCTCCGAACCTAATGAAAAATCATTGAACAATGGATCAGTCAACTTCAAAAGAATTAACATCAAAATCAAAGGCCCAGATGGCAAACTAACACCCCTAATCATCAACACAGACAAGTGTTTCTCATGGGGACTTCAAAAGTGCAATGAAAAGTTTGGGCAGAAGGGTTACACTGTGGCGATCGTATTAAAAAACAAAGACGAAAACGGCAGCTTAAACCCAACTCCCTACCAAGAGAAATTTTTACAAGTTTTCGATCAAATAGTCGAAAAATGTAAAGATTACTGTGTTGAGAACAGAATGAAACTAGGTAAATACAACCTTGAGAAGAGAGACCTGAAGAAAATTGCAGGATGTTTGTATGTTAAGAAGGAAGTTAAGGATGGTAAATACCAGCCTGTCCCAAATTATCCCCCAACATTGTATGCAAAGGTTTTGTACAACAAAAAAGATGACCTGGTCAAAACAAATTTCTACGAAATGGAAAATGTAGATGACCCCACAGAAGCTGGTCAGGAAGTAGACCCAATTTCCTATCTCAACAAAAGGTGCCATGTACAGGCAGCCATTAGATTTGAAAATATCTTTGTTAGAAATGTAATTTCAGTTCAACTAAAAGTTATTGAGGCAAATGTCAAGGAACTGGAGTCAACCAGGAGAAGGCTAATGAGTAGCGCAGTTGCTTTGCCAAAGGTTGAGCAAGTTGTTGAGAAATTGGAGGAAGAATTTGAGGAGGAAGAGGAATGAGAATCTGAAAAAAGAACTTGAAAACTGAAAGTCCAAAAGAATCTGAAAACTCAAAAATCTCTTATTTTGAAAATAAGAAATTTTAATAAATGGCTTCAATGGTGGCAGGAGGATTATTTAACGCTATCGCCTTCGCTGGTGCTGGCTACTTGTTTCAATCTTTTAACAAAGATGGCTTCGCAAAAGAAACAAAAAGACACAACCTGGCAACCGAAGAATTGCAAAAAGCCCATGAAAAATTTTTCGAACATGAGATCAAAAGAAAAGACAGACAGAGACAACTACAGGATGAGATAAGGACTGCAGGATATAATATGCAAGACACTTCCAAAGCTTTTAATGAACTCCATCAAATCATGCAATCTGTCCAAGTTGAACCAAAACTTGAAGATTTTTACCAACCAAGTGAGGAGATGGAAAAGTATCAAATTATTGCTGTTACTTTGTCTGGATCAGGGTTTGGATGGTTGTTGTCTAGGTTTGTCTAGCGAACGAAGTGAGGCGAGCCGAAGGCGAGGGGAGCGGAGCCGAGAGAAATTTTTGTTTTGTAACTTTTTTTGAGTTACAAAATGATTAGAATTTTTTTTAGTTTTTTCCTTTTGAATTTTTCTCCTTTTGAATTTTTGCAATCAAATACACACATATATCCATTTGAGTCATTGGAAGCTTTTCTTTTTCCGCATTCTTATTGTAATTCAAAATTTCCTCTATTTTTTTGAAAGTCTTTTCCGGATTTCTAAAATTCGGAATTTTCATTGTTTCCAAAATTTCAGGCTGACAAATCGAAAGAATGGCTAACATTATATGATTTTTGTTAGGTCTATTTTTAATTTCCCCTTTGTCCTTAAGTTCATCCATACATCTTTCAAAATGTTCAATAACCCTTAGAACCAAAGGTTTTTGCTCTTTCCATTCTTTGATGGAGTTCTGACTTGGGCAAGTACATACACATTCCTTTTTCTTACACTTACACAAACACCTGTCCAAACAAGCACAAGTTAAATACTTACTCTTTTTTCCAAATGCCTCTGGAGGAACTAGGTTACAGACTGGCAATAACTTAAGATAGTCTTCTTTTAATTTTTTAACATTGTTTGACTCAGATGGTCTTCCTGTTACCCATTCTCCATTACAACTTTTCTTAGTTATGAAAGAACTAATGATAACACCACATTTTGGACAAAAAAGACCGGAGGAATCTTCTTCCAATCTTTCGTTGCAACATTTGCTGGTAAAAGGAGGTCTACTGTGTTTGTCCAAGAATAGTTTGAAAGCTGGCGAAATTTTAATGGTGTAATTTAACAAGTTTTTCTTTGGGCTGTTGAAGTTTGTCATTCTCTTCTTTTATTATAGATAGGTTATTATTTTGAAAATTACATAAACCAAAGTTATGGAAGCCCCAAAAACTTCAGGCAATCTGTTGTTGTCCTGTGTTGCAACTTTTGGTTTTATGAGATCTCCTTGTTTGTAAGTTTTTGCTTGTGTTGGTAAAATTTTTTGGGAAATTTTAGTTGGGGAATCCCCTTCCAAAGATCTCTTTTTCCTCTCCAAGTTTAAATTCCTATTAAACCCTAAAACCATCTTTTCAGTAGCCCAAGCTCGAACATTATTAAACCCAACAACAGGATTTATTAAAATTTTCAGATCGCTAGGGATCAAGATCAACCCAGGAGAAACGGCAAAATTTAGAACAACATTTGTAGACTTAATGGCCTGCCTCATGTTACTAATACTTACGGTAACATCATCCTGGGCTATTGTGTCATCCATTAACTTTTTGAAAACTTCTTGTGTCTGCAAACTTTTCGCCCCTTGCCCAACAATGACCCATCTTGTCTTTGCCTGGGCACCAAGAATACAGTAAACGAAGGATTCCAAAGATTGTTGGAAAAGCTTTTGTCCTAACGGGGTAAGACCATTACTTGTCTTTGGAACAAAATGTTTGAAGTCATCTGGATGTCTTCCGGAAGTGGAGACTAGCTCCTCATAAGTGTTTACTCTGCCATAGCTCTTCTTTTCCAGTTTAACAAATCTAACCTCATATCCTAGGTCTTTCATGTCTTGGGTAAAAACCTTAGAACTTTGGGTGGAATTACTTATCTTCTGGATCCAAACATCGTTGGGATTATGTTGCAAAATTTTTACAACATCTTCGGTCAAATGCCTCCTCAACTTTTCTGGATGCTTCAAAAACCTTCTTACTTGAAAAACATAATGGTAATGGGATATGCTGGTTAAAAAAGGGGAGCTAAATCTTTTAAACCCATTCTTAAAATGTTGGTCTGAGATCCCGCACAAATAGCTTGCAACATAAGAGGCTGCGAAGGCGGTAAAATATGGGATTGAAAGAAAGTCATTCAAGTCAGGGTTTCTTGGGATTTTGGGTTCTGAAAATGTTAAGTCTATTGGGTCTAAGTCTAGAACAAAGCTTTCATTCTTATTTACATACAAAATTACTTTGTTAAAATTTACAGAACATTTTGGCTGTTTTGAGAAACTCTGGACAGTCCCATGGATCCCCCACCCCTTAGGCCAGTGTAAATACTGGGTGTAATTTTTATTTTTTTTAAACTCATTGCCCTCGATGTCGAGAAGAAAATGCCCCTCTCCCCTAAGGAACCAAATCTTACTTTTTCCAAATTTAAATTTCGCCAAGTCAGCATTTGGGAAATTTAGTAAAAACTTAGTCTTGTTGTCCATTTTTTATTTAAATAAAAAAATGAATGAAGAACTTTTACTTATCGACCTTGAGCTTCGAGATATCTACTACAATCCTGTAACAGGTTACCAATCTATGGAAAAACTTTACCAAACAGCATTGGAACAAGGTGTCGAAGTTTCAAGAAAACAAGTCAAAGAATGGTTACACAACCAAAGGGTCTACACACTACACAAACCTATTAGAAAACCAAGAAAATTTCAAAAAATATTTGTTAAAAATCTCGCCGACCAGCTCCAAATGGATCTTGTAGACATGGCAAAATTTGGTTCTGAAAATAATGACCAAAAGTGGATCCTGACTGGGATAGAAATTTTAAGCAGATTTGGATTTTCAGTCCCAGTCCACAGAAAAAACACAACAAGTATGGTGGCAGGTGTTTCAAAAATGTTAGAAGAATTTAAGGAAAGATTTGGCAAATATCCAGAAACAGTTCAGTTTGATGAAGGGAAGGAGTTTTACAATGTGGGGGTAAAAACCCTTTTAAAATCTTTTGGTATCCACTATTTCTCATCCAGATCCCACAGAAAGGCAGCTGTTGTAGAAAGATTTAACCGGACATTAAAAACCAGGATGTGGAAATATTTTACATTTACAGGAAACAAAAAGTGGTTAAACATCCTTGACAAATTTACTGCAAGTTATAATAACACAAAACATAGCACAATTAAAATGAAGCCAAAAGATGTTAATGATGAAAACCAATCCAAAGTTTTTTTTACACTGTATGGGATTCCACCCCTTGAAAGTAGTGTAAAACCTAAATTTAAAACTGGGGATCATGTAAGAATACAAAAATATAGAAAAAATTTTTCAAAAGGATATGATCCAAATTTTACTAATGAAATTTTTACGGTGTCAGCTGTTTTTAGGGGAAACCCTGTTATGTATAGAATTCGGGACTCTGATGAGGATATTTTAGGAAAATTTTACAGTGAGGAACTGGTTAAAGTTATTGGTTCCCAACAAGTTAAATAAATGGCTGACTTTGGAGAACCCTCAGGGGAAACTATTGAAATGCAAAACCGTAACCAAGAAAACCAAGAAAACCAAGAAGATGATGAATTTCAAGATGCAGAAACAGAATTTACCAATGATGTGTATCTTGGCGAAGACTATGATGAGGGGATTGCAGACAGACTTAAAAAAATCCGGAAAAATCTTAATACTGGTGTAATAGATGAGGCCACCGCAAAAAAAGCTGAAAAAGCGGTAAAAAAGATGGCAGGTAAAATGAGGAGGTCTGAAACAGAAATAAGAAAAAAAAATTTCAAAGTTAAATTAAAACAAATAGTAAACAAAGGTGATGGAGGGAAATATGGTGCAAGTGCAGAATTATTAAACAAAAGTTTAATAGATTACGATGAAAAAACAGGAGTAGAAAGTGGGATTACCTTTGAAGGAGTAAAGGTTGTTGTTAGAGATGGAGATAGCAACAACTTCATTTTAAACAAAGAGGAAGCAGATAAGGAAAAATTAAAAAAATTTAATGGTCTACTTTTAAAAGCAAAAATAGAGCACAAAAACACAGCAGATGGGGTTGTCGAAGAGTTTTCAGGACTCCAACCAAAACACATTGAACCTGAAGTTATTATCAACATTCGTAAAAATGTTGCTGAACAGCTGGATGATGAAGTAACAATAGGACTGGATAATATTGAAACCGAAAATGGAGAATATATTGGGGATACCCCAGTTCGAAATATTGCAGGAGTTTTGAATTCCAATGACTTGGGTGCTGTTGAAATTAACCAAAAGTTTTGGGAAGACAAAACAGCAGAAGAAAAAGATCCAGTGAAAAAAATGAGTTTTAAAAATGTTGCGGATGTGTGTGCTTTAAAGGCTGACCAACTTAGATTGGAACAAAACATAGCTCCACAAACTGACCAGACAAAAAAGATGATAGAAAACAATGATCTAACCAGATTTGAAAGGTTTAAAGAATGGGCGAAAGAAAACATGGGTGTTTCGGCTGCAATAGCTATTAGCATTGCTGGAATTATAACAACAGTAGTATTGGCTGGATCCAAAGGAGTGGCAGCCACAGCAAAAGCAACAGGAGCACTAGGAAAAGCTTTGGCAAAACTTGCAAAAACTGCTCTTCCAATATTAGTCCCAATTTTAAACATCCTAGCAACAGCATTATCCTGGGGAGCAAAAGGAATAGCATGGTTGGCAAAAAATTTGTGGGTCCTTGCGATAGGTCTTACTTACATAGTTTACAAAGCTTACAAAGATAAATATGGAACCAAGAAAGAACATTAGTTTAGATAAAGTTTTACAAAAAACACTTCTTCTAACACTTTTGTGGACAGTTTCCTTCTACTTTGGTAAAGGACTCGCCAAAGTATTTGTAAAAGTTGCGGAAATGTCTGTTGAAGAAGATGCGCAAACTGGAGAGGCAAAAGTCAAAGAAGAGAAGAGCCCAGTTGTTAATATAATAAATGAACACTGAAGAATTCGAAGACAAAACGCAAAGTCTAAACCTTAGGGAAGAACTTATTAAACTTTCTTTTGAAAAGAAGATTAAATATTCAGAAGCATACCTCAAAAAAGCTTCGGCAACCGCACTTGAAAAAATTAAGCTAACATATGACACTGTCCAACAAGATCGAGTAAACAATCTCCTAACAGAAACTTTAATCTCAAAATTTTCAAATTTGATGGAAGCTTTGGAGCTAGTTAACAACAATGGCGAACTGGACAAAGAACTATCCTCAAACAAACTTTTTTGCGATGATGTTAAACTTTTGGTAACAAAGGTTTCCCCCTACATCCCAATGATCGGGTTGTTAAGTGGTGGGGTAACACTGGCAAAACATGTTTGGGTAAAAGATGGACCAATAAATGTTGTACAGGTTGATGAGAATCCTGGCAAAGATGTCGCTGGTAGCGGTGTTACTGATTCCGATAACAGTTGAGTTGTTACTTGTTAGACTTTTGTTTTCCTAATCTTTTTTGGGTTAGGAAATTTTAAGAAATTTTAGAATGAAAAATTGGATTAAAAAAAAGGAAAAAACTAAATAATAAAAAAGAATGACAGCTAATAGTATCTTATGCGGACTTTGCAAATACAAAGTAAAAACAGAAACAGCACTATGGTTACACATAAAAGTTACCCACAGAGACACCTTATATGTTAAAAAAACAGTTTTTGAAAAGAAACAGTAGCCTAAAAAATGGTTAAATTTCCTAATCTTTTTGGATTAGGAAAATAAAATGGGAAACTCTAAAAGTAAAGAAAAATTTAACAAAAACCATATTTCGCGGAAGGGGTTTCAATTTGGGTTGAGTTTTGGAAGGGAGGATTTAACAATGGAGGGGAATATTCAAATAGGCTGGACAAACAAAGTTGTTAAAAATTATAGTCCTGTTGGGATTGTTTTGGGGGATGTTGTGGCTCCTGTTGTGGCTCCTGTTGTGGAATCTTTGGAATTGGAGGATAACACAGAAGAAAAAATGGGGGAGAAAAAAGAAGAAGAAACTTAAAACCAATATTAAATAAATGGAGATGTTTAAACTAAGAATGAACGAAAGAAGAAAATTTGGCGAAAAAATTCAAAAAATTAAAGAAGAAAACCCTGTTGGGCACCATCCCAAATCAGAGTTAACAAATTTGGCTAAAAAAATTGGGCTCAAAGGGGTCCACAAAATGACCATGAAAAGCCTTTGCGAAAATCTTGGGTTACCTCAGATTAAAAATGAAACATTTGATAGGTGTAACAGAGAGCAAATGAAAACTCCTGTTGAGATTACTTTTACAGATCTGGAAGGAAATGAGACGAAATTTCATAGCATCTACAAAGCTGCATCAAGCATTGGGAAAAATCCTAGTTGTATCCCGTTTTTAATAAAAAATGGAAGATCTGTTCTTTACAATGGGAAGGTTCAAACTGTCAGTAGAGTTTAAAAAGTTTGATAATTTTCTATAAAAATTTTTATAGAAAATTTAGAAAGGCTTAAATTTCAACAGGATATTTTGACACTTGGAAAAGGAATAGGAAACATTTTTTTTAAAAAAAAAAGGAAGTACAATGGCTCCTTTATTTATAGCAATTTTTTGTGTTATAATAAATGGAAACAGACAAACTTCTTAAAAAACGGGAAAATGCCCGACTTAGAAAACAACGGCAAAGAGAAAGGGACCGAAAAATGACTCCATTTAAACCAGAAAGGCTTGCCAAACTTCAACAGGAAAAGGAGTTTAGATTGTCTAAAAAGGAAGCCAGGGAGCAGAAGAGGGAAGCAAAGAAGGAGGCTAAGAAACAGTCTATCATTGACAGAAAGGAAGTAAGGAAACAGGAAAAGATCGCCAGGAAAGAAGCAAGAAAAGAAGAGAAAAGAACAAGGGTTTTCAAAAAACTTGTGGAAACAGAGCCAAAACTCATTAAAAAATTCGCTAATGGAAAAGCAGCTCTGTATAAAATATCAGGACAAGGATTTAAAGATCCTGCGGTATTTTTAGAAAGAACAACACCAACTGTTGAAAACTTAATTAACAGTATTGGAAACTCAAAGAAGGTAAAACCAACACTGGAGTGCAAGCTTGTAAAGTATGATTACGAAGATGGATGGGAAGATGTTGATTATTTCTATTTCACCACTCATATGAAGCCAATGACAACAGAGGAAGATGTTAGGGAACATTATGAAATGATGAAAAGAAAGATGCTTGAAAATTTGGCATCCCACCAAAAGAAGGGATCTGGGTGGGCTATAAGGTCTGTCGAAAGCCTACACATCTCTATATCAAAATATAGACCTTTAAATGGAAAGGGTTACAAAGCTCTTCCAAAAGTCATCCAGGACAAAAAGGCTATCATTAATCCTAAAAACAAGGACAACAAGTGTTTTATCTATGCTGTTGCAATAGCCGATATGTTGAAAAAAGATTCAGGAAAACCCCATTTAGAAAAAGTTGGACCTGCTGTCAGAGAACAGGCAGCCAAATACAACATCAAAGGACTAGAATTTCCTCTTAAAATTAAGGACATTTCCAAATTTGAGAAGATGAACGAGATGAATGTTAATGTCTTTAGTTTTGATCCTGAGATACAGAAGGTTTTCCAAATGCAAATAAGTAGGGCTGAATATTCAAATGTTGTAGACCTATTCTTGTCAGATAACCATTACAGCACCATAAAAAACAAAGGTAGATTGTTTGATAGTCAAGAAAACAACCACCAACACAAAAAGTTTTACTGCGACTTTTGTACAAACCCATTCACCACAGAAGTCAAAATGCTTCAACATAGGGAAATCTGTAAAACTCATGATGCCCAGGTTCAAATATTTCCTACAAAAGGAAAAAATGACATCATGGGGTGGAGTGGGAAGGATTATAAGAAAACACAAGATGTTCCCTTCATCATTGTGTATGATTTTGAGTGTTTTCTGGAACCAGTGGATACAAAGAAACAAAGTGAAGCCCTCGAACGAAGTGAGACCGAGAGTTTTACAAAGAAATATCAAAAACATGTTCCTAGTGGTTACTGTTTCCAAATTATATGCTCTGATCCCACCATCTTCCCAGGAAAAGTTGTAAGCTATACCAAGAAATACGAGCATGAGGATATCGGTAAAATGTTTGTTGAAGCCATAGAAACTGAGTCTAAGGAAATCTGGGGAACCTACATGAAAACACCGAAACCAATTATTATGAGTGAGTCTCAAGAGAAAGATTTTCAGTCAGCTGTAAACTGTTATGTTTGTGGGAAGGTTCTAGGAAAAGATAGGGTAAGAGACCATGATCATCTTAATGGAGATTATAGGGGACCTGCCCACAACGACTGTAATTATTCAATGAGTAGTGCCAAACATATTCCTGTGCTGGCTCATAATAGTATGAATTATGATATACATAACATCATTGAAAGTTTGGGGGAAACAGAAGGCACAATTACTTGTATACCAAAGACAGACGAAGAGTATATAAGCGTTAGTAAAAAGATATGGATGAATGGTGGCTGGCATAAAAAGAGATTACCTAATGGAAGTTTAAAAGTAAAGTGGGTTCCTCTTGAACTAAGATTCCTGGATTCCCTAAAATTCATGGCAAGTTCATTGGATTCACTTGTTAAGAACCTGGATCCAACAGCTTTTGTGTACACAGAAAAAGTGTTCAAAGACTATCCAGAAGAGCATGTAAAACTGTTGAAAAAGAAGGGAGTATTTCCCTATGATTTTATGACAGATCTGAAAAAGCTGGACTATCCAAAGCTTCCTACCAAAAAGGAGTTCTACTCAAAACTGAATGGAACTGGTATTTCAAATGAGGATTATGCTCATGCTCAGAATGTTTGGAAGACCTTTGGATGTAAGACAATAAGAGAATACCAGGATTTGTACAACAAACTGGATGTTACTCTTTTGGTAGATGTAATCCAAAATTTTAGGAAAACAAGCAAAAAGACTTATGGACTTGACCCAATGTGGACCTACACAAGTCCTGGTTTGGCTTGGAATTCCCTACAGAAGATGGATCAAAAGTTGGAACTATTAACAGACCCTGACATATACTTGTTCTTTGAAAACAGTATTCGTGGTGGGATTTCAACAATTACTCATCGAAAAGGTGAGGCAAATAATAAGTATATGGAGGAGGAATATGATCCAAAGCAGGAAAGTTCCTTCATTGAATATTTAGATGCAAACAACCTGTATGGGAACGCGATGAGAAAACCTCTTCCAATAGGTGGATTTAAGTGGATGTCAGAAGAAGAGCTGGCAAACTGGGAAAAGTACCTTGTGGAAACTAAAGATGGAGAAGAGGGAGAAGGATGCACACTGGAAGTAGACTTGGAGTATCCTGTGGAATTACATGATCTCCACAATGATCTCCCCTTCGCAGCTGAGAGGGTTAAGATCAATGGGGTTGAAAAACTGGTGCCAAATCTAAACGACAAGAAGAAGTACACTCTCCACTACCGCGCATTAAAGCAGTGTTTGAAATACAAGATAAAAATTTTAAAAATGCATAGAGGAGTCAAGTATGTGGAGAAGGCTTGGATGAAACCCTTTATCGACCTTAACACAAGGTTAAGAACAGAAGCTACCAATGACTTTGAGAAGGATTTCTACAAGTTAATGAACAACTCCGTCTTCGGTAAGACGATGGAAAATGTTCGTAACAGAGTAGATATTCGACTTGTCTCTTGGGCTGACCAGCTTGAGAAACTAGCAAGAAAGCCAAATTATAAGTCCATTAACATATTTAACGAAAATTTGGGAGCTGTCCACATGAAGAAGACTTACGTTAATCTTAACAAGCCGATCTTTACAGGGGCTGCCATCCTAGATTTAAGCAAGATTACCATGTATGATTTCCACTATGGTTATATAAAACCAAAGTATGGACCTAAGGCTCAGCTGTTGTTTACAGATACGGACAGCCTCTGTTACAATATTAAAACAGAAGATTTCTTCAAGGACATTTCTGGAAATGTCAAAACCCACTTCGACACCAGTAATTTTCCTAAAGACCACCCAAGTGGTATAGAATGTGGGGTAAATAAGAAAGTTCCTGGAATGATGAAGTCAGAAACTGGAGCAAAACAGATTAAAGGGTTTGTTGGACTTCGAGCCAAGCTGTATGCTATCAAGATGGCTGAGGAGAAAAACCTTGAAACTGGACTGATGGAATGTAAAGAAGAGAAGAGGTGTAAGGGAATTAAGAAAAGTACTATTAAGAATGAAATCAAATACAAGGATTACGAGGATTGTTTGCACTCAGGGAAAAATCTCATGAAAGGGATGAATACCTTTAGAAGCTACCAACACAAAGTCTATACCATCCATATGAACAAGATTGCCCTCAACGCGGCAGATGATAAGAGGGTAATTGGGGAGGATGGAATCTCAACCTTGGCGATTGGACATTATAGAACTAGGAAAGATTTCGGAAAGCCTTCGGAAAAGATTTAAGGAAAAGATTTAGGAAAAGATTTCGGAAAAGATTTTGAAAAAGATTTAAGGAAAAGATTTTGGAAAAGATTTCGCAAAAGATTTTAAAAAAGATTTCGGAAAAGATTTTAAAAAAGATTTAAGGAAAAGATTTTAAAAAAGATTTAAGGAAAAGATTTTAAAAAAGATTTAAGGAAAAGATTTTGGAAAAGATTTCAGAAAAGATTTTGAAAAAGATTTCGGAAAAGATTTTGAAAAAGATTTCGGAAAAGATTTTGAAAAAGATTTCGGAAAAGATTTCGGAAAAGATTTTGAAAAAGATTTCGGAAAAGATTTTGAAAAAGATTTCGGAAAAGATTTTGAAAAAGATTTCGGAAAAGATTTTGAAAAAGATTTCGGAAAAGATTTCGGAAAAGATTTTGAAAAAGATTGTTTTTCAAAATTCATTAACAAATCCAAAGCTCCAATTTGCCCTACCCCCCCTGGAATTTTTGGCGCCATCTTGTTTTTCAATGGCGGCCATCTTGTTTTTCGAAACGGTCCCAGAATCGGCCTTTATACCCTACTAGTGAGCAAGAGCCACTGCTGAATCACACAAGTATATTTTATGAGTAAGTTCAGTCTTTCTTCAATTTTGTTTTAGCACATTAAGAGAGTGGTTATAGAAATAAATAACATAATTCAATTATAATATATACATGTATATAGGCTTGCACGCCTTGGGGATAATTTTATTACAATACTCTTAATTATTACAATAAAGGTATATTGTAATTAAGCTTTATCTGGAACCATTACTTTTAATTTCGCCTGTTCAGGAAGTTATATTTCTCCTTTAGACCCGAGGGTATTGTCTTGCGAAAAATAAGTTGTAATTGAGCTTCAAGTAATTATGCCCACATCTGCACTTGGGGTGGGAGGGAAACTGAGGCATTTGCCTTGGTCGCCTGGGAAAGTGCAAAGGGCCCCTAATTATTAGGCCTTACCACTATCGGTTGCTATCTCACAATTCATTTGTGAAAATTACTTTCTTTCCTAAACACTGCAGGTCTACCAATGTAATCATCAATGGAATAAAATACAAAGTGAATGCTGTGCTGATTCTTAACCTGGATGAAGAATTACCAGAGTTTGGATCAATATCCAAGATTATTGTATTTGCAAACAAATACATATACTTTCAAATGACAAAGTACAAAACTGTTGAATACAACAGGCACTACCACTCATATGAAGTCCGAAGAGAACTCGTGCCAGAACAAGTGCTTTTACATCAAGAAATGATGGCAACTTACATGCCAATTCATACTGTTACACCTTATGGTGTAGTCCAGCGAAATGGAGCTTTGTTTGTGGCTCCACGTTTTATGGTACCGGACAATTAGACTGTCTAAAGGACTGTTTCCTCATGAAGTCCGAAGAGAACTCATGCCAGTAAAGTGCTTTTACATCAAGAAACGATGCCAACTTACATTGAATTCATACTGTTACACCTTATGATGTAGTCCAGTGAAATGAGCTTTGTCGATTAGACTGTCTAAAGGTCTCTCTCTCCCTCCCCCCTCTTTCTCTTCCCCTATTTCTCTCCCCCTTTCTCCCCCTCTCTCCCCCCTCCCTTCCCCCTCTCCCCTCCCTCTCTCACTACCCCTCCCTCTCTCTCTACCCCTCCCTCCCTCGCTCCCTCCCTCCCTCGATCTCTATACATATGTTTAAAATTGCAGTGACGGCATACACAAACAAAGAAGTTAGTAATTTTAACCAATTAATATATGGTTAAAACAACTATAACCATTTACAAATGTTATTTTAATTGTGCAAAATAGGTTTGTTTAATACATTGTTAAAGTAGCCTAGCTAAATAGTTGAAATAACTATTTTTATGGGTAACAAGAAATTAGTAATTTTAACCAATTAATACATGGTTAAAACAACTATAACCATTAACAAATGTTATTTTAACGGGGCAAAATGGGTTGTTTAACACGTTGTTAAAGTAACCTAGCTAAATGGTTGAAGTAACTATTTTTTATGGGTAACTGTAACCAAAAAGAAGTAAGTTACTAATATTAACCAATTTATAGATAGTTAAAACAACGTGTTTGAATTGGTTATAACCATTAGATTAGGTTAGTTTAACTGGTTTGATTTTACAGTGTATAATTAATTTTCCCGTATTTTACTGCGTTACGGTTTCACTTATAACGTTTGTACTACTGCACCTGTATTGTTCCGAATTATATCCAACTCTTTGTTATGATGAGAGGAACAATTTGAGATGTAGTAAAGCTTTTTAGCTATTTTACAACAAACGTTATGACAGAAAGTGTAAAGGACATTAATAATAGGCTATAATTAACTATAATTAATTTTCCGTCTTTTACTGCCTGACGGTTTCACTTAGAACATTTGTACTACTGCACCTGTATTGTTCCAACTTATATCCAACTCTTTGTTAGGATAAGAGGAACAATTTGAGATGTAGTAAAGCTTTTTAGCTCTTTTACAACAAACGTTATAGTGTTAGTGTATAGTGTAAAGGGCATTAATAATAGGCTATAATTAATTTTCCCGTATTTTACTGCGTGACGGTTTCACTTATAACGTTTGTACTACTGCACCTGTATTGTTCCGAATTATATCCAACTCTTTGTTATGATGAGAGGAACAATTTGAGATGTAGTAAAGCTTTTTAGCTCTTTTACAACAAACGTTATAGTGTTAGTGTATAGTGTAAAGGGCATTAATAATAGGCTATAATTAATTTTCCCGTATTTTACTGCCTGACGGTTTAATTTATAACGTTTGTACTACTGATTTCTAAAGGTTTGAATAATGTAATATTTTAAAAATTTGCATAGCGTGATCATGACGAGTTGCTATGGCGAGCTTCGCCACTGAGCTCGACCATTCTGAAGTCTCTGTACAGGGCATTAAAAGGCAAACATGTGGAAATATGTTATAGGTAAGATCCATACCTTTCCCATTCTTTGCTTGTTCAAAATTCTTCTCTTTATTCTAAATCAATAAAGATTTGATCGATCACGGATACGGAATACTTCAGGAATCATGATTTTAATATGATACCTTAGGCATATAAACATCAACCCAAGCTAGTTTTCAAACCGGAAACTGGACATGGAACCCTGAAGTAAGCTTGGGCACCTGTTTTGGTTACCATACGCGTTACCACGCGTTACCACGCGTTACCATACGCGTTACCATACGCGTTACCATTGAATTGTCATGTTTCAATTAGCTTTTATGAATGGCCTGATCGCGTTTACCACGCGTTACCATTAACTTTTTATTAAAAGATATATATATATATATTTCTAATAAAAAATATGGTAACGCGTTGCATTCAATATGAAAGTATAGGGAAAAAGGTAACACAGAAGGTAACGCGTGTGGTAACGCGTCATGTTTTGTTACATAAAACAAGTTGATGATTTGCAAAGACATTAGACATAATACTAAGATACATGGCTCAGTATTTGGTTCGTTGTCCCTTGGAGGTGATTATCAACCCAGTTCTTTTGTCCATTGACTCGATTGTTCTGTCAATGATATCTGTGGGGAAATGTTCAATTGCAGTTTCCATGTTACTTTGTCCACAAACACACACCCCCACAACCACCACCACCCCCGTGGCATATGGGTGTGGCATGATTATCTTTGACAAAATCTGCGTTTGCTGTTCATAGTTACATCCAAATTATACCTGAATATCAACTTTTTAATAAGACCTTCATCAAAAACATATCACTGTTTTTAAATAAGTCTTTGCATTTCCAAGACTACCACAAAGTATATTGAGACTTTTGACATTCACAGCCCCCCCCCCCCCCGCCTCGGGGCATATGGGTACGGCTTGATTATCTTTGAGAAAATCAGTGTTCATAATTACATCCAAATTATACCTGAATATCAAGTTCTTAATGTGACCTTCATCAAAAACTTATCACTACTTTTAAATAAGTCTTTCGAATTTTCAAGACAATCATCCACAAAATATATTGAGACTTTTGACATGAAACCCACTTTTCCCCCTATTTCAATGTTGTGAAGCTAGTCTATTTATCACAAATTGTGAAGTTAGTGTGAAATTGTAGCAGGCTCATTGGCACTGAAAATTCAGCATAAGAAATTAAGATAAAAGATAGTTATCCCTAAATACAACATTGAAAAAGGGGGGAAGGGGGTTTGTCTCAAATATTTTGTGGACGATTGTCTATATTTGAGGAAAAAATGAACAGCGATTTTGCCTATTTGTTATACTATATTTTCATGGTTAGTGCTTATAATAATTAACGGCATAAGAATTCATGACAAAATACATAGAATGGAAGCTCGACCAGAGGCGAAGCTGGCCATAGCAACTGGTCATTCTATGCTAATTTGTCAGCATCTACATAGTTTGAAAAGAACACATTTCTAAAGGTTTGAATAATGTAATATTTTAAAAATTTGCATAGCGTGATCATGACGAGTTGCTATGGCGAGCTTCGCCACTGAGCTCGACCATTCTGAAGTCTCTGTACAGGGCATTAAAAGGCAAACATGTGGAAGTATGTTATAGGTAAGATCCATACCTTTCCCATTCTTTGCTTGTTCAAAATTCTTCTCTTTATTCTAAATCAATAAAGATTTGATCGATCACGGATACGGAATACTTCAGGAATCATGATTTTAATATGATACCTTAGGCATATAAACATCAACCCAAGCTAGTTTTCAAACCGGAAACTGGACATGGAACCCTGAAGTAAGCTTGGGGCACCTGTTTTGGTTACCATACGCGTTACCACGCGTTACCATACGCGTTACCATACGCGTTACCATTGAATTGTCATGTTTCAATTAGCTTTTATGAATGGCCTGATCGCGTTACCACGCGTTACCATTAACTTTTTATTAAAATATATATATATATATATTTCTAATAAAAAATATGGTAACGCGTTGCATTCAATATGAAAGTATAGGGAAAAAGGTAACACAGAAGGTAACGCGTGTGGTAACGCGTCATGTTTTGTTACATAAAACAAGTTGATGATTTGCAAAGACATTAGACATAATACTAAGATACATGGCTCAGTATTTGGTTCGTTGTCCCTTGGAGGTGATTATCAACCCAGTTCTTTTGTCCATTGACTCGATTGTTCTGTCAATGATATCTGTGGGGAAATGTTCAATTGCAGTTTCCATGTTACTTTGTCCACAAACACACACCCCCACCACCACCACCACCCCCTTGGCATATGGGTGTGGCATGATTATCTTTGACAAAATCTGCGTTTGCTGTTCATAGTTACATCCAAATTATACCTGAATATCAACTTTTTAATAAGACCTTCATCAAAAACATATCACTGTTTTTAAATAAGTCTTTGCATTTCCAAGACTACCACAAAGTATATTGAGACTTTTGACATTCACAGCCCCCCCCCCCCCGCCTCGGGGCATATGGGTACGGCTTGATTATCTTTGAGAAAATCAGTGTTCATAATTACATCCAAATTATACCTGAATATCAAGTTCTTAATGTGACCTTCATCAAAAACTTATCACTACTTTTAAATAAGTCTTTCGAATTTTCAAGACAATCATCCACAAAATATATTGAGACTTTTGACATGAAACCCACTTTTCCCCCTATTTCAATGTTGTGAAGCTAGTCTATTTATCACAAATTGTGAAGTTAGTCTGAAATTGTAGCAGGCTCATTGGCACTGAAAATTCAGCATAAGAAATTAAGATAAAAGATAGTTATCCCTAAATACAACATTGAAAAAGGGGGGAAGGGGGTTTGTCTCAAATATTTTGTGGACGATTGTCTATATTTGAGGAAAAAATGAACAGGGATTTTGCCTAATTGTTATACTATATTTTCATGGTTAGTGCTTATAATAATTAACGGCATAAGAATTCATGACAAAATACATAGAATGGAAGCTCGACCAGAGGCGAAGCTGGCCATAGCAACTGGTCATTCTATGCTAATTTGTCAGCATCTACATAGTTTGAAAAGAACACATTTCTAAAGGTTTGAATAATGTAATATTTTAAAAATTTGCATAGCGTGATCATGACGAGTTGCTATGGCGAGCTTCGCCACTGAGCTCGACCATTCTGAAGTCTCTGTACAGGGCATTAAAAGGCAAACATGTGGAAGTATGTTATAGGTAAGATCCATACCTTTCCCATTCTTTGCTTGTTCAAAATTCTTCTCTTTATTCTAAATCAATAAAGATTTGATCGATCACGGATACGGAATACTTCAGGAATCATGATTTTAATATGATACCTTAGGCATATAAACATCAACCCAAGCTAGTTTTCAAACCGGAAACTGGACATGGAACCCTGAAGTAAGCTTGGGGCACCTGTTTTGGTTACCATACGCGTTACCACGCGTTACCATACGCGTTACCATACGCGTTACCATTGAATTGTCATGTTTCAATTAGCTTTTATGAATGGCCTGATCGCGTTACCACGCGTTACCATTAACTTTTTATTAAAATATATATATATATATATTTCTAATAAAAAATATGGTAACGCGTTGCATTCAATATGAAAGTATAGGGAAAAAGGTAACACAGAAGGTAACGCGTGTGGTAACGCGTCATGTTTTGTTACATAAAACAAGTTGATGATTTGCAAAGACATTAGACATAATACTAAGATACATGGCTCAGTATTTGGTTCGTTGTCCCTTGGAGGTGATTATCAACCCAGTTCTTTTGTCCATTGACTCGATTGTTCTGTCAATGATATCTGTGGGGAAATGTTCAATTGCAGTTTCCATGTTACTTTGTCCACAAACACACACCCCCACCACCACCACCACCCCCTTGGCATATGGGTGTGGCATGATTATCTTTGACAAAATCTGCGTTTGCTGTTCATAGTTACATCCAAATTATACCTGAATATCAACTTTTTAATAAGACCTTCATCAAAAACATATCACTGTTTTTAAATAAGTCTTTGCATTTCCAAGACTACCACAAAGTATATTGAGACTTTTGACATTCACAGCCCCCCCCCCCGCCTCGGGGCATATGGGTACGGCTTGATTATCTTTGAGAAAATCAGTGTTCATAATTACATCCAAATTATACCTGAATATCAAGTTCTTAATGTGACCTTCATCAAAAACTTATCACTACTTTTAAATAAGTCTTTCGAATTTTCAAGACAATCATCCACAAAATATATTGAGACTTTTGACATGAAACCCACTTTTCCCCCTATTTCAATGTTGTGAAGCTAGTCTATTTATCACAAATTGTGAAGTTAGTCTGAAATTGTAGCAGGCTCATTGGCACTGAAAATTCAGCATAAGAAATTAAGATAAAAGATAGTTATCCCTAAATACAACATTGAAAAAGGGGGGAAGGGGGTTTGTCTCAAATATTTTGTGGACGATTGTCTATATTTGAGGAAAAAATGAACAGGGATTTTGCCTAATTGTTATACTA